>QEPC01007016.1:124880-154020 GCA_003113815.1 Sphenodon punctatus
TCTTGATATCTTTGAGCCAATGAATTGAGCATATGTTAAGCTTTTAGAAGCTTTTTTCTTAAAATAGAGATGTTTTAAGATCATGTAATTTTGATTGGCTATCTATGCTATTCTATGTAAACTACTGATATTCTCTATTTATATTTAAGTAAACTACGCTTATATTTTTAATATATTCTAAAGTCTCATGTTCCATTTATTTATAAATATATTGTCATTTTACAATACTTGCTTTGCTAGCTTGGCCTCAAAGTAAAGTGTAAAACTCATTTTATACAATTAGGAGAAAAAGGACCAATCCAGTATGATTAGTTCAGCTGGAAAACTTAGCCTTCTTTCCTTTTATAAAAAGAATAACGCAAAACACGACGGGCTTGGATGAGACAAGATGAGGCCAAGACAGAGGTGATGTTGGTGGGCGAGGGCCTGGGGGGCCTGGGAGTGGTTGAATCTCCCCTGGGGAGATTCAACCACTGGTCCTGCAGGTACGGTCCTGCAGGTACGGAGCCTGGGTGTGCTCCTTGATTCACAGCTCAGCCTGGAATCTCAGGTTGTGGCCATGGCGGAGAGTGCGTTTCGGCAGTTACATCTTGTCTGGCGGCTTCAGCCGTATCTCTCAGACTCTGACCTCACCACTGTCATCCATGCCTTCATCACCTCGAGGCTGGATTACTGCAATGTGCTCTACATGGGGCTGCCCAAGAAGCTGGTCCAGAGACTGCAGCTGGTGCAGAATGCTGCGGCCCGACTCCTTACTGGGGTGGGCTGCAGGTAGCACATGATGCCTGTGCTCTAGGCACTTCACTGGCTGCCTATAAAACACTGGGCTATGTTCAAGGTGCTGGTTTTGACCTTTAAAGCCCTTCACGGCCTGGGCCCTTCCTATCTGAGGAATCGCTTCACTCCCCATGTGCCCATGCGACCCCTGAGATTGTCTGTGGGGGCCTTTTTGGAGGTTCCCCAGGCGAGACGGGTGGCCACTGATGTGAGATCTTTTTCAGTGGCTGCCCCTGTGCTGTGGAATTCACTCCCAGAGGAGGCTCAGTTGCCCCCCACCCTGCTATCATTTCGATGTTTGTGTAAGACCTGGCTGTTCCACCAGGCTTTTGGCGAGGGGGCGGGGTAGGGTGGGGGAGGTGGGATTTGGGAAGGAGGGTGTGTTTTTATTACTTGTTTTAAAATTTGTAGATTTATTTTAAATGTTTTATTGTTGAATTTTGTTTGTTTGTTTGTTTGTGCATATTGTTCGCTGCTCCAAGCTGCCTTTGGGAAGGAGAGGTGGGATATAAGTTTTGAATAAATAAATAAATAAATAAATAAGGAAATTGTACAGTCCTGATCAGTAATATAGGAAATGGATTAAGTACACCTGATAGATAACCACTGAGCATCACAGTGCTTTAAGAAAGGATTTGGAAAGGGACAATGAGGTGGCCTTACAGATATTTATTAGCAGCTTCTCCTATACACGCAGAGCAGCATGGGTGGGAAAGTGTTTACGGGCCTGGGAACTAAAATTCATAACTTTGACATCCCTGGGCCAAGCACTAGTGACCGGAGTACAACAAGGGTGGGTGGTGAGTCTGTGTTGCAGGCTGCACCAACTTTGGGCTCCCGTAGGACCCTCGCTCTAGCCAGAAGGAAATTTAAATTGCCAATTAATGTTAGGCTAGAGCAACTCGCTATGGATATGGAGACCTTGCCCTCACTCCCGCAGCCTTGTGAGGTTACCCCCACTGACCCTGGTCCCCTGCCCTCTGTATCAACTTCACAGACTCCCCTTTTAATTGCGTTAGAGGATGTTAACGGATCCCCGCTGAGGCAGGTGGTTCCAATGGAGAAGTTTGCCTCAGTTGTAGTATCTGCCCAGTCCCTTTATATGGATTCCATTGCCAGCAATGCAGAAGCCACACCCGTGGTGCCAGGCAGTTTAATGACCCAGACAGATTCTGGGAATCAGGAGGTTCAAGTATACTGACATTCTTATAATCCCAGTAAGGAACTTTTTCTTGTTTGCTCGTGGAATGTGGCTGGTTGGGAGGCTCGGTTAAGGGATTTGGATTTTATAACTGCTGTTGAAGGCTTTCATTTTCTGTTGCTGCAGGAAACCTGGAGCACTCTACCATTGCTGCAACCTGGGACTTTGGCCAATTTTGACATTTTTTCCGTGGATGCTATTGCCTCCACAGTGGGAGGACGTCCTAGGGGATGTTTGGCAATTTTATTAAGACGGGGCATAATTGGGGTTACCTTATTAAGCATCCCCCCTATGCCATTGGTATCTTGCTTCAATTTCACCATAGCTCTGTTATGTTTCTGAATGTGTATCTTCCCCCTCAGAACTCTAGGCATGCCGACCCCTTGATATAGGTTAGGCTTAACAATATGTTTGTGAGCTTATTGGGACGATATCCTGGATGTTATATGGTGGTTGCAGGGGATTTTAATGCCAGACTGGGCAAAGATGAAGATGTTCTGGCCCCCTTTTGTGAGCTGGTGACTCGTTCCCCTCCCTTCCTGTTAAATTCTAGATCCTCTAAGGACCATACAATTAACTCCTATGGTATTCAATTGCTGTCCCTTTTGGTTCACCACAATTTGTTTGTATTGAATGGCTCTTATGGTAGTGATCTGAGAGGAGAATTTACCCATTTGGGTTATAATGGCACTAGTGTCCTTGATTACTTTTTTGTTTCACAAGGTTTACTAGTGCTGTTAAGTGACTTTGCCATTGGTCAGCACTTTGGTAGTGATCACTTGCCATTAATACTATCTCTGGTCGGCTGTCTGAATGGTATCAGGTTAGACCCTATTGAAAGCATTGACTCACAGTGTGCCAATTTGCATAAGCCAACTAAATGGAGTAAGCTGGCTATTGGAGCAATAGAGGCAATTAAGGAGGATAGGAACATAGTTACGCTAAGGCATTCAACTGTTGACTCCTCTGTGACTGGGGATATGGTTGAGGAGTTCAACCAACTCTGCCTTTTGCTTCATGGCCACCTCCATTCTAGGGTATACCCCTTGAGGCAGGATTCTGCTTCCCTGTGTAGGAATCAACCATGGTTTGATGGGCAGTGTAGGGGTGTGAAGGATATGATTAGGAACATATTTAGAGCATATAGGATGCAGAAGGCCCCTGACCTCCCACCATCCTATTTTCAAGCTAAAAAAACTTACAAAGATCTGATCAAGGCTAAAAAACAGGAATATGTAGCTAACCAATGGAAGAAGATATTGGAGGCGGCGGAGAAGGGAGACTCTTGGGTGTTTTTGGAATTTGGTGCATCCAAGTATAAGGGTGTCTGTTGTTCCAGCCCCTTCTGTTATTGCCCCGCTTGTTTGGGAAATGCATTTTGGGAAATTGTACTCCAGCAAAAGACCTGAGGATAGTTTGGAGGGGAATTCCCCTGGTTGGGAATTACTCCCCAAATGGCCCCCAGTGAAGGTCGAGGAGGTGGCGGACTTGGTTAACTCTTTTAAGAGGAGTAAGGCCCCAGGATGGGACACTATCTCCATTGACTTCTTGCAAACTTCACTGGATTGGTGGGTACCTCTCCTTGTGTCACTCTTTTCTAGCATTAACAGTTCTGGTAATATCCCCGGGCTGTGGAAGATTGCTGTAGTTACACCTATTTTTAAAAAGGGGCTTGGATCAGAGCCTGCGAACTACAGGCCTATTAGTTTGTTAAGTTCAATTGCTAAGGTCTATGCCAAATATCTCCTGGGGAAGATGACAACATGGATTCAAGAGCATAGTATCATCCATCCTGAACAGGCAGGGTTTCAGTCTGGCAGGTCCACTGTGGAGCACTGTCTGATTTTGTCCCATTTGGCTGACAAATATAGGTCTCGCAACCGATGTTTGTTTGTTGTCTTCTTGGATCTTCGGGAGGCCTTTGATTCTGTGGAAAGGAATCTGTTGTGGATAAAACTTAGGGGACTCCAAATTGATGATAGACTTTTGGGATTGATCCAAAGGTTGCATGCTAATTCTACGTTGATGGTTAGATTTAATTTTGAAGGGACAGTCATGAGGGAGATCCCAGTCCAGCGTGGGGCGAGGCAGGGGTGCGTGCTGGCTCCATCATTATTTAATCTATTTATAAATGATGTAATCCCTTTGATGAGGCAGACGCAGTTCTTCCCGCCCAAATTGGGGTCACATTATATTGGAACCCTTTTGTATGCGGACGACTTAGTCCTCCTCTCGCAAACCCGGGTTGGCTTAAAAAGACAACTTGAGGCATTCTTACAGTATTGCTCCACTAATTGCCTTAGAATTAATTATTCTAAGTCAAAAATAATGTTTTTTTTCTAAAGTTTGGCCCAGGAAGATCGATACTTGGGCCCTTGATAGCCACCCCTTGGAGCAAGTTGAGGTCTTCAAATATCTTGGGCTGAATTTCTATTACAATGGGTCCTGGCAGGAACATTATTCAAGGGCCACTCAGGTTGGGGGAGGTGCTGCCTCGGCTATTTATAGGTTTTTTCTCAGGTCTGGTAGAGTGGACTATAAGCTTGCTCTTCAGGTATTTAATGCTAAAGTGTTAGCATAAGTACTTTATGGAGCTGAATTGTGGGCCCCTTTGGCCCACGTGAATCTAGATCAAGGCCAATCGAGGTTTTTGTGCTCACTGGTCAGTGCCCCCAGGGGCACCCCCCATGCTGCAATCCGTATAGATTTGGGTTTGGAGAGTTGGACCCAAGTGGCTTGGGCTCGTGCCCTTAAGGTTTGGAACAGAGTGGTTAGAATTTCTGGGGATGGGTTATTGGCCTGGTTAAGGGAGGATTCCTTCTCCCTAGTCATTGGCGATATGAGATGGAAGCGCAACTTCACAGAATGGGTTTTTCCATGATACTTATCCTGGAGAAGGATTTTTTTGTTGCAGAGGTTGAGCTAGCACAAAGATGGAGGAATATTTGTCAACAAAATGAAATTGCAAAGATCTGTTCTGCTCCTCATATGAATATTATTTTACAGATAACTTCCTGTGGGTTTGGAATGGCTAACTATTTTACCCTTCCCTGTTCATCGAGGGGTAAAACTCTTTATTTAGCAGCTAGGTGCAATGCATTGCCCACTAAGATCTTGGAGGGACGGTATGATGGGACTTCCTTCCAACGACGACTTTGCCCCTATGATATGTTGGAGGTAGAGACCTCGGAGCATTTTTTTTTGCATTGCTGTCTGTACAACAATTTAAGAACTACTTATCTTGCTCCACTTTTTAATAAATATATGGGCTGTATGGACTCTTTTCTTCTTCAACGGCTTCTAGCTGATCACCCTGGAGAGAAAACCTTGGATGTTATTAGATTTTTGGTTGATGCGATGTGGCATCGACGAGCCTTTTTGTGTTTCAGTGCTATGCCTGATGAAGAGTCTTCTGGTGGGATTTGATAAAGTTGATCATAATGTATTATGTTTTAGTATTTTATGTTTTTCTGTATTATATTGTTTATGTATTGGACTTACATTGTTACTGCAATGACTACGGTCACGCAATAAACCTTACTTTACTTTACTTTACTAACTTTGACACTAAAAATAATGGACTTAACATGGACCTAAATTTTTCCAGCTACTACAAAAACCTGTAATTTATAGTTTTCTGCATTTTTAACTTTCATTTCCTAGTTTCTTCATATTCCATTTATATTGCTGTATAACTACTGGTAGATTTTTCCCTACCTATTTCTCTCTAGAACTCTAACAGCCCCTGTCATATGTGTATTCTACCTTGTGTCTCTTCTTCTCAGTTCCTTTCTTATGCAATTTCATTTCACCTCTCTGTTCCACCCCATGTTCCTCTCCCTTGACATCCTTAACAGCTCTGTCTTTATAGCTTTGATTTTAATGTCTGGCACTATTTACCTTTTACCAACCACCTTATCTAACCCCCTTTTTCCGGCCTCCTCATATACCTAGTTCCTTCATATTCTATATCCTGTCTCCCTCTCTGGCACTCTCATATGTAGATTCCATATTCCCAGATCCTTCCTTATGCAATTTCACTTCACTGTAGCCATTTCCCCTTTATCCCACACTTGTGGCCTTTTTTACATGGCCCCCGCAGAGAGGGTGGTCCATGGGTGCACCAGTGCATGCACAGAGGGTGGGCAGAGCGTACATATGGGCGCACATGCATTCCCCCACCCCCTCATCCTCATGCATGGAGCAACTGACATTTCCCCTAGTTGCTCTGTGCATGGAGATGAGTGGGGGGTGCATGAGGATGCTTGTTAGGCAGGAGCGTGCATGCATCCCCACTCACCCCGCGCGTCCGCACTGCGTCCTTCACAAGAGCCTCTCCCACTCATGAATATGCAAATCTGTGTGTTCATGAGTGGGAGAGCCCCGTGTAAAAAGGGTCTTTGTCTTCCTTAACACCCCTTTATTTATTTCTGGCACTCTTCTCCCTATCAAATAACCCGCCCACCCCCACTAGTCACCTTGTCTTAACTAACCCCACCCTTTCTTGCCTTTTTATATACTGCCCTGTTTTTTCTCAGTTTATATTTTTGACTGGCTACACTACAAGCCTGAGGAAGGGACCCATGTGTTATGAGAGCTTGCTTAATTCCACCAACAGCTGTTGGTCCAATAAAAGTTATTATTACAACCACAATGCTTCCCTCTCTGTCACTTGGGACCAACTCGGCAACCACACAATCTTTCTGGATAAACAACAAGTGGGAGGTACAAATCTGGCTACTCAGAGAATTTGCTAGCTTTCAGCAGTGGTTGGATGACTGCATGATTTAGGGAAGGCAGTAAAGTCCCTTCATCAAAATAAGTGCTCATTTTTCTTAGGGGTCCTAGCTTCCATTTCTTATCCAAGAAGAGGGAGGGTTTAGGTCATTATAGCTTGTCATCTTTGCTGTTAGTACATCTATGACACCTATTTTTTCTATTCTATTAATTAATATTAATATATATATATATATATATATATATATATCCCACCCTCTCCTGCCAAGGCAGCTTGGGGCAGTGTACAACACAACCAAAAATATAAAAAGTACATACAATACAATAATTTTGAATTCACCTCCTTGTGTGAATGGATCAAAAGCTTGTGCTTCCATTCCCTGCTTCCAGGAGTAACACAAATGACTCAAGAAATGCAGTAATAACAACCAGTTCTTTGGAATTATTGTGTGCTTGAGACTATTTCCACAAGGCCCAGTATTCATAAAGGTCTGTGCGTCCATTATGCAATGTAGCATACACAATTCTGTATACCACAACATCCCCCCCCCCCCCCATATTATGTTGAATGGAAATTAGACAGGCTACTAAAGTCGGAAACACAATAATAATGGGTGACTTCAATTACCCTAATATTGGCTGAGTGAATGTCTCCTCGTGGCGTGATGTGGAGGTAAAATTTCTAGATGCCGTAAATGACTGTTTTAGAGGAGCTGGTCCTGGAACCTACAAGAGGAAGAGCTAACTTGGATCTAGTCCTAAGTGGACTGCAGGACCAAATGCCAAGGGTAATGGTTGTGGACCCACTTGGCAATTGTGACCATAATATAATCAAATTTGACATACATATAAGAGGGAGAATGACAAATAAAACTACCGCAGCAACATTTAACTTTAAGGGGAACTATGCAAAAATGAGGAAACTTGGTAGAGGGAAACTGAAAGGATCAGTTATGAGGATTAAATGTCTGTCAGAGACATGGAGACTATTTTAAAAACACCATTTGGAAGCCCAGATTAAATGTATTCCACAAGTTAGCAGTAAAAAAAGGTAGCAAGAGGACCAGCCATCTTCCAGCATGACTAAATTATGAGGTGAAGGAAGCTATTGGAGCCAAAAAAGGTGTCCTTTAAAAATGGAAAGCTAGTCCTAATAAGGAAAAGAGGAAAGAACGTAAGCATTGCCAAATTAGAAGTAAAACATTAATAAGGCAGGCCAGGAGGGAATTTTAAGAGTGACTTGATAAATATGCAAAAACTACTAATAAAACCTTTTTAAAGTATATAGCAAAGGAAGAAGACTGCTAGAGAGTTAGCTGGACCATTAAATGATCAAGGGGGGTGAAAGGGATACCCAGGGAGGACAAGGCCATTCCAGAGAAGCTGAAGCAATTCTTTGCTTTGGTCTTCAACTGCAGAGAATGTTGTGGAGATACCCACACTGAAATTATTCTTAATAGGTGATGAATCTGAAGAAAAGTCACAAATCAACATGACTGGAAGACATCCTTGAGCAATTGATGAACAAAATAGTAACAAATCACAGCCAGATTGTATTTACCCCAGAGTTCTGAAGGAACTCAAATATGAAACTGCAGACCTACTATTGGTAATTCATAACCTATCACTAAAATCTGACACTGTACCTGAGGACTGGAGGGTAGTGAATGTAATGACAATATTTAAAAAGGGCTCCAGAGGCAATCCTAGAAACGACAGACTGGCGATTCTGATATCTGTACCAGGCAAACTTGTGGAAATGGTTGTTAAGAACAGAATTACTGGACATAATGATAAACATGACATGATGGGGAAGAGTCAACATGGATTTAGCACAGGGAAATCGTGCCTAACCATTGTCCCCGCACTAGGAATAAGACACTGACACAAGTTGCTTGGGTAAAATGGCCGCAACTGTTTTATTAAAACCAATTACCCTTCAATAACCTGTTAAGAAGAACAAAATCCAATTAGAACCACTCAACTAATTATCCAAATCATAAAGAAGCAGTGGATAGAATTAGATGCCAGTTAGCCTGATCAAAACTTTTTGCCCCATCGTCAATTGCCTCCTTTATCCAATTGACCCAGATTTTATTAGAATGCCAATTAGAATGCCAATTATTATTATGCCAATTAACTGTTGCTTGAACTTAGGCTGAGCTAAGTAGGGTGAGTAACAACAAGGGGAGTGAGAAAGTTAAAGAACCTGCCTGTTGCAAAAACCCTCTGTGCTATCCGCCCAACCTCTCACTCCCCGCGTTCAGTACCATCAGTCTAACCTCCTGGATTGGAGATCCAGTCCAATCCCCCCTTTTCCACAGGACCACCTTGGTCCATTACCCGAAAGAACAGATGCAGATGCATACTTCGGAACCGCTTAGATACTACCCATACGCACCCCACACCTCTCCTTTCTTCCAGGGATCATCTGGGGCACCACTCCCCTAAAATGATTCCCTACTTCACCTTGGAGGATGAACCAATCCGCCTCAAAAATGCCTTTCTAGGGTGAAACCCACCCCCATTCTTTACCATATGGTACTGAACACCACCACAAGTTCAGCAGCTTCGTTTGCTCGAACACCCCCACCAACTCATCCTACCTATAACAGCCGGCCTGATTATAATAATGCTCGGATCAAGCTTTTTATATTTCTGATGTAGATTTCCAACCCCATCTCTGATAAATGAATCCCATCTGGCCGGTACAGCTCTGACTTTGTCCATTCAATCTGGGGGTGCCTGAGCCAACCCCCCCCTACTGACTGTATACACTTTTTAACCTCCCTATTGATCCTTTTTCTCGCTCTATCCACCGCTCGAGGGTCAGATGATCTAGGCCACCTGATCCTCTGTAACAATTCCGTAAAGACTAGGGTGGCCCGAAGGAAAAGCTCTCATAACCTGATCCAGTCCTGCCGAATCGTTATCGACAGATCCAATCCCGACCCCCTTGCGAAATCATTCTCCCCCAGATGCAGTAACAACAGATCTGGAGGGGGTTCATCCCGCAAGCTCAGAACTAATGGCAAGAGTTGGGGCCACAACATTCCCCTCCGCCCCCTCCAAAAAACTGATGCCCTCGAGGCCATACCTAACTGCGTCCCCCAAATGGACACCCGCACTCATTTCTCAGCCCAATGAACGAGATCCAAACGACTTTTCGCTGTGCAGGGAACGGACCCCCTAAAATACAGGACCCCATCAATTATACATTCCCCTTGCCATATTATAGCACTGGAAAGGGGCGAACATACGTACGAAAAACTCCAGACCACCACCTGCCTAACCTCTTAATTTCTGGTGCAGCAAAACCAGCAGCTACAGCTGCCGAAGCCACCTCAATCCTAAAAGAATGTGAGCTAAATACAACTCCGGACAAACCCAATGAAACTAAACAACGCTTCAGCACCGCCAGAAATTGGTATCGCGCTAAAGGTCTACCCGACTGATGTACAAACAATGCCCCTTGCCCTGCCGGCCTTGACCCCAGGTAGTCTTCCATGGACACCACCGGACAAATCACAGGTGCTACCAACCTGGCAAGGGAAACAGACGAACCCCGTCCTAACTGATCGGTCTTGGAGACACGGATACGCACTATGAGCTCCTCGCCGTGCACAGTCACGTCACTGAGTTGAAGTTCTCTCTTTGACCAGTTGAATCTGGAACTTACGACCAACTCACTAATCCTGAGAGCAGCAAAAAAGCCAACACAAACACTGCCCTAAACAACAACACCTCTCCCGGGTCGGCACAGATCTCGCTAAGCTTGGCCATGATATCAGCTAAGATTTTGGGAGACAGGGGCACCCTTCTGTCACTCTGAACCCGCCCCTGCCTCTTCCAGGAAGCTACCATTGCTTTGAGGACTGGTGCATACCCCATGTCCTGCACGCCCACCATTTTAGCCATAAATGCCAACACCGACCATTTACCTGCAATAGTACCAGCCGCCAAGCCTCTTTTACGTAACTTCAACCCAAACTGCACCAACTGCAGAAGGGGAACAGGGAACAAAACCATCCATCCCTTTCCCCTTGCAAACATACAGAACTCGCATACAGCCCTCTCGTAAGCCAACCAAGTAGTTGGTGCTACCGAGCCTTTCACGGTATCCATTAGCTCTAATATCCAAGGCTCCATAGCTCTGGTGGCATGAAGTCCTGCTCCTTCCTTGCAAAGGGGGCAAGCTCCCAAAAATGCCGTATCTGAAAATGAGAGAAGACATCAGCGAGTTCATTCTCCACACCAGGAATGTGCTTAGCACAAAACAAAATGTTAAACTTCAGGCACCAGCGCACAAATACCCTGATAAGTCGTATCACCCTTTCAGATTTTGAAGAAAGGGAATTGACTACATGGATAACAGCCATATTATTGCACCAAAATAACACCATTCTGTTCTCAAAACAACGTACCCAGAAGTGCACTGCTGCCAATATAGGAAACAATTCCAAAAATGTCAGGTCCCTCAAAATCCCGGATTCTCGCCATTGCAGCGGCCACCTCTCGGAACACCAGTGCCCCTGAAAAGAAATTCCAAGTCCAGCCGCCCTCACTTGCAACTCCACTTCCATTTAAACAGACTTCGCCACAAACTTACCCTGTTATGACACTGCAGAAATTCCAACCATACATCCAAGTCCTCTCGCATCTCATTCGTGATCCTAATATGGTGGTGTGGCAACAACACCTTTGCCGTTCTGGCGTATATCCAGGAAAGGAAAGCCCACCCCGGTGCAACCACCCGCCACGCAAAATTCAACTTACCCAGCAATGATTGGAGGGCTCGCAACGTCACCTTACTGGATGCCAAACAGGCCCTTATCTCCTTACACAACTCCCCCAACTTTACCACAGGAAAACGTGACTCCTCCTTCACTGAATCCAACTCAATCCCCAAATAGGTCATAACTGTTGCCAGGCCCTCTGTTTTTTCCTCCACCAATGGAACACCTATGCAACTCGCAACCTCCCAAAACAAGTTCAACAGGTCCCCGCATACCAGGAACCCCGCACACCTGATGAACAAATAGTCATCAAGATAATGTGAAACAGAACCCGCCTTTTCCCTCTGCCGCACAATCCATTCGAGAGTGGTGCTAAACTTTTCAAAGGCCGCACATGAGATGGAACATCCCATGGGCATGGCCTTGTCATAATAGAACTGACCCTTAAAGGAGAATCCCAGCAGGTCAAAGTCCTTAGGGAGAACCGGCAAAAGTCAAAAAGTCGACTTGATGTCGCTCTTTGCCATGAGTGCACCAATGCCACACGCTCGCACCAGTTCCACAGCATCATCGAACAAGGCGTAATGCACTGAACACAACTTGTGCGGGATCGCATAGTTCACCGAAAAACCCTGGGGTACGACAAATTATGGATCAGTCTGTATTCCCCTGGGGCCTTCTTGGGAACGATACCGAGCAGCGAGACTCTAAGGTTAGCCATAGACAGGTGCTCGAATGGACCTGCTACTCTGCCTTCCACAACTTCTTTCCTTAATTTTTGCACAACGATCTCCTCCAAACCCACCACCAATTTCAAATTCTTAGCCAACATATGCTCCCTAATTCCCTCAAACAGAATTGCAAAACCAAACCTAAAACCATCTATCACATAACGCGCAATCTCAACTTGGAGATAATCTACAAGCAAATCTCACAGGACCCACCACTTAACTGGTGTTGGGACCCTTTACGTCCCATCTAACCCCTGGAGAGATAACCACGTTCTGTCTGAAGGCTTCATCATACCTCAGCCACCCGAAGCCTTCTTTTGTCAGATAGGCCCTCCTTACTATATCGAAGTACTTCCAAAGCTGTACAGCCCACTCTGGAAATGCCTGCATTATCACGCCCGCATAAACTATATAATGCAGACTCCCAATTAGCCCAGTTCCTATCTACCTTTCTTCGCTTCACTCTCTCGTACTCCCTTGGTTCTGGCTTTGCATTGGGATCCGGAACTGGGTCACAAAAGAGGAGCGCGAACAAATCTATGTAGTCCCCTTCCAATTTTTTTCCCTTGTTGCCTGGATCAGATGTATGCCAATGGGTGCCGAAACCCTGGCATACCCTCCTTGTAGGGGCGAGACCTCCTGATCCAGAGCACTCACATTTGAATTCGCTGGGGCACCGCTGGTTCCTGCCTGAGGCTGAATGGGGACACACTGACCTCCTTCAACCTGACTCTGTCCTGCCAACGACACCCCAACCTGGCCCATCGAAGCTGCTGTCACCGGTGGACGCCAGACATTATCTACCCATATTAACCTATTCGGGTCCTGTTGCATTCCTGACAGCCCCAGTCCATTCTGCCCCACCTGTGGTACAACAGGGTCAGGCTGTGCAGCAGACACACACACACCCCAGCAAACCCGCACTTGCCCCGATGTGCCCAGCTGCTGCTGACACCGGGACAATCGTCGCGTGTGCCTCCTCCCTTGCCCCAAGCACCTGAGCAGGCTGCTGCTGGGCAAGCCCCACTTGGGCAGCTTGTAGCCCCTGCTGCAGAGCAGGTGACCCTATTACCAGACCCATACTTGTCCCAGTGTGTACTATCCCTGCTGAGTCAATAACTGACTACGCTTTGCCAGTCAAACCCTGCTGATAAGCGCCTCCGGCCACCCCGGGGTCACTCACCACCCCACTCCTTACCGGATACTCACCATCCATCACAGCCACTTGCGCAGGTGCTGCCACCAGTACCGGGACACCCAGAGACACCCCGGATGACAGGGGACCAGAGGGAAGGACGGAAGTCTGAGGATTCAAAACCCCAGGCACCAGAGAGATGGCGTGGGAGGTCAGCTGGCATGGTGGCTAGTGGGGCATTCATCCAGGAATCATAGCCCAGTTTCAACCAGGCCAGCAGAGGGAAAGCCCAGCGGCCTGAGGAGGTCACCTTATCTCTTGACCCTATTACTGTTACCCTGGCAGGAAGATCGCAGAGGCCTCAGCCTGCACACTGACTGGCCCAGCCCAGAACTATAGGGGAGAGGGAGTGCGGGGTCCCCAGAAAATCTATTGGGGGAACTTGAAGCATTTTCAACCTGCCTTGTGAGGTTTATTTTCTGTTTAGAATAAACCTGTTGTTTAACTTGTTAGCCTGTCTTATGTGTGCGTGTTTCAATGGGGGTGTTCTCTGAGCTAGTCCTAGGCATTCCCACCACAGGGCCCCAGGTGGAGGCACTGCAGTTTGGCGCCAAATCAGGAGAGCAAGCCAATGAACCCAGGCACTCTATTCCTTGGACCCCTCCCCAGAAGACATAGAGATGAGGGGGTAGCTGAGGAGATGTTACATTTTCTTGAGGCACCGCTGGGATTCTTTTATGGTAGTGCAGGGCATGACTAAGCTGCCCCAAATCCTAGCTCAGAGATCCCATTGAGACCGCACAGAAATGATGAAATGGAAGAGTGACCTTAAAATGGATGCTGCTGGGGGGCGGGTGGGGGGGACAACTCTGTCCCCATTGGAGTTTCAAAAATGGTGCAACCGTGAGGGAATCCAATCCTACTGGGCCCTATTAGTGTCAGGGATTCCTGAAGGGATGGGGCTAAAGGTACTGCAGCAGAATCTAGGCTCCTTGGGCCTTTCTGGAAAACTGCAGGCCCTAAACAGCTGGGAAGGTGAAGACCGGAAAGGGGACAGACAGGTCCTGCATGTGCATTTTGGGGATGGTGATCTAAGCAAATGCCTCTTTGACCTCTTTGACACCTCTTTGACACTTGGAAGGGGAAGAACTGTAAGACTCACCCCAGGGCAAGAATATGCAGGGACCTCTGTGCCTGACAGGAGGTCCCAAGTCACAAACCCTTTCAAGACCCCCCGCGGGAGGGACTGAGAGACCCAACCCTGAGGACAGCAGGGATGAGGAAGAGCTTTGGACTCCCAGAAGCCCAAAGGAAGATGAGGAAATGTTGGGGCCCTTAGGAAAATTAATTGAAAAATGCATACAGACCCACAAGAATGCAGGACCCTAAAGAAGCAGCAAGTCTTCTCAGGGGGGGAGGCCAACCCCCTGGAGAAGAAGCCTTTGACTATTGGAAGAGCTCTGCCACCCAAATGCTTAAGGAATGGCATGGGGAGGGGGAAAAGAAGAAGCGGATAGTGGAAAGCTTAAAGGTTCCAGCATTGGAGGCTATCACTTCTCTGACCCTGACCCAGTTCGATGCTACTGCCCTGGAGTATCTAGAACTACTGGAGAGCCAGTTTGGGCTGATTGAGGATAGGGAGGATTTGCTTATTAGGTTCAAAACTATTTTGCAGGACAAAGGGGAGAAGCTCTCAAACTACCTGAATCACCTGGCAAAATCCCCAGCCAAGGCTGTGTGGGGAGGAGCCATTGATGCAGCTGAGATTAATCAGGCCCTCATTGAACAAGTAGTCCATGGGGCCGTACACGTTGACATGGCAGTATGGAAACTGAGGCTGGATGAGAGGCGGGAAGACCCTCCTACCCTCACTGTCCTTCTCCGGGAAGTCAGAAAGTTAGAGGGCTCCTAAGAATTGAGGAGCTCTTTAGCACCACCCGGGGAGAAGAGAGAGACCTCAACCACACAAGGGGGTGATATAGGAGAGCCAGCCAAAAGTCAGAGAGGGGAGAAGGGACCCCCCCCCAGAGAGAAAACCCTTGAAACCACTCTCTTGCGAGCAGAATGAGATGCCTACAAGTGCAGGGTGTGGGAGCTAGAAGCCTTCTTAAAGGGCAAGGGATGCCCCAGAGTGGTGACGACGAGGTGAGCCCCCCACCATCCAAAGAGCCCAGGGGGGCATGGCCAGGGCAGAGAAGGAGATCAGTGCTACCAGTGCTGGGACTATGATCACCATACCTAGGAGTGCGAACAGTACTATAGAAGACCAGGACCAGCAGGAAACAGGGCCCGGCCTCAGAGGAGCAACAACCTGGTGCCCCAAAGCGAGCCTGTTCCTGAAAGCACAGTTTAGACAGGAGGAGGCAAATCCTTGGCAGGATCCCACCTGAACTTGTGGGCCCAGAAACTCTAATCCCCATCTGCATAGGGGGCAAGACCACCCAAGCCCTCCTGGATAGTGGATCCCAAGTGTCCATGGTTAGCCAGAGCTTCCACCAGAAGCACTTGTCCCGTTTCCACCTTCATCCCCTGAGGGGACTTGACCTGAGGGGAATCAGTGACAAGAGATGCCCTTACGTGGGATGCCTAGTGGTTCCCCTAGATTTTCCCCACTACCTACTGGGAGAATCCTACCAGACTGAAGCCCTGATCCTAGTCTGCCCAGACACATAGACCAGTGACCGGGTACCCATCCTTATAGGGACAAACTCCTGGATGTTCGGGAAGATGCTAAAGTCAGGAAGCAAAGGCAGAACCAAGGCTCACCAGTTGGCTGCCAGGGCCAGAGCTATGCCCGAAGGGGATGACCTCCTGAGGGAGGCAGAGAATCCAGATTCCTCAGGGTGGATTGGGGATATCACCCAACGAAACAGGGATCCCTTTATTGTTCCCCGAAGTGCCAGCCGTGACCTAAATGCCAGGCTGAAAATTGGCAGTGGGGAGGGTGAAGCCCCCCCTGAGAACAGTTTGCTAGCAGGACTTATGGTACAAAGAGGTGTGTTGTCAGTCAGGGGGGAGCAGTGGAACAGGGTGTTCGTGAGGGTTAAAAATGAGACCAAGAGCCCCATTAAAATACCCCCAGGAGCTCGTGTAGCAACAGTCAGCAAGGTAACCGTGGTGGGGGAGGGATTGTCAAAGCCCAAAACCAGCCCTTCACCCATAGATCCTGAGAGGTTTAAATTTGGAGACTCACCCATCCCCCCAGGGTGGAAGGCCAGGCTGCAGACCAAGCTGGCTGAAAGGGCCCAGGAATTTTCCTTGTCCAAATGGGATGTAGATTGTGCCCAGGGATGAGAATGACTGATGAGACTCCTTTCCGGGAGAGATCCAGGAGACTCTCCCCAGGGGATATTGCTGATGTGAGGGGGCACATTGATGAGTTCCTAAGGGCGGGTATCATCTCAGAATCCCACAGCCCTTATGCCTCACCGATTGTGGTAGTTAGGAAGCCAAAGTGGCAGTAAGACTTTGTATTGACTACAGGCGTTTGAATTCCAAGACTGTGTCAGATCGGTACACCACCCCTAAGGTAGAGGATGCGTTGGACTCACTCACATGAAAAGAGGTTGCTAAAAGTACTGGACAGACGGATTGAATGTGGGTTAAAGCTCTCCATAGACAAATGCAAGATCTGCCAGAGTGAGGTCAAGTATGTAGGACACATAGTGTCAGCAGCAGGGGTGGCCACTGACCCTGACAAGGTAGGGGCCCTAAAAATGTGGCTCGTACCTATGAACCTGAGGGAGCTGAGGTCTTTCCAAGGGTTTGGTGGCTAGGCTACTACAGGAGATTTGTGGAGGGATACTAAAAAAGGGTGAGGCTTTTGACCAACCTACTAAAGGGTTACCCAGTCCCAGGAAAGGGGAGACCCAAGCCAGGTTGGGGAGGGTGACACAGGCCCTCAGAAGCTTTTGGTAGCAGGTGGATCCCAATGTGCACACACACAGGCTTTTAAAACCATCATCCAGTGCCTGTAGCGCCCCAGTCTTAGCCTTTGTGGACTCCACCCGGGGGTATGAGCTCCATGTGGATGCCAGCATGGATGGACTAGGGGGAGTCTTGCACCAGTCTCACAAGGAGAGAATGAGGCCGGTAGTGTCTGAAAGTAGGAGCTTGACTACTTCTGAAAAGAACTACCCAGTCCACAAACTGGAGTTCTTAGCTCTCAAATGGGCAGTAACTGAAAAGTTTAGAGAGTACCTCTATGGGGTGGAATTCAAAGTCAGGACAGATAATAACCCCCTGACCTATGTCCTGACCATGGCCATACTTGATGCCACTGGGCACCGCTGGCTAGCAGCCTTGTCCCTTTACAAATTCAGCCTCCACTACAAGCCAAGGAATACCAACATTGACACATATGCCTTATCTAGGGGACCCTACCATGGGGGAGGGCTGAATACTGGGCAGGAAGAATTGTCCGTAGTGGGAGTGCAAGGATTATGCGATTCACACCAGAGCAGAGAGTCAGAGGGGATTGTAGACCACCTGGGAAACTCCCCCAAGGCCCTACCTGAAGCCTATTGTAAACTGGTTTCTGTAATGCCCATAGACATGCCACAGTTGTCCCTTGAAGAAATAAGTAAGGTCCAAAAGGAAGATCCACTCTGGAAAGAGGTTTATGAGGCTAAAGAGCAGGGTGTAAGGGTGTCACCTAGAAAGGCAATCTTCCCTGGTCTCAAAGCAACTCAGAGGGCATGGGAAAAGCTGTTCCTGAGAAAGGGAGTCCTCAGTCCTGTATTGAGAGTACAACAGCCGGGGTCTGAGCCAAAAGAACAGTTGTGCCTGCCCACTAAATACCATAGCTAGGTACTGCATGCCTGTCATGATGGGATGGGACATTTGGGACTAGAGAAAGTGACCCATTTGGTAAAAGACCGCTTCTACTGGCCCTGTTTAGCACAAACTGTTGAAACCTATTGTAAGGAGTGCTTTAGGTATGTTGCTCAAAAGACTTTGCCTCAAAGTGCTGCTGAGCTCAAGAACCTAATTAGTGAAGGGCCAATGGACCTGATTTGCATGGACTTTTTTACCATTGAAAAGGACTGCAAAGGTATTGAGAATGTGTTAGTGATTACTGACCACTTTACCAGGTATGCACAGGCCTACACCACTCCAACCAGAAAGCAGAGACTGTTGCCAAGGTACTTTGGGAGAAATCCTTTGTGAATTATGGATTGCCACAGTGAATGCACTCTGACCAAGGGCGTGATTTTGAAAGTAAACTGCTAAGAGAGACTTTGAAGCTCTCAGGTATTAAGAAATCACGCACAACACCTTACCACCCTCAAGGTGACCCCCAACCAGAACACTTCAACAGGACACTTTTAAATATGATTGGCACGCCTGAAGAAAAAGAAAAAAAACATTGGAGTCAGCATATTAGCTATTTGGTACACGCCTACAATTGTACTCAAAATGAAAGTACTGGACATTTGCCTTATTTGCTCATGTTTGGCAGAGAAGCCAGATTGCCTATTCACTTGTGGTTTGGGGTGTCAGCTGACAGTTCATTGCCTCAGACTTTTGGGAAGCATGTGGACAATCTAAAAAACAGATTACAGCAGGCCTATGACCTAGCCAGGTTAATGTCTGACAAGCAGGGACAGAGAAACAAGCAGAGGTATGACCAAAAGGTGAAGGGACAAACTTTGAATACTGGTGACAGAGTTCTACCGGCTAACTGTGGGTTGCCTGGTAAACCCAAACTTGCTGACAGGTGGAGGTCTGACCCATATGTTGTTAAGGAGAAATTTGATGGGTTGCCTATTTACAAAATCCAGTTAGAGGGTAATGGGGGAAAGGAAAAAGTAGTTCACAGAAACCATTTGCTACCCGTTGGTGAAGTTTTGTTTCCGAAAAAACAGTCTAGTAAAAGGGAGCTACCAGCTAGGAAGCTAAGAAACAGACCATCCAGAACTCCAGAGCCAGAGTCAAGCCAGAATGATGTAAATCCCAGTGATGTTGACAGCGAAGCCATTAGCCCAGAAAACTCTGATGGTGAGTTGAACCTTAGAGATGGGGGCAGTCACCACTCTTCAGTGACTTTGACAATTCTAACTCTGAACGTTATGGAAGGGCTAATAAACCCCAGAGTGTCAGGAGAAGCTCTAGGCCAAAAAGAACCATCAGACCAACTCAGAGAGTGACCTGTGATGACAAGGGACAGACTCAGCACTGGTACACTAAAGTTTACAGAGGCTAGAAGGTATGCCTAGCACTACTGCTATTTTGAGTTATATTTGAAACTGGAATGAAGGTTTGAGCCAGTTATGAGGTGTAACCAGAATGTCTATGACAATGTTGATTGTTTACTGCATTTGATTTGTTTCTGGGGACAGCAACCGGTTAGGAAGCGGTGTGTGTAGCTCCCACCACCACCACCACCATCTTTGGGGACTACCAAGTGCTTTGCCTGTACTTGCAGGAATACCGCCACTAGGGGGCAGGAGTTGCTCAGTTGCTCAGAAGGGAGAGAAAAAGGAGACAAGATGACTGCTTGAGGAGAGGCTGAGAAGGCCTGGCAGAAGAAACAGGGGTGCTAAATCAGCAGCACAAAGTAGAGCTGTGATCAGAGGCTGCCTGAAGGGGAGCAAGGTCAGAGAGAGAGGAGGGGAGTTGGAGCTGCTAAGGAATCTGGGGCAGCCAGAAGAGACCTGAGCCCCCACCGAAGCCACCCGTGAGGAAAGTGTGAAGGCTCCAGTGAACTGCCAGCTTACTGACAAAAAACTCGTGGAGAGAATACTCGGTCAGCAGTCCGGCTGACGGGGGGCCAGAGGGAAGGACGGAAGTCTGAGGATTCAAAACCCCAGGCATGGGAGGTCGGCTGGCAGGCCAGCAGAGGGAAAGTCCAGCGGCCTGAGGGGTCACCTTATCCCATGACCCTATTACTGTTACCCTGGCAGGAAGATCGTAGAGGCCTCATCCTGCACACTGATTGGCCCAGCCCAGAACTATAGGGGAGACGGAGTGTGAGGTCCCCAGAGAATCTGTTGGGGGAACAGGGGAACTTGAAGCATTTTCAACCTGCCTTGTGAGGTTTATTTTCTGTTTAGAATAAACCTGTTGTTTAACTTGTTAGCCTGTCTCATGTGTGCGTGTTTCAATGGGGGGTTCTCTGAGCTAGTCCTAGGCATTCCCACCACAGGGCCCCAGGCCATGCAGGGAGAGAGTAGCCCGCCCCTCTCCTCATCAGGATCGCTATAGTCCTGTATGCATCCCAGGTGGAGGCACTTCAGTTTGGCGCCAAATCAGGAGAGCAAGCCCATGAACCCAGGCACTCTATTCCTTACACCCCTCACCAGGAGACATAGAGACGAGGGGGTAGTTGAGGGGACGTTACAGGTACTTTTCCCTAGCAACTGAGATTGGCCCCTGTTGGAGATAAGATACTGGGCTCAATGGACCTATTGTCCGGCTTAGTCTGGCACTTCTTCTGTTCTTATGTTCTGGTTTATGTTAAGGAGCACAGAGAATGGTCTTTCAATATCCAGACATATCCCTGGTGTCCAAATATGGGAGGTTAGTTTTTCACACAGGTTGCAATTCTCACTCCATCAAAGACAATGGTAGTTTTGTCACGGATTTTAGTGAAGTGAGGATTGCATCGTTAGGAAGAGGTTGGCAGATATCACTTTTACCCGCTGATCAATTCACTTGCCATGTTCTAGCCTGAACATTTGTTTTGTTTTGTTTTTTCCTTCTAGTGGACATAGTGACAATGTTTTTATTGAGGCAAACAGGTACAGAAGGGCCCAAAGGGAAATTTAGGCTTTCCGTGAAGGCTGTCCTGATAATAGAAACTCTTCTCACAAGGGCAGGTTAGGAAATAGATTTATTGATCCCAGTTAACTGGCAGGAAACATAAAATGGAAGATCTAATGACACAAACAATGCTTTGCTCAGCAATGAACAAAGCTGGGGGGGGGGGGGGGTGAATCTGCTGTCCTAAGAGAGATTCTGTGGACTTCTGTCACTGGCAGAAAGATACAGCTAATTTGAAAAAATCCAAGTATTTAGTAAAAAGGGTCAATATGAAGACTCACTTTGAAAGATATTATAGAAAAGCAACCAAGAAATTGTAAATATACAAAATACTGTGAATAGCAATCACATAGAAGGCAGCAAAGTCCAGTGGGTGACACAGAGGAGGTGGTGTTATAGCATTTTACAGTGAATGTTCAGTTTTGAATGGACTTAGCATGGCTGGCATCAGTTTTTTGTCAGAAAATTGATTTGTCTATGCCCTGCTAGTAGACATCAAAAACCTGATCGTAAATCACACTGTGGATACCCTATATTTACATATACCTTAGTGTTCCATAAAAGAAATATATCATGACTAGGCTGGATTAGCTATTTAGCACTGTGACACTAATCTTTCAGATGGGGGATTTAAAAATAAAATAAAATAAGGGAGTCTAGCAAAACTCTGAGAAAAACCAACGACACTGATGTACTTAGACCAAGCATGGAAGATGCTTAAGCAAAAAACACCAGATCTATAAAAGAAAAAAAAATGGACCAATAAGGCAAGGACAAAAAAAGCAAGGTGCTGTTGTGGAGAGGCATTGTGAACTAGTGAATAAAACAATGGACTAGAATTGAGAAAACCACAGCTGTATTTGTGTGTTTTTTCTGCTGACCAGCTGTGTGTCAGTGTGAAAAACTCTGGGCCTGGGCCTCTCCCACTCACCAAGGAACATGTTCTTATTATAACTAACACAAAATCTGTACTGCTATTTGTAATATTTAAAGATGGCTTTTTGCTAATCTTCAATTTTTGAGGAAGGGACAAATGTTAAGGAGTAAGGTTTTGCTGGGAAGCCTCAAGATACTGTAAAGTGTTGACACAAAAATATCCAGCTAAAGCTACATTAAATCTGAGCATACAGTCTTTTTACTCAGAAAAATAACACCCTCTTTATGTTTTGGACTCTTTAAGGCCATTGCTTGGACTGTTTTGTGCCAGTGCTAGCACTTAGAGCTGACATGAGCCCAAAAGCAATGATTGTGATACACGCTCCAGCACTGAAGAGACATAGGATTTTGCTGTTTGTATGGATAATGTATATTAGTAATGTTATTATATACACACACACACACACACATATATATATATATATATATATATATATATATATATATATATATTCTGTGAAGCTTAGAAACAACTTGTTCCTCACCTCAAGGAATAACCCTGCCTTCCTGAGGATAGTCAGACAATAGGTGCTTTCTCCTATTCATTAATAAGTACCCATCAGCACTGTGGGGAACTCCAGGACTCAAATGACGTGGAACTTCCATCTCATGAGTAGGACTGAAATGCCGTACCACTGAGGCAGCATTTACCGGCGGAAAATGCTCTTCCGCTCCAAGTAGCACAGTTAGGAAGGGAGCGATTTTCGCGCCTTGCACTTGCAGCTTTCTGCGATTGCTGCCACGGTATTTTAGCCACTGTAGATTTCATGCGGAAGTGGCAGGTTTGCCACAGTTTCCCCTTTCCCTTAAGGGTGGCAGCTTTGTGATTCTCGTAGCATTGCAGCCAGGGGCGTAGCCACCGTAGCGGGGGAAGTTGCTGCCTTGTAAACAAAGTTCTTCTTCGAGGGACTCCTTCCATTCTCACTTGTGCACCCTTCTCTTACCGGCATATACCAAGCTCACTAGCTTAAAAAAAAAACACATGACATTCACACACCCCCACCCTATATAAGGTACCTAAACCCAACAGAATTCCTTCCAACCCAAACTATTAGGAAGAAAATTCCATGCGGAGTCAGAAGGGTGGGTGCTTGTGAAAATGTTTGGATCCATCTCAAAAAACCTTGTTTACAAGGTAGCAACATTCTGTTCTCCTTCCAGTGGCTCCTCCCATTCTCACAAATGGGAGAGTACCAAGCCTAGAAAGAGGTGGTGGGGGAATTTTCTAAAAAAATGACACTCCATGCAGGTTGGATCTACAGCCTGGGAGGGGGGCAGCAGGAAGGGGGCAGCCTGCTCTGGGGGGGGGTCTATTCAGCTGGGGGATGGTTGGTTGTTCAGTGCTGTCTCTGTTAGAAGGATGGACAGATCCTCCCTCTTTCCTGTGTGATCACCCCATAGAGAGAAATGGGGGTGCAGATGCTGCATATGCCTGGGGTCGGCCCTGATTGCTGCCGGCCCCCTCCCAGGGCAGGGCTCAGGCGCAAATGTGCCCCACGCCATGGTGGTTACGCCCCTGCAGCGAACTCTGAAGCAGGTAGTCAGAGTCACCCTAAGTTCATTCATTCAGCATCATGGTGTGTCAGGGACTCATGCTCAGTGGCAGAAGGCGACATAAAACCGCTTGTGTTCACAAACTGCAGACATGCCGCAGCTGCAGATACGGCAGCAGGTAATGCGGAATCGCGGAAATATCAAGGGGAAGTCAGCAGCAAGACACATTAAGTGCCGAGTTCTAGGAATGGCGGCACGGTAACAGCTGCTGCCACTTCAGCACTACTCATAACAAGGGCAGAAGTGCGGATCTTTGCAGGCAAACATCTAGTACCTTTTCACTACTCTGACAGATGCACGTTTGCCAGCACAGAGCCGCACTTCTGGCCTTCTCACAAGATGGAAGCTGTATGTCATTTGAGTCCTGGACTTCCCCAAGGCACCAGTGGATGCATATTAATGAGCATGAGAAAACGGTCAATGTCCCTGTCTCCCAAAAAGCTCTCATTTTCCCCACAATATATGAGAGAGAGAGAACTTCCTAATCTCTCCTCCCCTGGTCCAACTAGGCCCTGGTCTTTTATGGAGTCAGTCACCAGCTGACACTAATCATCCTCCCCTTTTCCCCTGTCATACCTGCTTTGGGCCCATTCACACAACATATTTTCACAGTGGGTATTTGTCAAATTTTGCATGTTAATTTTTACCATCTCCCATGTTCCTTGATGATCTCACGTTCTCTACCAACTGATGCAAAGGGTGGGCCAAAGCAAAGGCTTCTCCATTATCTCCCCTTGTCCATCCTAGATTGTAAGCTGCTTGGGACGGGGGCTTATTTCTAATTATTGATTGACCAGTGCCAAGTACATTGCTAGTACTATATAATTACTAAATAGTAATATCAATAATAAATTATTAAGAGCACTACACAGCTTCTGGAAGGGAGACAATTTGGTCACCAACTCTTATGTGACACATCTCCTTATACTAGGTGTTTTCTGAAAGCCCTAGTATAAGGAGATACCAAGGGACACACAAACATCACAGTTATTTAAAATGAAATTATTATTATTTGAAATGCAGAGAGAAATCCCATCTCATACAAATAAATTATTAGCAGGCCCCCGATTCTTCTGCAAAATATTTCCCAAAATTCTGCGACCCAAAATGGAAAATTCTGCGACCCAAAATGGAAAATTCTGCGACCCATATGGCAAAATTCTGCGACTCACATGGCAAAGCAGGAAACCCACCCAGAAAAACCACATGGCAAAGCAGGAAACCCACCCACAAAAACACATGGCAAAGTGTGTTTTTGCCATGTTACACACACATTACACACACAAACTGTAAAATGCAGAGCGCACAGCGGGACCCCCTCCCCCACAAACTGTAAAATGCAGAGCGTGCAGCGGGACCCCCTCCCCCCCAAACTGTAAAATGCAGAGCGCGCAGCGGCCCCCCCAGGAGAACACCCCCCCCAACCACCTACTTACCTTATGCTGGAGCGGCGTCGATCCCTCGAGCGACTGGAGAAGCGGCAGCTGGAGGTTGGGCTGGAGTCCTTCAGTGGCGGCAGCAGCAGCAGCGGCGATCCCGGAGCGGCCGGAGAAGCGGCGGCTGGAGTCGGGTCCCTCGGCGGCAGCGGCGGTCTCAAGTGAATTCCGGACCATAAGTGACATGTGCTGATGTGACCTGCTTTATAAAGGCCGCGCAAGCCCCTGATTGGCTTGTGACCTGAATAAAGCAGGTCCTGGATTGACTCACTGCCAAGGAAGGGAAATTCCGCGGGGATTTTCCCAGTTTCTGCGATAATCCTGCCTAGGGCAGGATTCTGCGAAAATTCCGCGAATCGCAGAAGCGCAGAAGACTCGGGGCCCTGATTATTAGTTCTGCAGTTTGCTTACTGTATATACTTTGCTGTTTGAATTGATTCTTTCATAAGATGATCCAATTGAATGTAGAAAGCTACAATGATCGATGTATGAATCCTCTTGCCAAACGTTATTGCACTATAGAACTACTGGGAATCCATTACTGATTTTTTTCTTTACAATAGGGTTGTGGTGAACTCTGAACTAACTATGGAGGTGGCTGTGGAGGCAGCCAGGGAAATCATTCACTTACAGTAAACAGATGCACATGGTTTTTACCAAGTATGTCAGTATTTGACTTGGTTTTACCGAGTAGTGAGTAACCAAGGAATTGGCTCAGTACTACTCAGTATTCGGAAATCCTCAAATGAACAACATATAGGGTTTTTCCTACCCCTATATAAGGGTACTTGGTACTGGGAAAATTACTTGGTACTCGGTTTTATTTTACCAAGAACCCAGGTGGAACACTCAGAGCCAGTCCTTGGAAACACTTACAAATAGAATTTTTACTATTCGGTGCAGTCCTACTTTTTTAAAATGTTGAGCGGATTCATCTTTGTTGCTAGACAGACTAAAGGCAAGATCAAACATGCTCTGTTATGGCTTGTTTGTAGCTCAAACTCTTTCAACTTTAATGGTAAGTTTAATGCTTTTAGTTCTAAAGAATTTCACTCATATTTTCAATACAATGAAACGGTCTCATAATTAATATTGGAAAGTAAAATATAATGCTAGTTGGAGGTAAGGTATCATCCCCAGAATGGAAAGTAGATGGATTTTTCTTTAAATTAGTACGTTATGTTACCTACTTTGGTATTACTTTTACCTCTAGAGGGACTTGGGTGGCCCATATTAAAAACAGAGCCACTCAGACCAATGGATCGGCAGGCAGTCTTTTGAAAGCAGCAATCGCCTCCTATGGTGTGCCTATTTCAACAGTATTATGAACCTTTTGTCAAAAAATCCTTCCTATGCTAACTTATGGATTAGAGGTTATTCCTCATCCAGATATTATTGTACTCAAAAGAGTACAGAATCAGAGTTTGCGTAGGTTACTCAAGGTGTGTAGCAGCACTCCCTGTGCAATCTTGAGGGCAGAAACTGGGATGCTCTCTATTGACCATTTTGGGAGAATGGCCCTGTTAGGCTTCTGGACAACATTGCTTAGTCAACAACAGATGACGATCTCGGTACAGTGTGCCATAGAAGAACTGGCACACACTGGGCCCAGGTTGTATCCCTGGGCAAAGTACCTGGGGTCTTTGATAAGTAAGTTTGGATTTTCCTTTTTATACTTTCAAGGGAAATCCAGCCTATGTATTAAAAAGGAGCTAGATCTGAGATCTTGAGAAATAGCGGTACGACAAGATCTTGCCTCTATTAAGAAATGGAAA
This sequence comes from Sphenodon punctatus, assembly GCA_003113815.1. Taxonomy (NCBI): domain Eukaryota; kingdom Metazoa; phylum Chordata; class Lepidosauria; order Sphenodontia; family Sphenodontidae; genus Sphenodon; species Sphenodon punctatus. The sequence continues at coordinate 151,663 of QEPC01007016.1, forward strand.
GTATCACCAGAATATGGGAAAATAAAAACCAGCATCTGCTTAGAACCTTATTTGGACATGCTTGTTAACAAAACTTTGAGAAGGAATTATACGCTTCTCCGATTTGGCTTAATTGAGACAGCGGTCTCAGAAGGTCGGTACAATAATGCTCGGTACGATCTCCATTACTGTCCTTGTTCTTTGTGGGAAATTGAAACAATAGAGCATTTTATGTTAAAATGCCCGTATTACCATACATTGAGGGATACATGCATAGCCCCCTATTGGGAAAAGAGAGTGGGATAAAGGTGGCTGATAGATTTAACTTCCTGAAAAAATTGTCATTGGTGGAAAATATAACAGCAATGGCAACATTTGTTGGTTTGGCCATAAAGAAAAGGAAAACGATAGGTCTGCAGTTTGAGATCCTTCGCCAATCTTTAAGTAATAAATCTCCGCCTAAATCTAATGGGTAGGCAGTTAGAATTTCTTCAGTTTGGCTACTGGCTTACCCAGCTGTATTGGCCACAGAGGTATGTTTATTTGAGTATTTGTTAGGGTAGTCTGTTGTGCATTATTGAGCAGCAGTATAGACCATCTAAAGGAGTTTATATTAAACCCCGTTCAAGTTTGAGGTTGTTTTGTTATGTGTTTACAGATTATAGATGGCTGGATATTAGCCCATTGGCTGCTAGCAGAGGCATGATCATTTGACCGTGGGTAAGATTGATTGGAAAGCCTCTGTTATTTAATCATGTATTTTGTTTTTGTATCTTGTATCTCAACATTAGTTGTAATTATGAATTATTTATGAATGATACACTAATTGTGCATTGTTCGACTAAGTATTTTTGGGGGGTTTGGCTATGGTGAAAGCCAATGCCAATAATAATAATAATAATAATAATAATACAGGGGATGACAATTTTGGTATATTGCCAACTTTAGTATGTTTTATTGAATTTTTGTATTGATGACATGGCGGAAAGCCGCAATAAATAGATCATATTGTATTGTATGTAGACAAACAGCAATTAGAGTTCAAAATCCATTCATGATCTTGAAATAGCTTTGATGATGGTTGCAACCTTTATTTTGATTTGTTTATTTAACATGGTATTAATATATATATTTCGATGTATAAGACCTTTAGGTCTGTGTATGTGATTTGTTTGTTTGTGATTTGGCTATGGCGAAAGCTGGATGCCTTAATAAATTTACTACTACTTACTACAATGAAATCTCAACCTACACTGTAGGATTATTTACTATTTAAATTTATAGCCCACCCTAACCTGAGGGTTCCACTCAGATAACAGCTTAAAACAAATGACAATAAAGATTGAAAGAAGTAAAATAAATATAAATAATATAAATATATTGCATAAAACCCATACAAACATTATTTAAAAACCTATTCTCACTTTCTAAGCACCTGGCCAAATAAGAATGTTTTACAATTTTTTTCAAAAGATGCTCAGGCTTTCAAGGAGTTCCAAAGCTGTGGAGCAGCCAATGAGAATGCCTTTCTGCATCCCATGGTCATATGGATATGACATGCCAATGATCTTATGCGTCATGGTGGAACATAGCCAGGGAGATGGTCTGTTATGGATTATGGTTATGGATTAGGAAGCAGTAGTGCATTGGTGATTGGGCAGTCTTTATTTACAGTTCTCATAGTAACCACAGTAGTCCATAAACCACAGTAGTCCGTAAATCAGCTGCCATAACCAGGGACCCATGTTCACTGCATTTTCCCCACTGCATTTTCCCCATTGGCCATATTATGGCAAATGGGTCATAATAAAGCAGATATAGGGAAATGTTTAATTATTAGGGATGGGCAAATGTGGTTCGGAAGTTCAGAGTTTGGCCCAAAGTCAGCCTGTTCAGATGACCGAACCTGAACCGAAATCCGAACACAAAGTGACCGAACCGAACTCAATTCCGAACATGGAAATGACCGAACAGTTCAGTCAGTTCAGATCTCATTCAGGTGAGTTTGGGTGGCAAAAAAAGGGTCACTGGAAGGTCAAACGTGACAGGGAGGGGTTTTCAGCTGAGGAGCAGACTTCCAGGCACCAGTGCTGGAGAGGCTTGCAAGAAACAAAACTATCTGCCTCCCCCCTTCCCAACACCTTCTGAGCTAGTCACTGTTCCTGAACAGCAGGTGTTTCAGAAGACTCCCTCTCCCAGCATTTCCAAGGTCCCCAATCCATTGCAATCATCCTCCCATTTCACCCATCCAGCCCATCTACCCCCATATTCTCATTCATTTATTTAGCTTAGCTTAGATAGATTTAGTGGTTATTTTTTGTTTTTACCCCTCCCTGTGTTCAATCTTCCTTCCTCCCTCCCCCCTCCATTGAATCCTTT
>QEPC01007016.1:174074-192007 GCA_003113815.1 Sphenodon punctatus
CCTCCCTCCGCTCCTTCAAATCCCTCCTCAAAACCCACCTTTTCCTTGCTGCCTTTCCCAATGCCTGATAGTCTTTCCCCTTACTCTTACTGTCGGCCCTCCTCTGCTGACTGCTGCCACCAACCTCTCTGTAAACCAAGCCAAGCATACGCACCTGAAACTTCGCATCTGCTTGAATGTTTGTTTGTCTTCTCCCCTGTCTCTCCCACTGTACCCTCTCCCTGTCTCCCCCACCTCTTTGTCTTTTAGATTGTAAGCCGCAGGCAGGGACCACATCTAATTCTATGTTCAGTACAGCACCAGGCCACATGACTGGCGCTATATAAATGTTTATAATAATAATAATAATAATAATAAACAGTGTGTGTAATGCAGTAGTTTTCCATCACTGTATTACGTAGCACTTTGATTGACATGCCTGTATCTTTTGCCTGTATTGTAATCTATAAAATACTTGTGTATCCTGGGAGGGGCAGACCAGCCTGTTTCCTTGCATGGAGACAGTGTTGCTCTCTCTCTCAGCGCTATGAGATCAATAAAGACTCTGACAGATTTCACCACCTTTGTAAGTATAAATTTTTCCTCGACATGACCTCCCTGTCTCCTTGATCTCTTGGAATGTTAGGGGTTTAGGTGGCAAGGTGGGAGATAGTGATTGGGTGCAGTTCATCACTAGTCATGAGATTGTATTGCTCCAAGAAACATGGTGCCTTACTCCATTTTACATACAGAGGTATAGGTGCTTTAATTCCTTGGCAAAAGGAAGTAATGGAGAAGGGCGCCCTTCAGCAGGATTGCTAAAACTGATTAACAACAAGAAATGGTGGACAGCTGAACAAGTGTTAGAGACTAATTATTGTTTGGTAGTTAGAATAACCCTGAATAAAGGAAAGGGATGGCAAATTATTGTCTATTTACCGCCATTACTGACAACAGAGATGGAACAGGAGAAATGGAATCAGTTTATGCAAACTCTTGAGAAATTAAAGCAGGAATTTAATCAAGACAATATTTTATTAGGAGGAGACTTCAATGCTAGGTTGGGAGACCTTTTATGGAACGATAAGGATTTTCTCATACTTAATGAGATCTGTGGAATCCCTAGTCCAGTCTATAAGGATAAGAGTACTAATAGGTCTGGCAGTGAATTGCAGAAATTAATGCTTAGTCATAATCTTTGCACCATTAATGGTGCTTTTCCCGATCCATCTACTGGAGACCCAACATTCTGGATAAATGAAAGAAGAACAACAATAGATTAATTAATGATAGAAGCAGAGAATTGGCTAGCTATTAAAAATTTGCAGATTCTCCAGCGTATTAAAAGTGATCACTCTCCACTAATACTTAAAATGCATAGGGATTTTTTTTTACAAACCAGATCAAATACATCTAATGGACATAAGAGACTTTAGAGATAGTACAGCCCCTATTATTATAAATAGAAAGTTAAGATGGGAGTAGGGGCCAAATACGACTATTAAAACTAGGCTGGATGAAAATGATATAATGGTGTTGAGAGATCAAATACTAGCTCATAGGGACTCACAGATTATTTCAGCCTTTATAACTCAAATAAATGATGAATTAAAAAAATGTTTGGAGAAGGAAGTGCAACTGTGTTCTAGCCATAATCGGAAACTGGATGCCCCATGGTTCGACATAGCTTGTAAGCAGGAAAAGCGGAAGTTTAACAAGGAGGTGAAGAAACTTAAGAAGCTGGGAGAGAGTGATTATCTGTTCAGATTTTGTTCCCTTAGGAGCTAATATAAAGGGTTCCTGAAAAAGAAGAAAGGGCAGTACTATCAGGATCAGTGGGAAAGATTAAAAACAATTATTTGTAATAAAGATTCCAGAATCTTCCTGCAATTGGTAACTAAGGGGATGATTTCTTTTCAGGTCAAATTAGTTTGTAATGTTTCCCAGGGGATTGGGTTGACTATTTTACAGCCCAATTTGGAAGGGATAATCTTTCTACTCCCGTGGCATTGGACTGGAGTGAATCTGTTATTGTGGTATATAATGTAACTGAGGAAATAGTAGAGGGACTCGTTGGACAACAGAAAAATAACAAAGTGCCCGGGCCTGATGGAATCCCTATGGAGCTTTATCTGGAAAACTTAGATTGGTGGATTCCAGTTCTTGTCAATTGGTATAAGAATATCATAAGGACAGGACAATATCCTGATTCTTGGAAAGGTCACACAATTATTCCAATTTTTAAGAAGGGAAACAATGACAATCCAGCAGCATATAGGCCTATTAGTCTTCTGAATACATCATGTAAAATTTTGGGACGCCACTTGTACATGTAGCCCTTGGGGGAGGTCGTGAGGGGGTTCGGGGTGCGGTGTCACCAATATGCTGACGATACTCAGCTGTACCTCTCCTTTCAACTGATCCAGACCCAGCTGTCTTGTTGCTATCCCAGTGTTTGGAGGCCGTGGCGGAATGGATGCGGCAGAGCAGATTGAAGCTCAACCCCGATAAGATGGAGGTGATGTTGGTGGGAAGAGCGAGGGAGGTAGTGGTCCCCCCGATTGGGGGGGTTCACCCTCCTATAGCTCAGCAGGTCCGGAGTCTGGGGGTGATATTGGATGCAGACCTGTGCCTGGAGCGGCAGGTGGAGGCAGTCACTAAGGCTGCCTTCCGCCATTTGTATCTTGTGCGTAGGCTGCGTCCGTTCATCTCCGGCCTGGACCTGGCCTCCCTCATCCATGCCTTCATCACCTCGAGGCTGGACTACTGTAACGTGCTCTACGTGGGGCTTCCCTTGTTCCTGATTAGGAGGCTGCAGCTAGTGCAGAATGCGGCGGCTCGTCTCCTCATGGGGATGGGCCATCGGGAGCATATTACACCTGTACTCCAGACTCTGCACTGGCTGCCAATAGCGTGCCGAGCCAGGTTCAAGGAGTTGGTGTTGGTTTACAAAGCCCTTTATGGTCTGGGCCCCTCATACCTCAGGGACTGCCTCGCCCTCCGTGCCCCAGGGCAGCTCCTGCGGTCAGCTGGGGGTGCCTTCTTGGAGGTTCCCCGTGTATAGCGGGGGGTCACAATGGAGAGGGCATTCTCGGTAGCTGTGGCGCGTCTTTGGAACTCCCTTCCGGAGGAAGCCCACCTGGCCCAAAGCCTATTGTCATTCCGGCGGTGTTGTAAAACCTGGCTGTTCACACAGGCCTTTGGGGGTGGGGGGATGGGTTAGGGTTAGGGTCTTTTCGCCCCCACCCTGTTTTATTGTTTTAACCTTCGTGCCCTTGTTTTAAATATTGTTGATTGTTTTAAACTGTTTTTAGAGTGTTTTTATGTATTTTGAAATCGAAATTGTTGGAAGCCACCCCGAGCTGGTGACAGGAGGGTGCGGGGTATAAATACCTGAAATAAATAAATAAAATAAATAAATAAATGGCACCTGAATCAATGGATTACAGTGAAGGGATTCCTTTCTGAGGCTCAAGCAGGCTTTAGAGAGGGCTACTCAACAGTGGATCATTTATATACTTTTCAGTATATATGCCACAATTATACAAGAGCAAATAAGGACACCTTCTTTGTTGCCTATGTTGACCTTAGGGCAGCGTTTGACACCATAGATAGGTGCTTGTTGTGGGAGAAGTTACACAGGCTAGAGATAGATCCACTCCTCTTGAGACTTGTCATTGCATATTATAACAACACCTGGGCAAGGGTTCGATATGGCTATGGTGGAGAGTTAACAGATAAAAACTGTAGTTGCCAAGGGAGTCAGACAGGGTTGTATTTTGGCACCCATGCTATTTAGCATCTATGGGTATTTTCAGACGTTACGAGATCACAGTCAACCACAGTGAATCTGCACAGGGTGAAAGTGATCCTGTAATGTCTGATGGGGGGAACAGAAGTTCCCCCCCAGATGTTCAACCCCATGAATCATGGGGGGGAATCAGATTCACCACGCGATCTGAGGTCCTGGCCGAACCATCCCCGATTGCATGGTGAATGAGATCCCACCCCCCATGATGAAGGGGACAGTAATGTCTGTCCCCTGACAATGGCCTGGAATCCACGGCGGGATTTCGGGCTGTGGGCAATGCCGGGGGGGACGGCCGGGTGCTGTGGCCGCATTGGCCGCAGTGCCCGCCTGTCTCCTGGAGGGGGGTGGCCTGGGCAGTGTGGGGGGGCGGGGCTGTGCGACTGCATATTGCTCCACGCAGCCCCACCCCCTCCCTGGATTCCTCGCCGGGATCGGCCACCGCATCTGTTAGCCCATGACGCGGTGGCCCCGGCGGGGAATCAAAGGGTTGTTCTAAATACACCTGTGGGAGTACTAATGTTTGCGGATGATGCATTGATAATGACGAGAATACCAATAGGGCTGCAGAGGGCACTGACTAAATTTAGTGAACTCTGTAAAAAGAATTCTCTGATCATTAATTACAATAAGACAAAAATTGCTTACTGTGGAAGGAAAAGAAGTTACCATTGGTTTATTGATAATAAGAAGTTGGAAATAGTGAAGTACTATAGATACCTAGGAGTCCTCTTGAGTTCCTCTTATAACTGGAAAGATCACTTACAAGTAGCTAAGATCATTTCATACAACAACAGCAGTGATGAAGTTTGATACTAAGTTCCCTAAAAAATGTAAAAAAAAATTTTTATGTCTATCATGCCAAGGTGTTAGATCAATTATTATATGGTTCAGAAATATGGGGTTTTGCTGCAACAGATCAGATAAATATACTACAAAATAAATTCATTAGATCCTCCCTTGGCCTCCCACCTTTGATGCCAGCAGCTTTTTGAGGCTAGAAACTGGGCTCTTGGACCTAAAAACAGCTGTAATGTTAGGATGCTAAAATACTGGTTTAAAGTATTGGCCGCTTCCCCCTCTCACTTAATAAAGATATGTTTTATCAATGATAACTTGAGAGAATCCTCTTATCAGTCACCTTGGCTGAGGTATATAAACTTGACAGTTCGTTCAAGTGGGATGGGGTATTTGGTAGAGGATAGCCAACGTTTGATTGCTTTAATTTATTTATTTATATTTATTGGCCATCCCCTCATGCCTACGGCATCCCGGGGCAGCTCACAACAAGTAAAACAGCAATAAAATACATAAAAACATCAGATATAAGTAATTAAAAAAGAAAACCCTCTCCCCACCGCCAACCCAAACATTCCCCCCCTCTCTCTACCCCATCCTCCCACCCTCCCCTTTGAAGGCCTGGCAAACAGTCAGGTCTTACAGGCTCGGCAAAAAGCCAGCAGACCCGGGGCCAGGCGAGCCTCCTCCGGGAGGGAGTTCCAGAGTCACAGCCCGGCCACCGAGAATGTCCTCTCCATTGTGGATCCCTGTTTAACACAGGGGACATCCAGGAAGGTGCCCCTGGCAAACCGCAGGGGTCGCCCTGAGGTGTGGAAGGCGAGGTGGTCCCCAAGGTATGAGGGACCCAGACCATATAGGGCTTTATAGATCAACACCAACACCTTGAATCTGGCTTGGTACGCTATTGGCAGCCAGTGCAAGAGTGCAGAGCACAGGTGTTATATGCTCCCGCCACCTCGTCCCTGAAAGGAGACAGGCCACCGCATTCTGCACCAGCTGCAGCCTCCGAACCAGAACCAAGGGAAGCCCCACGTAGAGCGTGTTGCAGTAGTCTAGCCTCAAGGTGTTGAAGGCGTGAATAAGAGTGGCCAGGTCGGGCCTGGAAATTTATGGGCGCAGCCTCCGTACCAGATACAGCTGGCAAAAGGTGGCTTTAGCCACCGCCTCCACCTGCCAATCCAGATGGAGGCCTGGATCCAAAACCACCCCCAGACTCCGAACCTGCTGGGCTATGGGATGGCAGACCACCCCCCTCACCAGAGAGGCCGGCACCTCCCTCACCCTACCCACCACCATCACCTCCGTCTTATCAGAATTGAGCTCCAATTCAGATCCAATTCTTAATGTATCAAGAAGTAGTCTTACAACGCTTAGTTGATATATCATGGCAGATGGATTTTGCCTCAGTCCGTGGTTCTTGGGTTGCTCCAAATTATTAGCTGTGGAAAGAGGAGGTATGGTTAGAAAATTATCTGAAGATAAATTGATGCAAACCTTTAGTAGGCTGTGGGTGGAGCAAATGACAACTGCAATAATAGAAGGTAGAAGGAAGGGAGTCCCTAGAGTAGATACAATGTGTCCATGAGGATTGGGGGTACAAGAGGAAATTATACATTACGTTTTGGGCTGCCCACAGGTGGAGGGCCTTAGGGTTGCCTTTCTCCATGATAAACTTCGGTCCTTGAAAGTTTTCTGCCAGCGTGAGAAACTAATATGGTTGCTGAACCAGTAGGACTCTGCTATCATATTCAATTTATTTATTTATTTATTTATTTTATTTTATCATATTTTTATCCCGCCCCTCCTGAAACAGCTCGGCAGTATTTTGGGTGAGCAAGTAAGGAGTGTTTTGAAGCTGGATATAAGTATTTTTTAATAATTATGTATACATTTTAGATCTTATGATTTGTGTGTGTTATATATTGGTGGCTGTAATGCAAATGGCAAATTGCCAAACTGCAATAAATTAAATTTGCATATTACCTATATTCTGATTCATCCAGGTTTTGGGATATAACAACTTCTTCCACAATTCCATTATTTTATGGTGTAATCCTGAACCCATTGAAGTCCATGGCATCAATTCCATTCAGGCCATTTCTAAGCCCCATGGACACACTCATGGGATGCACAACAACAAGTACATGTGCTTGCAAATCATGTGCAACCCATATGCACCCCCATTATGGGGACTGTGGTGCTTGCACAAACCATGCATAAACCACATGGAACACAAGCATGGGTATGTGCACATGAACATGCATGTGTAAGTTGCACACATGAGGTTCTGGATCATCCCCATGATCCAGAATGAGTCATAGGTGTTAGGGGACAGGTGTTGCTGAGTCTTGAGCCTGATCCCACAGCAACTACCACAGAGTCCCTCCTAAAAGATTTTATATACTTTGTGGCCAGTAAACCATGTATTGTAGGCCCAGGAGCTGCTGCTAACTGCATCCATAGCTCATTTAGGGACAGTGGTCGGAGGATTAGGGGCAGTGGTTGGAGAGTGCGAGGGGATGGAGGCCCTGTCTGGTCCAATTTTGTGGGGGGAGTTTCATGAAGTGATGCCAGCCTATGCGGCAGATGTTCTGGGGTCTGTGCGAGCCACCAGTTGTGAACTCGATCCGTGCCCGTCCTGGCTGGTGAAAGCCTCCAGGGAGACGTTGGGGACGGTGCTGGCGAGGGTGATCAATGCGTCCTTGCAGCACATTGCCACCAACCAGGCCTATCCAGATCAGCACCCCTATTGTGTGAGGACTGAACCAATACCATTTGCTGTCATGTCCAAAGTGACATGCCTGCCACAGCAGTTGCCCATTGTCTCTAATCTTGCACTTAATTTTCATCTACAAAGTATGCTCAAGATGTAGTTGATTTATATAACATACTCTATTATCTGCAGCTGAAAAACAAGGTCAAGAGAAAATTTCATTTGTCGTCATTGGTTTACATTGTTTTTGATGATGCATAGCCTAGTCACCATTTCCATCTAATTCATTTGGGTACTATTTATAAATATTGCATTTACAACTGTAGCTGCCCAACAAATCCTAAACATTAAAGTCTAGAATGGACAGCAAGAGAATGAAAACAGATAATTGAAATTTATTTATTTATTTATTTATTAAATTTGTATCCCGCCCCTCCTGCGAACAGCTCGGGGTGGCTAACAAGTTAATTATAAAACAATTTATAAATTTATAAACAATATAATAATAAAACCAATCCATAAAAACACTACAATAAAACAGGCTGGGATAATAAATAAATAAGTGTGGGGGAAGATAAAACACCCCCTCCCCCACCCCACCCCCTCCCCAAAGGCCTGGGTGAACAGTCAGGTCTTACAGATTCGCCAAAATGTCAAAAGGCTTAGGGCCAGGCAAGCTTCCTCCAGGAGGGAATTCCAGAGGCTCAGCCCGGCCACTGAGAATGCCCTCTACATTGTGCCCCCCCCCGCTTAACACGGGGAACCTCCAAGAAGGCACCCCTGGTGGATCGGCTCTGGGGCACGGAGGGCAAGGTGGTCCCTGAGGTATGAGGGGCCCAGACCATGAAGGGCCTTGTATATTAACACCAATACCTTGAACCTGGCTCGACACGCTATCGGCAGCCAGCTCAGAGTCCGGACCACAGGTGTTATATGCTCCGGACGGCCTGTCCCTCACAGGAGGTGGGCCACCGCATTCTGCACTAGCTGTAGCCTCCGAACCAGGAACAAGGGCAGCCCCACGTAGAGCGCATTGCAGTAGTCCAGCCTCGAGGTGATGAAGGCATGAATGAGGGAGGCCAGGTCCGGGTGACATCGCACCCTGAGCCCTCTCACAACCTCCCCCATGTATACATTAAACAATAATGGAGACAGAATAGAACCCTGCTTAACGCCGCAGGATAAGGTGTGGGGGCAAGATGACTCAGCTTCCAGCACCACCCGCAGGCTTCTCCCCAAGAGAACCTGGATGAAAGCCAAACTGAGGGATCAAGGAAATCAAAGCAGTCCAGATGCCCTTGGTGCTGCTGGGCCACCTCCCGTTCAATAACCTTCCCTAAAAAAGGGAAAGTTAGAGACTGGCCAATAACTGGCCAGGGAGTAAACGTCAAGAGATGGCTTCTTGAGCAAAGGTCACACTACAGCCTCCTTAAGGCACCCCGAGACCTTGCCCTTCACAAGAGAGGTGTTGACAACCTCCACCAGCAACAGCCCCAGCGTCTCCTGGATGGCCTTGACCATTCAGGATGGGCATGGACTGAGTCCACAAGTTGTGGCTCTTACTGCCCCCAGCACCTCAACTGCATCAGCGGACAATACCGGCTGAAACAAATCACATAAAACTGGACAAGACAGGGCATCCATAACCTCAGGTACACCTACTGCCTCAAGAGCAATGTCAAAGTTGTGGTGAATATGAGCAATTTTATTCACAAAATAGTCGATAAACAGGTCTCAGCGAGCACTGGAAGACTCCAGTTCCAGGTGGAGAGAGGTTGGACTGACCAGCCCCTTCATCACCCAGAAAAGGTCAGCTGGACAAGACTTTGTGGATATGATGGTAGCAAAGAAACTCTTCTTTGCTGCCTGCATAGCCATGACATAGGCTTTTAAAGCGGCTCTATGTCACAGTTGGTCAGCTTCAGTACGAGTACACCACCGTCGCTCTAACAGTCTCCCCTCTGTGTCAGCTGATGCAGGTCTTCCATTAACCACAGAGCCCTGTGGCACCTATGCTCAGGGAGAAGATGCCTGGGAGCCATCTGGTCAATGGCATCGACTAACAAGGTGTTCCAAAAAGCCACAAGGTCATCAAGTGGTCAGCTTTCAAGGTCGAAAGGTATATCTCCCAGAGCATTCCATGACCATTGAGGTTCACACCCTACCGAGGCCAGACATGCGCTGGGCGTCTAGCCCATAGGAAATAATGGTCTGTCCATGACAAGGGCATAGTTGACACATCCCCCATTAACAGACTCCCACCCCCACCTCAAGGCCAGTGCAAAATACCAAATCCAGAGTATGCCACCCCTCATGGTTGCCATGGCAGCCATGAACTCTTGCTCCACCCCCTTAAAACTGGCATCAGCATGTATATTGAAGTCCCGTAAGACCACCAGCCTCAGGGACCTCAAGACCGCATGACACCAGATCAGCTAGAGTAAATAGAGCTGCTGCTGCACAGGAAGGTGCATGGTATACAACCAAAAGCCCGAATCCGTCGCCGGCCAAATCAGCCATGAGATAAAGGCCCTCTATTCCTGATGGAGTTTGCACTGGATGTCTCCAAATGGACCAAATATCACTGGCTACACCCCCACCCCCTTCCGTCCCTCTGGCTGTGGTTGATGCTGCATGGAGTACCCAACTGGAACAAGGTCAGCCAGAATTGGCCCCAACTCAGTGTCCAGACAGGTCTCCATGATACACACCAGGTCAGCCGGCTGGTCCAGGATCAAGTTCCAGACTGTAAAGGGCTTATTCATGACCGACCTGGAGTTTAACAGCAGCAAAACAGGACCAGGGAACCTTCCATCCTCAGCCACCTCACCACCTGAGCTGGGATGCACTTGCTGCACATTGGATGTAAACAGATAGATGGCAACTCCGGGGGTGTCCCCGTCACCCTTGGGTTGATCAGTCCATCTAAAGGGCACCATCCACATGTTCAACCTGAAGCAGGATGCAGCTGCTCCAGGGCAGCCCTGGCAGTGGTGGTCTGGAAGATCCAGGAGCATGCTGCACAGAGTGGGCCAGTCAAACCTGGGGCAACAACTGAACATGGCGCTGTTGCCCATCTGTTGGGTGGACTCAGTGCAGCTGCAGTTCATCCATTGCCCTATTTAGCACCATGGAGTTGTGGGTGCCAGCCTAGAGCATCAGGTGAACACCTGCAACTCTATGGTGTGTTTGCGTGTGTGTGTGGGGGTGCTATGTGGGTGGCCTGTGCCTCAGGGACACCTCTGGTCCATCTGTTGTGGACCCAGGCAGAGGTGGTAACTGACAGCCATGGGGGTGGCCCCCAGAGCAGGTCTGGGCTCTGGTGGGCTCCCCATCAATCTAAAAACACCCATTGTTCCTTAGAGCACTGACTGTGTCATTTGTTCATGATAAAATACTGATAAGAGGAAGAAAGGAAGTAGGGTTGCCAGTTCTTGCGGTTTCACCCCAAGACTACCTTAGGCTAAAATAGGTGACACAGCAAGAAGTGATAACCTTACATGTTGGTTCCAAATGTAGAAGATGGAGAAGTAGTTTAGAATCTTTAGATGATATCTTTTAGGGAACCAACTCCTATCAGCGAGATTGTGCAAGCTTTTGAAGAAATGGGGAAAACACAGTGAACCAATGGGGAAAACACAGTGAACATGGGTCTCTGTGTGTATGTTGCAGCCTGCACTGGATTGGTGTGTGGACTGACTCCTGCAATAACTTACCTCTATTTCTCCAAGGTGTTGGTGATGATCTATAAAGCCCTACACGGTCTCGGCCCCTCATACCTTAGGGACCGCCTCGCCCTCCACGCCCCAGAGCGGCTCCTGCGGTCTGCCGGGGGTGCCTTCCTGGAGTTCCCCCGTGTTAAGCGGGGGGCCACAATGGAGAGGGAATTCTCGGTAGTGGGGCCGCGGCTTTGGAACTCCCTTCCGGAGGAAGCTCGCCTGGCCCCATGCCTGTTAACATTTCAGCGAAATTGTAAGACCTGGCTGTTCGCCCAGGCCTTTGGGAGGGAGGGGTAGGGAGGGGTGTTTTAGTTCCCCCACCTACTTTGGTTTTTATGCTGTATCTTAGTCCTGTCTTAATGTTTTATAATATTTATGATAATTTTAATTGATTTTATTGTATTTTAATGTTCTGGAAGCCGCCCCGAGCTGCATGGCAGGAGGGGCGGGGTAAAAATCTATGAAAATAAAAATTAAAAAAAATAAAATATTACAGATGTTCGACCAATGCTAATTCAATGCACTTCACAGCCATTTTTTAGAGGCTCTGGTAAAGCAGTCACTACTGGTCCTACCAGAAGTACAAGTAGATGGGGGAACTTATGAGGTGCTGATGGAGAAAGAGTGTGAGGGGGAAGTGGACAAAGGCTAGATCAGATTATCCATACTGATGTTAACATTTATGCATAGGGACAGTCATTCAAGTGAGTGAATAGAAGGGATTACATCTTAATGGGAAAGGCTGATGTACTGTGTCTAGCTCGGATGGGTTCACCCACCCAGTGAAAACTGTCTGTTAATATTGGGAACACTAGGTAGCTTTTGGGAGTGCTGTACTTTTGGGCCATCCTTGTGCAGAACAGAAGACAATCTTTAAATAAATGTGTGGAGGATATTGCCACTAGAAATCTACCCTAAGGAAGAGGAACTTAGAATATAAATAGGGAACTCCGCTCCACCTTGGGCAATTTATGTGCATATTTCCATTCAGAATGCTGCAGTGTGCTTCTGGTAGCATGTGCGATACGGACTGCGGCATACAAATGCTGCTCAGTGCAACCTCTGTGAGACTCCTGGATATGGCTAGAGGCACAAACTCTGCACTTTGTACCTGGATGATTCCCCCATGAGATGGAATTTCTGAAATAAATAGCTGCACTGATAGGATCCTAATGATATCCGTTTTCTTAATAACTCGATAAACTGACTGAGACTCCCATATGTAAACAGCAGAATTATCTACGATTACCAAAGGTTTATTTGTTGTTTTTTCCACGAAACCAGAGTTTTTAAAAGGTGGATTCTTTTATATTCTTCCATTGAATTAAATCTCATATTTGAGTCCGATTCAGAACACCCAAGTGCAGCGTGCCTTGTGGCTTTCATCTGGCTTGCGCATGCACCACAACGTAATGTGGATACATGCAGCTTGAGCATGAGCCAGCATTCATTCATCTTGTGCAGTGCGCACATTCATCCATGGGGCTTGGGATGGGCCCCTTTGTCTCTTCAGGCCGATACAGTATGTAGGAAGCAAGTTATAAAGAGCTCTTATGCCAAATTTCCCCATTTGTTTCCCATGGGAGATAGTTTTTCCCTATATTGGGTGGGTGGTGGGGGTGGGGGGAAGGGATGTGACAAGTGGAAGCCCTGCTCTGCTGACATAGGGCATTGAGAAGTGTTATGGATGGAATCTTACTTCACTGCCCATCACAAACCCCTCCTATATCTCCAGTCTCCATTAGGGCTGCACACGGGGTCTGGTAGATTTGTCTTATTTTGTGGTGTTTTGGTGTAGGAGTGAAGTGTGGAGGTACCAGACTGAGCGGAGATGTTAATGGGTGACTACGGCCTCCTTACCCCTTCCAGGAAATCATAAATCTTACTGTTTAATATGAATTGATTCACTAGTTATAGAGCATACGCAATGGTCTCATAGATCACCACTGGTCCATTAATCATAATTTGGAAATGACCAGGTGTATATGAAATAGAGAAATGTTCCACAAGACTGTTATAAACTACACTTAATATATAGGAATCAAATTACAAAATAATTGTTGTTGGAAATAGGCCAGAACCACTGAAACCAACACTTCAAACTTTTTTAAAAGTTCAAACTCCTGACCCATATCCAAATTGTACAGCTTGTGCTTGTGCCTCATTTTGAAAAGAACAATGTCATTTAGGGCTCAGTGAGAGAGCTGACATTTAAAGTTTGTTACCAGTTTTGGAAAGTCTGGTTCTATCAGTATGATTGTCACGCAGACGTGAGGTTGTCTGGGATGTTTCTAAACAGATACTACCCCACATGGACAATCAAGAGCCATGCATCTTCCTGCCTGTCTGAAGGTGGAGTGAAGGGGATGCGTGCTCCCATGAGCTGCTCATGGGCACACACAGAGCACTGCTGGGAAAGCCAGAGTGTTCTGTGCATGGCAAGCCAAATAGCTCCATGGCTACAGGCAGCCATGGAGTTCCTGTCCATGTGAACTGGGGCAGCCGGCCATGCCAGCAGACCGGTCTACTGCTTATAGGGACTGTGGGAATGGGATATGGTCTTTGCAAGTCAAAAAGAAAGAAAAAAAGATTTATTTCCATGTACTTATAGCCCACTCCCTTCTGCTCACAATGGCAGCTCAGGGCAGCTCACAACATTATTAAATACATTTAAAATAATTATAAAACTTAAACACTTATTAAAACTATACACTCATTCAACTTATTAAAAGTGCAGAAGTGAACACTCCCACACCCCCAGTCCAACCCCTGTATCTGTCTCTCTCCCCAAAGGCCTGGCAAAACAGTCAGGTCTTACATTGTCTTCGGAAAGAAGGAAGGTCTGGGGTTAGGCAGGCCTTCGTTGGGAGAGTGTTCCACAGCCTCAGAGTGGCCACCAAGAATGCCCTCCCCACCATCACCACACGGGAAACCCAGAGGACTTTGAGTCGGACATCCCCAGCCTACCACAGGGGCCACATAATGGTCCAGGGCATGAGGCAGTCTCGCAGATACGTGGGGCCTAGGCCCTTTAGGGCTTTATAGGTCACCACCAACACCTTGAATCAGGCCTGGAAGACAATAGACAGGCAGTGCAGAGAACGGAGCACTGGTGTAATGTGCTCCCAATGGCCCGTCCCCATAAGGAGACGGGCCGCCACATTCTGCACAAGCTGCAGCTTCTGGATCATCACCAAGGGTAGCCCCATGTAGAGTGCCTTACAGTAGTCCAGTCTAGAGGTGATGAAGGCATGGATGATGGTGGCCAAATCAGAGTTTGAAACATACGGCCGTAGCTGTCATACCAGATGTAACTGGCATAAGACACTCCTCGCCACAGCTTCCACCTGAGAATCCAGGCAGAGCTGCGAATTGAGGAGCACCCCAAACTATGGACCTGAGCTGCTAGAGAAGGGCAGACCCCATCATTGACAGGGGACACCACTCCCCCATCCCTACCCACAAACATCACCTCCGCTTTGTTGGGATTCAACCTCAGACGACTCGCCCTCTTCAAATCCCCGACAGCCGCCAGACAACAGGTAAGCACAGAGACTTCCGGGTCTGGGTCTGCTGAAAAAGAGAGGTAAAGCTGTGTATCATCAGCATACTGATGACATCGTATGCCGAACCCTCTCATGAACCCTCTCACGAACCCAAAGGCTGCATATACAAGTTGAACAGAAGGGGGGACAGAATAGAAACCTGCGGAACTCCACCCGTGAGATCCCGGGGAGATGATGAGCACTCCCCAAGCACCACCCGCTGAGTTCTTTCATCCAGGAAATAATGGAACCATTCAAGAACAATTCCACCCACCCCCACTCGGTCCCGCAGGCGAGCCACCAACATCTCATGGTCAACGGTATCAAATGCTGCTCACAGATCTAACAAGATCAAAAGAGATTATCTGCCCTGATCCATCTCAAGGTGCAGGTCATCGACCAAAACTACAAGTGCATTCTCCATGCCAATAGGGATGGGCGAACAGAACCGAGTTTGGAAATTTGGTTTGGTTCGAAAATCAAGTTCGGTTTGGAAGTTCGGTTCGGTCGACCGAACCATTCAAGTTCGGTCCGAACTCTGAACTTCTGAACAGAGTTAGGAAATTCAAACCCCATTGAACTAAATTGAATATTATCTTATAGGGATGGGAGAAAAGAACCGAGTTCGGAAATTCGGTTCGGTTCAGTTCAAAAATCGAGTTCGGTCCGGAAGTTTGGTTCGGTTGACCGAACTGGTCGAGTTCGGTCTGAACTCCAAACTTCCAAACCGTGTTTGCCCATCCCTACATGCCAAACCTAGGAAGAAAGCCAGACTGTGAGGGATCAAGAAAACTAATCCAATCTAGATGCCCCTGAAGCTGCCAAGCCACCACATTTTCAATAGCCTTCCCTAAAAAGGGAAGGTTAGAGACTGGCTGATAACTGGCAAGGGAGTCAATGTCAAGTGATGGTTTCTTGAGCAGCAGCCACACCACCGCCTCCTTGAGGTGGCCTGGCACTCTGCCCTCCCTAAGGGAGGCATTGACAACCCCAGACAGCAATGGTCTAAGTGTCTCACAGCAAGCCTTAATCAGCCAAGATGGGCATGTATCTAATTCACAACAGGTGGCTCTGACTGCCCCAAGAATATCAGCCGCATCAATGGGTGACACCTACTGAAACTGATCCCACAAAACCAGACAAGGGCTAGGCGGGGCATTCATTACCTCAGGTTCTCCTACTGCTATAAGTGCGGCATCGAAATAGTGGTGAATCCGAGCAATTTTATCACTGGGAACACTGTGGAGCCCAGGTTTCCTGGCGCTCATGCCAGGGACATGTCAGTTACTTCCCCTTCGCCTATGGTCCTTGGCAGAGGGAATGCATGGTGGCGTGCCTCCTTGGCTGGGGTGTCCATCTTGGGAACCACCTGTCTTACAATTCCACCCAAGTGGGTGCTCTGTGACAGTGCTGCTCTCAGCAGCCACAGACCCCCCCACATCATCTTGCTCACTTAAACATGCTCTGTTTTGCTTCCCATTTTTATTTTAAACTGCTTAATTTCCCATGAGGCAACCTCTGCATCAGCATCAGAATACTGTCCAGGACCTCAGTTGAGTGTGAGAAGGTAATCAATTTGAGGGGAGGTCTCAATGGAAATAGAATCTTTAATTAGCATTCAGGTAAGAAGAGAGGAGGTGTTTATAAGTTAGCATAGCTATATTTTCTTAGGTACCAAACATTTAGGCTATTTTTGGCATAAAAGCTGCATTAGCAGCTGAGAAGATAATTGGGCAGAATGCTAGGATATATAAATACTTGATAATTTGTGAAGCAGCTTTAAAAGGTTTGAAATTCACTGTCTTCATTTGAAAGATTGCTTTTACTGCCATTACTCAAAGGTCAAGATAACCTTCAATACTTTACCGTTTGTTCTATTTGGTTTTTCAGTGTTATCACACTGAAACCTTTGCAGCAGATATGATACATTTATAGTAGGGGTGGAACACCGCAGAGTATACCAGATATCGTATTTACCGGTGTCGTATCTCCCCAGTATTGAATTTACCGGTATCGGTGTACCGTATTTTTAACATTGGCTGCTTTACCGGTTTTTTTACATTGCGGCCATTGACTTCAATGGCCACAATGTAAAAAAAACCCAGTAAAGCAGCCAATGTTAAAAATCCAGCATGCCGATACCGGTAAATATCGGATTATCGGTTTAATCTGATACACCTGATTTTCAGGTGTATCGGATTTATCCGATACTGATATTCCCACCCCTAATTTATAGACTTCTGTCTTTTCAGTGGTAACACTGGGTACATTGCTGAAATGGTTGTCAGTGGTAACTTTTTAAATAAACACTATTGCTAAAGTACAAATTAGGTAATCTGGGTTCATAGATCCATCTGGGGCTGACAGTATCTGCGAGTGCATATTTTGGATACCCGACTTCTCTTGTGTTTGTCTATCCCAATATACAGAACGTAAGCCCTTTCTATCATCTCTCTTTTGGCTAAAGCAAGAGCAGCCAAATATCATGTATCAACTGTAGACAAATTTTCCTCTCTCTGGATTGGCTGTTTGCATTAGGCTCTCCTTACTTGTCTGCCTCCATTCTCTCCACAGCCAGCCTTATTCGTTCTTCCCTCCATCCTTCCTTACCTGCCACTCCATTTCTTTCCTCTCCCTACCTATTCCCATATTTTTTCATTCCCTTCTGCCTCCACCTTAAGGCAACACCAGCCCCTTTCCAGCTGTCACTCTAACCACTTGTTTAATGGTATATACATTTAAATAAATACTAAATAAACAATGCCACTCACCTTCACCAGACATTTGTATTATTATTCTTAATCCTTTCCATAGCACTTTGAACAAAATGCTTTACAGTCCTTATTTAGTTCACATTCATGACAATCTTGTGAGGCAGGTAATTATTATTAGGGATGGGAGAACGCAGTTCAGAAGTTCGGTGTTTGGCCCAAACTTGGCCTGTTCGGACTACTGAACGTGAACCCGAACCCGAATACGAACATACCAAACAGAACACCGAACGACAAAATGGGGAACATACCGAACAGATCCGAACACTGAACGGCGAAATGGCCGAACAGTTCAGTCAGTTCAGATCACGTTCGGTTGCGTTCAGGTGGCTGGTCTATGTCACTCTGTCACTCAGGTCACTGGAAGGCCAAATGTAGCAGGGAGGGGGAAGTCATCTGACTCAGCTAGGAGCCGACTTCCAGGCACCAGGGGTGGAGGGTGGAGAGTGGCTTGGAGTAGCAGTCAGCCTGCCAAATCACCATCTCTTCGCGTCAGACCACTGGCTTGGCAGTCTGCAATTGGCCACGGGCTAGGCTGCATGGAGCCAATGGGGCTTGCGGTGAGGCGGGCACAGCAAGAAACAAAACTGTCTGCCT
>QEPC01007016.1:202912-288953 GCA_003113815.1 Sphenodon punctatus
TGTGTCCACATCCAAAGATGGCTTCTTCAGCAGGGGGCGTGCCACAGCCTCCTTGAGACTGGGTGACAATCTCCCCTGCCGAAGGGACGCATTGACTACCCTTGCCAGCACCGTCCCCAAAGTCTCCCTGGAGGCTTTCAACAACCAGGACGGTAATGGATCAAATTCGAAACTGGTGGCTCTAACAGACCCCAGGACATCTACCACATCGGCTGGCATCAGTTCCTGAAACTCATCCCAAGAAGGTAAACCAGACAGTGCCTCCATAACCTCACGCTCCTAACCTACTGCCTCCAATCCGGTGTCAAAGTTACTCTGGATCTGAGCACTCTTGTCTGCAAAGTAGATGGCAACTCCTCACAGCAGGCCTGGGACAAGTCCCCATCCAGGTGGAGGGAGGCCAAACTGACAAACCCCCGCACCACCTGGAATAGGTCCGCTGGACATGACTTTGCAGATGCTATGAGGGCAGCAAAGAATACTTTCTTTGCTGTCCTCACAGCCTCAACATAGGACCGCAAATGGGCCCTATGGAGAAGTCGGTCAGATTCAGAGTGAGTCCGATGCCAGTGTCGCTCTAGTCTCCTGCCTACCTGTTTCATACACCACAGCCCCCCAGTAAACCAAGGGGCTCTCCGGTGATGAGACGGAGGCAGGGGACGTCTTGGAGCCACCCTGTCAATGCCCTCCCCCATTAAAATGCTCCAATGCTGGACCAGCTCATCGACAGAGTGACTGTCAGGGTCTAAGGTTAACTCCCTCAAAGCCTCCTGGAACCGCTACAGTTCGATCAGCCTCCGAGGGCCCTAACTGGTCCAATACTATTCTGGAGGTCGTGCGCTGAGAGGCTGGCCTGTAAGAGATAATGATTCGTCCATGACAAGGGCATGACCCTCACCTACCCCCTAACGGATCACCTGCCCCAAGGCCAGAACAGAAGACCAGGTCGAGGATATGCCCTCCCACATGGGTCAGACAGTTGACCACCTGGGACAAGTCCATGGTTGCCATGGCAGCCATGAACTCTCTCTCCGCTCCTACAAGGCCGGAGTAGGCATGGGCATTGAAGTCCCCCATGATCAAAGTCCTGGAGGAGTTCAGCGCCACCTCCAAGGCCAGCTCTGTTGGAGGGCAAGGGATGCTGCTGGACAGGAAGGGTCCTGGTATACCAGCAGCACCCTGAGATTGCCACCAGCCAAATAAGACACCACATGGAGGGCCTCAATAGGGATGGGCGAACAAAACCGAGTTCGGAAATTCAGTTCGGTTCGAAAATCGAGTTTGGTTCGGAAGTTTGGTTTGGTCGACTGAACTATTTGAGTCCGGTCCAAACTCCTAACTTCTGAACAGAGTTCAAAAATTCAAACCCCATTGAGCTAAATGGAATATTATCTTATAGGGATGGGTGAACAGAACTAAGTTCGGAAAGTTAGTTCGGTTCGGTTTGAAAATCGAGTTTGGTTCAGAAGTTCGGTTCAGTTGACCGAACTGGTTGAGTTCGATCCGAACTCTGAACTTCCGAACCAGGTTCGCCCGTCCCTAGGCCTCAATACCGGGAATCCCCTGGACTGGGTATCTCCTGGACTGGGTATTTGGTACTCAGTCCAGTACTCCAACCAACATACAGGACTTTTCCTTCCTGACCCTATTTAAGGTGATTCGGTTATGCAGTATTCAGAAAATACTTAGTACTCAGTTTGATTTTACCGAGTACCAAGTATTTGTTTCCAAGGACCGGCTGAACACTCGGAGTCTGTCCTCGGAAACTCAAAATACTCGCAAATAAAATGTTTATTATTCGTTTCAGCCCTAATTTAAACTTTAAAGCTCACATATGGCTAGCTAAATTTGGTTGCTTAAATCCATAATGAGGCACCTCAGTAAGGGCATGGGCTTGACTCAACTGAAGTCAATAGCTTTGTTTTTGATTAGGTCAGGATTACACTTTATGTGACCTGGTACTGAAACCTGCAGCTCCTATAAGCTTCAGCATCCCACTGATTTTCTGATCATAATAATCATGTTTCTTCTATAGTTATAGTTCTTAAAGACTTTACAGAGGAGAGTGAAAAGAGTTCTTCACATGCATGGAATGGAGTTACTGTGAGGTTACATGATTTACCCAAGATTACACAGCGAGTTGGTGGCAGGCACAGGAATGAAAAATCCAGTCTCCCTCCCACAGTCCACTGTGCCACATCAAATTCAATAGTCTAATCTCCAATCCCTGTTTAAATGCTGAACCTTAGCCTGCCAAAATGAAAAGCTTTTTGCCTTACTTATTTGATAAGCCAAGTAATGAACGACAAATCAAGTGAGGTGTAATCTTCAAACTACTGCTTGTTGTTTTGCTCAACTAGTTTGGGTGAGCTCAGGTGCTCGCTATGCTAGAGGGAAAAAAAGTAATTATGTCTTGAGCTTCATGGCTTATGCAAATCATTTTCATGTAATAACTGTATAATTATTGCACATGGAAGGAGACTGTAAAACCACCAAATTCCAGAGCTTTCAGAAGCTTCATGATTTTGGTCTTCTGTTAATATGTTGATAGATCTAGCTCTAATTAAGATTGATGGGAATTTGGGGGGCGGCGGATGCCAGTTACACAAATACATAAGGATCCTATTCAGCAAAACATTTCAGCTTATGCTTATCTGTAATCATACTTTTAAGTATAATTAAAATGAGTTGTACTCAAGCATGTGCCTAAAATTAAGCATGTGTTTAAATGATTTTCTGAATGGGGATGAAGTGTTAATTCAGAGGCTTTTCCAGTAGTAGGGATTTTGACTATCCCATACAGTTGGGGGAAATAATCCAAATTATGAGTACACAATACTAAGGTAGGAGTTACCACTCAGGAAAAGGATCTGGGAGTGATTGTGGATAATACACTGAAATCCTCAGCCCAGTGTGCCATAGGGATGGGCGAATGCGGACCGGAAATTCAGAGTTCTGACCGAACTCGACCAGTTCGGTCAACCGAACCGAACTTCCAAACCGAACCCGATTTTTGAACCGAACCAATCAAATTTCTGAACTCGGTTCTGTTCACCTATCCCTATAAGATAATATTCCATTTAGTTCAATAGGGTTTGAATTTCTGAACTCTGTTTGGAAGTTTGGAGTTCGGACTGAACTCAAATAGTTCAGATGACCAAACCGAACTTCCGAACTGAATTTCCGAACTTGATTTTTGAACCGAACTGAATTTCCGAACTCGGTTCTGTTCACTCATCCCTATTCAGTAGTGTGATCCCATCTCTCTCCCATTGTGATTTCCTTGTGGCAGTGCCCTGGGTGTATTTGGTTCTGCCCCAGAATTTGGAGAAGTGGGGAAAAGGAGAAAAGAAATGTTTCAGTGGAGCAGCATGCAGGGCCAGGGTGTGGCCCTGTTCCACCAACTCCATTAGACATAATATTCCAGCAGTTGCATATAGAGTCTGCATTTCTCCATCTGCCTAACCGTGAGAAAGGGTGCACCAGCAGAGCTCCATACATGGCAAGTTGTGGATTGACTGCTGCTGGTGTGCTTGGGGCTATAGGTGACTGGTAACTCAACAGTGAGGGGCACAGTGGGGGTTGGGCAGGAGTTCTATAGGGTCCTATAGGGCTTCAAAAATCTGGGGAAGCACGTGTCCCTTGTGGGCTCACACAAGTCACCTCTGCTTGGTGCAGCATGTGCTTACATGACTTCCCATGTCCAGCAGAATGTTGACACTCAGGTGGAAAGAATGAGGCCTTAGAGAGAGTTTCCCCTCTTGAGATATCACAGGAGTGGATTTTCTTTGAGGACCTGGAGTAGGACTGTGCATGGAGTCAGGTAATTTTATCTGTATGTCTGGTTTTAGTATTTGCATTTATTTGTATTTGTATCTTTACCCGTGTTCATTGCTTTTCCCCTATCATTGCCAATGTGGAAAATGTAGTGAGTACTCAGTCCCCAAGTATGGGTTATTTAGCACAGAAGTGTAGTGTGGCTGTACCAATCTGATAGGCCTATAAGGAAAGGAAAATGCAGTCAAAAGGGTTGCTAAGTCTGTTACCAGTGTAAAAAGGGGAGCACTGCTTTGGGGGGAGGGGGAGAATACAGCTAACATGGTGGGGAGGTTAGCTTGGGGGCAGTGGTACGGGACATGGGTCTGGCTCGGGGATCACTGGCTTGAGGGTTTGTGATTAATCAAACTTGCATATAACTAGAAATAAAGTTTTAATAACAATCTTAATTGTAACAGCAAAAAACAAATAGAAGTATCAAAATAGAAAATAAATTACATAAGCAAAGCTAAAACATTGATAGCTTTATGTAACAAAAGAAAAGACTATACAGATCAAGCTGAAATACTTGATTTATAATTAGTAGCCAACACATTTCAAAAGTATCTTCATCAGAGCATCATTGTTTTAAGAAAGGTTGCTTGGCATTGAGAACGCATTTCAAACATGAACCAGCAACTCTAAAAAGGAAAGGTATGTAAACTAGAAAGCTTAAGGGCAGAAATAAAATAAAGGAATGGTAAAAATAATTTTAAAACCCTTACTGATGAAGTACTGAGCAGATGGAATCCAAAAAACCACCTATAAGTATATTTATAGCTTTAATAAGTATTATTTAAATGTTAACAGTAGAAAAAAACACAACATAAGAACATAAGAACATAAGACGTGTCATACTGGGTCAGACCAACAGTCCATCGAGCCCAGCATCCTGTCTCGGACAGTGGCCAATCATGGGGGTCTGGGAGAAGCACCCAACAGGTCACCATGCTATCCATTCCCTGTGGGTTATCCAGTAAAGGGTTTTGTTCCCCAATCCTATCTGGCTAATAGCTGCTAATGGAACTATCTTCCAGAAACTTGTCCAAACCTCTTTTAAACTCAGCTATACTGTTGACCTTGATCACCTCCTCTGGCAGTAAATTCCACAAGCTAATTGTATGTTGAGTGAAAAAATACTTTCTTTTGTTTGTTTTTACTCTGCCACCTGTGAGTTTCATGGAGTGTCCCCTAGTTTTAGTACTAGTTGAGAGGGTAAATAACCGTTCCCTGTTTACAAATTCCACACAACTCATGATTTTATAGACCTCTATCATATCTCCTCTCAGTCGTCTCTTTTCCAAGCTGAAAAGCCCCAACCTATGAAGCCTCTCCTCATACAGGTGCTGTTCCATACCCTGGATCATTTTTGTTGCCCTACTCTGTACTTTTTCTAGTTCCGCTATGTTTTTTTTTAGATTAGGCGACCAGAACTGCACACAACATTCAAGATGCGGTCACTCCATTGATTTGTATAGAGGGATTATGACATCCTCAGTTTTATTCTCTATTCCCTTGCGAATAATTCCTAACATTCTATTTTCTTTTTTAACCGCTGAGGAACACTGGGATGGGCGAACAGAACTGAGTTCGGAAATTCAGATTGTTTCAGTTCGGAAATTCGGTTCAGAAGTTCGGTTCGGTCGAACGAACTATTTGAGTTTGGTCCAAACTCCGAACTTCTGAACAAAGTTCGGAAATTCAAACCCTATTGAACTAAATGGAATATTATCTTTTAGGGATGGGCGAACAGAGCCGAGTTCAAAAATTCAGTTCGGTTCGGTTCGAAAATCGATGTCAGTTCAGAATTTTGGTTCGGTCAACCGAACTGGTCGAGTTCAGTCTGAACTCCGAACTTCCGAACCGCATTCGCCCATCCCTATGGCACACTGGGCTGAGGATTTCAGTGTATTATCCACAATCACTCCCAGATCCCTTTCCTGAGTGGTAACTCCTAGCTTAGTATTGTGTACTCATAATTTGGATTATTTTCCCCAACTGTATGGGATAGTCAAAATCTCAAGACTGTAAGAAAAACAAAGATCCCCCCCTCCACAAAATACTGAGTATTCCACAAAATATGTCTTATGACATGAATGGATAAAATCTCAGGAATTCACTCCATACCAAATAATGCTCAAAAAGAATTACCACAAACTGCCCAAGAATCTTCCATTTTCTGTTGAAAAATAAAGCCTGCTATGAGAAAAACTTATTATGAAAGACTCTCAGACCACTTTTAGATGAGCTGCTCTACTTACAAAGCCATGCTAGTTCTGTTTAGATAGACCGGAAGTAGCTGGCTGCCATTGGAATCGCGGCTTGAGTGGTCTCTTTGAAGCCGTATTTGAAAGCGCCAACATCAAGGCTTTCCAAATACGACTTCATAGAGACCACACGAGCTGCGATTCCTATAGAAGCTGGCTACTTCTGGTGTGTTTAAATGCATCTTATGCAGCTTTTCAGGATGTTCTTCCTTGAAGCCGGTAAGTAGAGTCGCTCATCTAAAAGCAACCTCATAAAGAAGTGTTTACTCGGAATTTGGGGAAAACAGAAAATTTGCCACTGCAAAAGGTTATATAGAAATGTACCCCTCCTTCAGAAATGAATGAGAAACTAAAAGCCTGGCAGCTGATTCTTTATATACTGGGTGCTTTCTGATGTGACAGTTCATGCTACTACATGGACTGTTCCACGTGGTGGCAGGAGCTATCACTCTGGCTGGAACTGAGCCTGGCCTCCGAACAAACATTACGGCAGCTGAGCTGGGGAGGGGGCAGGGGTGTATCCACACGTCCCCACCCCCACACTATGTGGAGTTCCCTCTACCCCCGACAGACAGCCATGGTGGCCTATAATGGTTGCGATGACTGTCTGGAAGAGCCACCACTCCGGTCCAGGGTAAGTACAGTGGGTCTTCATTTGTGATGTCTTAAAACACCCAGTGAGATACACATGTAAAACAGGACACGTGCTGTCTGTCATTACGTTAAGAGTTTAACTGACAAACACCTTTAAAACCATCTCAAGAAGATACAAACTAAAGAGTAGTGCTAAAACCTGGTCATTGGTTTTCCTCGAAAAACACCAAGGACCAAGGTACTTGACTAAATTTTACAAGTTCCAATATTTCAAGGAATGTCTCAAGGAATGACTTTGTAACTCAGAAATCCTTGGCCAAGTGCAGAGAAGGAGGCCAGAGGCAGGCGCTAGACCTCTGTTCCCCCTTCCCTGGCCACCACTGGCTAAGGAGAGAATAGGCCAGTGGAGGCAAGGGAAGGGGGGGGACGGACTATCAGGGGCTCAGGGGTGGGGGACTAGCAGGGCCAGGGGCTGAGGGCTACAGTACTCACCCTCCAGAGGGGCTCCAATGACACGTGACTTTTTCTAGGCCGAATAAGTTTAAAAAGCTGGGAATGCTCAGACCTTTCTAAGATGGCACTGGCAGCATACTGATGCTGCGGGTGCCATCTTGGAAAGGACTGAGCATGCTCAGAAGGGGCCATTCAGTCCTGGACCTCATTTCTGGAACTCATCCAGAGGGTGAGTACTTTACCCCTCTCCCCCCGCTATGCCCTGCTTACCCCCTCTTCCCTGCCCATTCCCTCTCCCTCAGGCATCTGCCCTCTCCCCCCCCTCCCCTTGCTCCACTCTTGGAATTCCTTACAAGTATTCACTGAAGGTCCTTGGACCAGCCCAAGCACTCAGGACCAGGACTCGAACCCTCGGAAATAGTCGTGAGGACTTTTTTTACTGTTCAGTGCAGCTCTACTAAAGTAAAGGCAAAAGATTTGTACGATCTGAAGAGAAGCCAGAGCATTACTACTAAAGAGGAAACCACAAATATGAATGAACATGAAAGGGTTACTTCAAACCTAAAGAAGTCAACAGTGAAACCAGAAACATCATGAATCATTGGTTGTATGTATGGATGTAAATAAATCCTTCTTTATGCTTATAAGGCGCATTTCTTGATCAGGATATTTCCATAAACAAATTTAAACATCTCAAAAGATAAGTCATTGTATGAGAGGATACAAAAATGATCTGAAAAGTTGTGAGAGAGCCATCACTATATAGAATAACACAGACCACCAAAATACCATACAAATAGAATACATAAAACTAAAATCTTATATCCATTTTATCTTAGAAAAAATAAATCTTACAAAAATACAGAGAAATCCAAATGTTCATTTTAAACCATTATTTATTTATTTATTTATTTATTTATTTTCCAAATTTATACCCCGCCCCCTCCTGCAACGCAGCTCAGGTGCCTCAGTGTGGAACTTAAAAAGCCCCAAACCTTCTCTTTGGAGTAAAAAGTTCTCAATATCATTCCTTTTATAAAGACATTGTTCTAAGCCCCCAAACACAAAATCAATGGGTGAGTGATTAGATTAGTGAGTGATTTTATTAACCTAGAAAACAAGTTTCACTAATGCGGTTTAATTCTTTTGTTCTTTATATAAAAGACAGAATTATTGGGTAAAAACAGACATTCGGCCGACAGGACATCTTCCCAATCCACCCCAGGATGGAAAATCCTGGGTGACATGACCCAGGTCGGGGCACTGACATGATGTTACCATGACTGGGGAGCCATCCTGCTAGCTGCACAACCCAAGTACAACCGGCAACACGACAAACATGTGGGTGGCCACCCTCCTGTGCTGTGCTCCCAGCTCCCTGCCCCCACCATGACGGGCAGCCATGGCAGGCAATAAAGCATACCCATGGCAGCCACCTGACCCAGGCCAGGAAAGCCGTGGCCACACAGACGTGCTCACCTGCTCTGGCCCTCTTTTGGAGTTGATGTGATCTTGGAGGTTGTCCAGAGGTCACAGTCTGGGCAAGCCCCACAACAGCACCACCTGGGGCAATCCCGGACCAACATCTAACCATGTGGGATTACACATGCCTCCAGGTCCTGGGCCAAATTGGGCCCAAATCCTGTCTGGTTTTACCCATTGATACGATTTAAAGTTTCTCCACTCTATTTATTCTTATTGCAATTATTCCAAGTGTGAAAATTATGTTTTTTCCAAGGACACTACATCTCTTAATACAAAGTTTCTAAAAACATGACTGGTAGAACTAGTGGTACCTGGTGGAATAAAAGTAGATTTCTTATTAAATATACTAGTATCAGAACATGCACTGTCTGCAAAATATTCTTTTAATCTCAAGATTCCAATAAACTTATAGAATTCAGTTCTGATTAAGAAGGGATCATATCTAGTTGTGCGGATAAACAAAAGGCCTTTGCTCAAAAAAAATTCTCCTATCACGGTTAATCATCCATCAGAAAGGTTAACCACTAGTTGCAACTCCTTCCTCTCCTACTGGTGTATACTCCTGGTAGAAATTCCCCTTTCCCCCTCTTTTTCAATATTACTTTTCTTTAAAATATGATAATACGGATGAGCCTTCTGAATCTGTTTTGGATGAGGTATCACTAAGGATAGTTACATCATCTACATTTGTGTTGTCGGAATGATTTTCAAAGGTAACCTTTCCATGTATCATTTTCTTCTTGTAAGTGTCTCTGGACAACCAAAAACACACATTGTTAGATAAACAATGTTTGGTATCTGTCAAAAATGTTTTATATTTCATATCCTTTATACTCTTATAAAAATTGTATAATTGCTTGTCAATTGACTTTAATTTATTATTTACAATATCCTCTACTGTTGAACTGGGCATGAGTCTAGCTCAGGAGGATTGCTGGCTTGAAAGAGAGAGAGAGAGAGAGAGAGAGAGAGAGGCACATGCAGTTGACCTGGGAGAGGGGGATGGAACATGGGGATGAGTCATGCAGGAACTTGCTGGGATGGGGGAAATGGTATCAGGCAAAAGGGGTGTCACTGGCTTGGAGGGGAAATGGGGCATGGAACTAAGCTCAGGGGAGGTTGCTGGCTTGGGGGGGGATAATGGGGGATGAGACTGGCTCAGGGAGGGGGTCATTGGCTTGTGGAGACAGATGAGGCATGGTTCTGGCTTGGGAGGAAGTGGTTTCTGGCTCAGAAAGGAGTCATTGTGTCTTGTGGAAGTGGGAACCCTAGGTGTGGTGATGTGTGCCTTGCACACATCCCACCACGTAGGTGGGAGGGTCCAGAAGTCTGTACGTGGGAACAACGGGTCAGAGTGATATGCCCCCCCCCCCAGCATCATTCTTGTGCTGGCCACAGAGCTGTGTGGAGCTCTGTGTGACTTTGACCCAGTTGGATGGCCTGTGTATGAGCCCCTGCAACCAGAAGGCCCAGGAGCCTAATAAAGAGGATCACTGTTACCACAAGTGGTGTCTTTGAGTACGCTGGGGGTCTCGCTTAGTCCCTCACCCAGGTTCAGCCCACAGCCCCAGACAGAAGGCCCAGCTGAGTTCCCCATGTTCCAGTCATGGGACACTACATGGTGTCAGGAGCGATTCCTACATGCATCGCAGTTCCTCCTTGAATCCAACCCCCCAGCAGTCAAGTATGGAGCATTTCAAGCCACCGCTAGCTCTCAGCTTCAAGGGGAATCTGGGGGAAAATTGATGAAAGTGGGAGCAGCAACTCCACATCTACCTTGAAAAAACGAAGGCTGAGAAAGAGTCACAGAGCTACCAGATAGTGGTTGTCTTGCACTGGCTGAAGGAGAAGGCCCTGGAGGTGTACAATACCCTCCCTGCTGTTTACGCCGACCCTGCTCAGAGAACGCTAGAGCAGTTTATCATGGCATTCAAATTCAAGTTCAAATTCATTTATTCAAGCGTGGCCAAAGGCCATTTTATCCAAACATCAATACATATATATCAAAAAGAATACAACACGGACAAACCAGTGCCCAATATACAAAGTAAAATCCATCGTCAGTTTAGACAATAATAAAAACTCATTTCATAACAAATATCAAGAGAATGGGGGTATAAGTTGATTGGAACATAATTACCCCTGCTTCAAAAGTACATGGGGAGTCTTGCGGGGCTTATGCTAAGCACCCTTTCAACCAAAGATTGGTCTGCCAATCAGGGGCGGATTGGGAAATCAAAGTGGCCCAGGAAAATATAGCCTTAGTGGCCCTGTGCCGGTGGCAAAGCCGCCGGCACGCCGGAAACGGGCCAAGGGGGCGTGGCTTGGGGCAGGCAGAGTGCACCAGATTTGGGGCCTATCAGAGCTGAGTCCCCAGGCTCAGATCCTCAGCAGCCTGGCTGGGGTGAGTGGGAGGTTATGGGGGGCTGGAAGGGGGGAGATTTACCACTGGGGGGGTACTGGCCCTCATTTCAGTGCTCTGGCTCCCCAAATCACTCCGTTTCAGTGCTCAGTGGCCCCCAAGCAAAAAATTACTCTGTCCCTTGCTATGCATCCTACAGTAAGGCTTCTTCATTCCTACACCAGCTGCACTAGTATTCCACATGCCCTGTGTTTAGCTTAGCAAAGAGAAGACTAAGGGGAGAATTGATACCAGACTTTCAATTTCTACATTATTGAATATTAAGGCATAATTCCTTGCATCTGTAGTAATGCTGCACTGGAACAAAATTAAGGAACAGCCTTGAAGGAATGCATCCTTTCTTCTAACGCAAAGCTGCCCTGTCACACAACATTCCTACCACTCAGGATTAACTTAGCAAAGTGAAGACTAAGGGGAGAATTGATACCAGAATTCCTACCACTCAGGTTTAGCTTAGCAAAATGAAGACTAAGGGGAGAATTGATACCAGACTTGGTCTCCCACAAGCCAGGCCCCCCACAAGCTGTCCCAGGCCCCCCACAACCCCCCCCCAGGCCCCACAAGCCAAGGCCCACAAGCCAGGCCCCAACAGCCCCAGCCCAGGCCCAGGCCATGCCCAAGAGAGACCCAAACTGACCCCCCCCAGCAGGCCCCAGCCCCCCCGGCCCTTTCCAGGCAGGCCCTACCTGATGGCTCGCTTCGCCTCCTCCACGTGCTCTGCTGCTCTGCTGTGCTCTCCAGAGATTGGAGCTGTCTCAAAGAACCTTCTTTACAAGGTAGCAACCTTTTGATCAGCACGTGGAAGGAGCTGTGTTTGTAAACAAACAGCCTTATCTCCCAGCCCAATCGAGTCCCCATTGCTGCTTCAGCAGTGCTCCTAGGAGGTGGGGGGGAAAGCCTCCCCCTCCCCCTCTCCCGACCTGACCCAACCCAAAAGGGGTCGGGACCAATAATTTTTATTTTTTTAAAAAATAATTTCAAAAAGACAGCCGGACCGGCCCTCCAGCCGGCCTGGTCCACCGGGAATCCTCCCGGTGGGTTCAATGGCCAATCCACCCCTGCTGCCAATTACCAAAACACCCGGTAAATTACAAGAACTATTAACGTACCATGGTATAATTAAACACCCCTCAAATCCCAAACTTATGGTAAACATACTCCGGCATCTATCCCATTCCCTCACTGACCCTATGCAGAATTCCTAAACCCAAAGAGGGATTAAGACTGGCCCCAAAGGTCAAAAAAACCCTGCCTGCAGTACACCATCTGCATTAAAAATCGTGCCATTGCCTTTATAACCAAAGAGTCAGAGTTATTCAAGAGGAAGTCCATCAATACCTCCTCTGGACGACTGGAGAGTCCAACCAAGAACAGGGCCAGGTACTTATCCCCTTGTCATATAAATGGCAACACAATATCATATGCCTAGGAGTTTCAGTAATTAAGTTGTCAAATGGACAAATTCTTTCCACAAAAGGGATTATCTGGATCCTACCCTCGAGTACCTCAGAGGGGAGGGCATTAACCCTTGCCTGAAAAAACAGGTGCTTAGCTTTCAGGGATATAGTTTCTGTTAGGTATGCCACCATTTGATCTTGAGATGGAACCCAATCCATATAGACCCTCATATGCAGGGATTCCCCGAGTCTCCCAATTTCGGCCTGCCTATCAATATCATCCGCTCTAAAACCTCGGTCACCACAGTCACGGCTGGTTTATGATTCAGATAACCCCTTGAAACCCCCTACTCCAAAGGTGCTCCTCTATCCTTAGGGACCATGGACTAACATACTGATCATTCCTGAGGTCTTTCAAAAGTTCTAGATCATTACACCAGTATTTCAACACACTTCTCACCACCATGTACTGCCATCTCCTTTGCCCCAAATCAAGCCTTATAGCTGCAAGTGGTGTACACCTTGGGTTTCCCAAGAGGGCTGTCAAGAACTTAGATTGAATTGCGTTCAAATTTGAAGTGGAAAAAGGAGCCCACAACTTTGCCCCATAAAGCAATTGGGATCTAATCTTAGTATTAAGGACCTGTAGAGCAGACACAATTGCTGCCCTACCCTGTCTGGTAAAGAAACTAAGAATGGCACGGGCTGGGCCTTTAGCAGCAATAATAGCCCCTGTAAGTGTTTCTTCCAGGCTCCTGACTTATGAAGCCGAAGACCAAGATATTTAAAGGAGGAAACCTGGTGAACCGGGTGGCCATCAATATCCCAGAGATGAAACTCTTTCTTAGAAGTAAAGATCATAATCTTTGTCTTACCAAAGTTGATTGTCAGTCTATTTGAATGGCAAAAGTTAGAGAATATTTTTAATTGACGATTTAATCCAACACGGGTTTGGGATAACAAGTCCACATCATTCGCATAACACAAGCACCCAACTGGTCTATCTGCTAATTTTGGAGGAAAGCAGCCCAAAGCCGCCATCATGGGGATGACCTCATTTATGTAGAAGTCAAACAGGATCGGTGCGAGGACACACCCCTGCCTTACTCCCATGGATGTTCTAATCAGCGGTGTAACATGACCCTGCTCGTCAATCCTAACCATCAATGAGGTCTCTGCATGCAAGGCCTGAATAAGATACAATAGCCTACCATCGACAGTGGTCCTCTGGAGTTTCTCCCAGAGAATCCCCCTGTCGACGGAATCAAAAGTCGCTCTTAAGTCCAGAAAGGCCGCATAGAGCCTTCCATTTTTTGCCTTGTATTTGGCAATCAAATGCGAGAGAACAAAGCATAGCTCAATCGTTGATCGACCTTTTTGGAAACCTGCTTGTTCTGCTGCAATGATTTTTTCCCGATCCATCCAGGCCACCAACTTATTCAGCAGATATTTTGCATAAATCTTCCCCACAACAGATAGTAAACTAATCGGCCTGTAATTCGCAGGGCTTAATCTAGACCCATTTTTGAAAACAGGGACAACTAAAGCCTTACCCCAGTCCGTCGGCACCCTGCCTGAGTTATTTATAGCAGTAAAGAGAGTGGCCAGTGGAGCAAGTCACCAAGATTTATACTCTTTAATAAAGTTTATATGAATTGAATCCAGGCCAGGTGACTTATGGCTTTGAAAGGTGTCTATTAAAGCATTAACCTCGGGCACCATCACCGGCTGCCAGAGTGGAGTAGCCCATAGGTCCACAGCCAGAAACCTCTGAGTCAAGCATCCATCAGATGGATTATATAATTGACTAAAGTATTCCACCCAAGCCTCTGGCATAATAGACAACCTACGCCCTCCCAACTCACTTCCACCCAATCCATGCACCAACCGCCAGAATTTCCGGGTATCTTTCTGTTGGACAGCCTGGAGAAGCTTCACCCATTGCCCCTCCCCATGGGCATTCTTGTCCTCTTTAATCACCCATCTATATTCACCCTTAAGCACCATATAGTCTGAGAGTAGATTCTGAGAGTGGTCCCGCCTATATTTCCAAAGCAGGGTTTTCAATCTGACGCGAAGAAGCTGGCAATCCCTATTAAACCAGATTTTATCCCTCCTGGTCCTTACTCGACTACTTC
The DNA here is from genome assembly GCA_003113815.1 of Sphenodon punctatus. Lineage (NCBI taxonomy): Eukaryota > Metazoa > Chordata > Lepidosauria > Sphenodontia > Sphenodontidae > Sphenodon > Sphenodon punctatus. The sequence goes on from QEPC01007016.1 coordinate 217,485, forward strand.
TCCCAGTCTGGCCAGACACTCGCACCTCCTCTGTCAGCTCCAGAAACCTGTCAATTTCCAGATCCTCATCTGAAGTCCGCACCATCCATTCCCTAAGTTCTATCAGCTGAGTCTGAGCCATGAGCCCCTCCAACCTAGTTACCAAGGCCCCATCTCACCGTATTGTTCTACAGCTCTCCAATAGTTGGTCCTCTTGGGTTATACTTCCCAATACTCCCAGGCCAACACCCACAGTGGCCAGCTGGAGAGTGAGCGGGAAGTGGTCTCCCAAGGGACTCACACCCACACTAAACTCCCTAACATATTGGAGAGCAGCTGCCGACACTAGAATATAATCAATAGTACTAGCCCCCTGGGTTCCCACAAAAGTAAACTCCCCCAGGACATCCCCAAAACAAGATCCATTTAAGCAATGGAGATTACAACTAACTAATAGTTGTGCCGACCTAACGCCTGAAGCGTTAATAGTAAGATCCCTGAATGCCCTTGGGTTAAGTGGTTCAGTCTGTGAGATAACTGTCATATCACAGTATGGTGCAATGGCCTGATTACTTGATCCAAGCCTAGCACTGAAGTCCCTGTAACAACCAGGAGGGCCTCTGGATATTTACAAACCAAGTCCTCAATAAATTGCTACAGGAGATTACAGCTAGCTTCTCTAAAGGAGTCTGCATTTCTAGGTGGGATGTACACAGTGACAATAATCCAAGTCAGTTCCCCTATTTTAGCCATAAACCCCAGGGCCAGATGTGGAAAGATATTACAGCAAGGTCCCTTATTATAAGTGAGTGGGCAAGAAAACACCCCAGTCCACCACATGCCCTCCCTCTAGAGTTATAATGCACTGCGGGTAAATCATAGGAATAGAACCCCTCCACTTCAAGCGGGGTTTTAACCCAAGTCTCCTGTACTAATATAATATGAAAATTCCTCACATGTGCGAGAAATTCGGAGTCCTTACCATGTCTGGTCCAACCTGATATATTCCATGAGCAAATGTCCATGGGGCCATTCACCCGCAGGGGGACCAGTCACCGATCCGCAGAGGAAACAGTGGCTGGGGTGGCCCCACTCGGAGAAACATCCCCGGATGAAACAAGTGGAGCCCGAGCAGTCAAATCCTGAGGAATCTGCTCCTGGATCATGTTTGGAGAAATTATGCCCGGCCCTGCCACAGTAGAGAGCTCCTCCGATGGGGCCATATTACCCTCCCCAAAATCACTGTCAAAGTTAATACTAGCAGATCACAAATTCTGGGTGCATGCCCTAGATCGTTGGTCTACAGTCAAGATCTCATCTAAAATAGAAGCACCGGCAGATGCCAGTTGAAATTGGGGACTGGAGGCATAATTGATTAAATGCGGGCTCAAAACTACGGGACACTGTCGTTGGATTGTCAGAGCTAGGGAGGCCAAATTCCTACAGGGAACATTAGGTAGGTTAATAGATGCCAAGCCTACTGTGCTATCCAGACCGAGTGAATTAGCTGTTATTGGGGCAATGTCATGCGATGGCGATAATGGAGCCAATGAGGCAGGCAACCCTCGATGCAATAAATCCAAGGCTATTAATGCATCCGACTGACCAGTATAAGAGCTCCCGCCAGGCTCCCCAGCAAGTCCCCGCTTATCCGGGGGAACAGATGATGGGTCAGACTGAGGTAAGGTACCATACCCCTCCTCTGACTGAATATCTAGTAGCCGTACAGAAGAGGTCCTTGCCAGTTCAACAGGGTTTATATTACCTAGATTAACTGCTAAAGGGATATGGGGTTCCTCCAAGGAAGATGGTTCAAGAGGAAACCCCCGGGGTATTAGTGAAGACACCACAGGGTTAGCAAACAATGTGCTGATATAAACCCCCCGTGTACGAAATAGGTCAAAATACAGCCTCAGCCTATTGACGATTGCGGACGAGCAAAAATATAGCACCACCCGTTGAATACAGCAAGTCAGAGGGAGACATATAAAGCGCAATAAGTGACATGCAAGAACGGTAAATCCCGAGATGGCAGAGAGATGATGCAAAATCCTGCTCCTGGTATCCCACCTTGGAGAAAAACCAGGCACCAAGGGCAGAATCCTACATACCAAGACCTCAGACACGGGCCTTGGAGTACCAATGGTCCTCCAAGGAAAAAAACCCTTCTCTTCCTGGCCCTGTACTGGGGAAATTCGGTTGCCCAGCCCCTCTGCTTCCAAGACAGTTTCTTGTGGCAGAGTTGATCCCCTTCTCCTATAGTGCGGGGTTATGCCTCTACTGGGTCCTTCGCAAGGGGTTTGGAGCAACCCCCCCAGCTCTTTCAGTTGAGCCTGGACAGATTGGAGTTTACGATCTAACTCCTCCACCCGTGAATGGAATATTAGCTCAATTTTTTCCCTTATTAAAGTCAGAATCGCCTGTAGAAGGTTATCCATACCCTGGAGGCATGCTGGTAGATTAAGCAGAAGCTCTTCCATATGGTTAGAGACTTTCCCCAGAGGGGTATATATATCTGACTCCTCCCCAACTACTGATTTAAAAGTCCTTGTGACTCAAAACTGCAGGTTTGGGGGAGCAACTGAGGACCAGGGGGGGCTAGATATATTCCCATACCACCTCCCACTTCCCCATAATTGGGTAAATTAGTTGATTATAACAGTCCCTCTTCCTCTGCGGGGCGGACAGTGTCTCCATTTGGGAAAAACTTATCCAGCTTAAGCTGCTTCCCTTGTGCCCTTGTAACTACACCCTGTTTTACTCTCTTTTTAGACATCCTTAAATCACCCAGGATCTTAAAGAGAGCTGACTCTCCCCCCAAAAGAAAGCCAGATGGAGAAAGCAATGCAAACTAGAGTAATCTCCCTCAGCTGGAAAATTGTCCAGGTCTTCCTTCAGCGGCCTCAAAAATCTAGTCCAGCTTGAAAGCCCTTCCCACCCCTATATTGAAGATCGCTACAATTACAGTCCAATGCAAGGGGCAAAACAAGAAGCATGAGGAACAAAGGGAATTCGCCCGTCACCCGTCCCGCGCCTAAGACCACGCGCACAAGGGCACACCCTTGCATGCGCAGCCCTTAGATGCATGCCTCCGGCGCCGCCGGGAGCTGCAGGCTGTTTTTAAGAGTGCTGGGAGTCAGGCCACATCCCCGCACAGATGACACCACTCTCTCCCAGGCAGGCAGGTGCAGCGAGGATTCCCTCAGGCCTCGGCAATGCAGGCAGAGTCCCGCAACACTCAGTCCCCGCAAGGCAAGGTAGTTCTGAAGCTCGGGGGGGGGGGCTGGGGCCAGGAGCATACGCCCCACTGCCAGGCGCTGCAGGCGGTTTTGAAGAGTGCTGGGAGTCAGGCCACACCCCCTCACAGATGACACCACTCTCCCCCAGGCAGGCAGGTGCAGCGAGGATTCCCTCAGGCCTCGGCAATGCAGGCAGAGTCCCGCACCACTCAGTCCCCGCAAGGCAAGGTAGTTCTGAAGCTCGGGGGGGGGGGGCTGGGGTCAGGAGCATACACCCACGGCATTCAGAGGCTATTGCGAGCCCAGGAAGAACCCTGTCTTTGAGAGATTTAGTTTCTGGTGACTGCCCTATGATGAGGCCGCTGGCATCAATGCCTTTGTCATGTCCTTATGAGACAAGGCCCCAAACTGTGACTTTGGGCCCACTATGGATCTTATGCTGCAAGGCAAGATAGTCTTCAACATCATGGATCCAATGGAGCAGCTCCTTGAAAAGCCTGATCTAATCAACCAGCAAGCCCTCGATGTCTGCAGGAAAAAGGCAATCACGAAGGTCCAAGTCACCGCCATGGCTTCTAACATCAGTGTCCTCGCCCTCAAGCCCAAGGTTCCCCCAACTCAGCCACACCAGGTGAATAGCCCCTCCCCCGCATCCGGGACTAGAGAGTGGCTGGGCGCTGCATCTGCTCCCTGCAGGAGATGCGGACGGCTCCATGAACCCTGCCAGTGCCCTGTGTTTGGGGAAACCTGCCTCAGATGCCAAGGATGGAACAACTTTGCCAAGGTGTGCAGAGCAAAGCTACCCATTGTGCGACCTCCACAAGCTGTGAACACGCTATTCCTGAGTGTGGTCACCCCAAGTAGGCCTGTCCGATGCGCTGACTCAGGTGGGGCATGGTTTGACACAGTTTGGGTTTCAGGCATCCCCATCTCATTCAAGCTGGACACAGGGGTGGAGGCCAACACGATTCTCCTAAAGGTGGCCAGGTCTCTATGGCATCAGGTCACCTGGGTGAAACCCGACGTCATGCTGGTCACCTTCAGAGGTTCCACAGTCACTCCCAAAGGGTTGATCACGGCCCCCTGCAGTGTCGCCGCAGGTGAGGCACGCTTGTCATTCTATTTTATGGACACTCATGATCCCCACTCTGCTCAGCAAGGCTGCATGCATTGCCCTTGACCTCATCCGTCATGTCCATGAAGTCACACTCCACCATCCTTTGATGAAAGAGGAACTCCTCTTCCTGTACTCAGACATTATGGAGGGCCTTGGTCGCTTTCCAGACCTCCATCACATCCACATAGACCCCCATGTGCCCCCAGTGATTCATGGGTGCAGGAAAATACCCTTCACGGTTCAGAAGGGTCTCAAGGAGGCTCTCACAGACCTGGAAGTAGTGGGAGTCATTTCCAGGGTTCCTAGGCCCACACCATAGGTCAGCCGTCTGGGGATCACCCAGGAGAATGGGTCTCTGCGCATCTGTTTCAACCCATGAGACCTGAACAAAGCCATCCATCGTCAGCACTTCTCCATTCCCACAGTTGAAGACGTGCAGAGGAACCTAGCAGGCAAGTTCCTCTTCTCCATCCTGGATGAGAAGGATGATTATTGGCAAGTAGCCCTGGATAAACCCTCAGTAGAGCTGTGCACATTCAACACCCCCTGGGGGTGCTATCACTTCAACAGACTCTCATTCGGGGTCAAGTCAGACAACGAGGTGTTCCAGCAGAAGAACCATGAATGCTTTGGTGATATCCTGGGCATTCACATAATCACAGACAACATACTCATTGCCACCTCTACCTTGCGTCCGGTACATGGGGCACATCTTTTTGGGTGAAGGAGTCTGCCCCAATGACAAAAAGGTGGAAGCCATCACTAAGATGCCCTCCCCCCTGAGTACAAAAAAGCCCTGCAACGCATTCTGGGCACCATCTAGTACCTGGCCCAATACATCCCCAATGAATCCAGCCTGACTGCCCCTCTACATGCCCTGCTGTGCAAGGATGCTACATAGCTCAGCGACACACACCATCAGTCTGCCCTCGATGCCATCAAACAAGCCATCTCGTCTTCTCCCATTCTGAGGTACTTTAACCCTGCTGAACAGCTGGTGATCCAAGTGAATGCCTCCAAGGATGGACTTGGGGCCTGCCTCTCACAACACGTCCTCCCCATAATCTATGCCTCCCACTCCCTCACCTCAGTGGAGCAAAACTACACACAGATTGAGAAGGAGCTTCTAGCCATCATCTTTGCTACTGCCAAGTTTCACCAGTATTTATATGGCCACACGGTACGGGTGCAATCCGACCATAAGCCATTGGAGGTCGTCATCTCCAAGTCCAGGGAAAGCCCAGAGAGACTACAGCGTATACTCCTTCAGCTCCAGAAGTATGACCAGGAACTTGAATACACCAAAGGCAAAAACATGCATATTGCCGACACCCTTTCACAATCCCCCTTTGGAGGGGATGCAAAGCACATGGAGGCAGTGCTTGAGGAAAAAGTCAACTACAGCATCAGGTGCACCATGCCCCTGAGCAAGCCCTTACTCCGTCAACTTCAGGATCACACAGCCCGTGACTCAGATCTTCAGCTCCTGAAGTCCCTCCAGAAGTGAGGCTGGCCTGACCAGCCATGACAGTGCCCCCTGCAACTCAAACCATACTGACCCCTTCGAAGCATGCTCCGAGTGGAAGATGGATTCTTGATGGTAGGTCCAAAATCCTCATCCTGAAAGAATCTCGCAAAGACATGCTGCGTGCCATTCACCTGCCCCACCAAGAGGTCCAGAGGTCCAAAGCCAGGGCATGAGTGCTCATGTACTGGCTCAACATGACCGTGGAAATAGAGCAATGGGTTGTTGGGTGTGATTTCTGCCAGGAACTGTGTCCCGTTAATCAGCAAGAGCCCATGATACCCAATGACATCTCCTCCCTTCCGTGGTTCAAAGTAGCTACTGACGTCTTCGAGCTCCAAGGGCACTTGTTTCTACTCATAGCAGACTATTTCTCTAAGTATCCAGAGGTGCTACAGCTCCCTGACAAGACTGCATCCACAATCATCAAACAAATGAAAACGGTCTACAGCTGCCATAGCATCCCAAAATAAATTGTGTGTGATCACTCCCCCTTTGCCTGCCGTTCGATGCAGCAGTTTGCAAATGCGTGGGGGTTTTCACTCACACACTCCAGCCCCATGTACCCCCAATCCAATGGGAAAGCTGAGTGCACAGTCCAAACTGTCAAGCTTATGCTGAAGAAGGCCTTCAAAGACGGCACTGACCCTTACTTTATCCTCTTTCACCTCCTCAACACTCTAGTTTCGGGCATGTCCTTCTCTCCCATGCAGGTCTTAATGGGGAGGGTCCTGTGCAGCACTCTACCATCTACCGCCTCTGTCCTTGAACTGGAGGTTCCCCCCAGAGCACACAAGCAGCTTATAGACTGCCAGAGATCGCAGAAGGCTCAGTATTATAGAAGAGCTGCGCCTCTACGCCCACTGACTGTTGGGCACTCTGTACACATGCACAAACCCTCAGAATGGGTCCCTGCCACAGTGGTCACTAATCGTCCAGAGCCTCGGTCATATGTGGGGCAGACACCTCAAGGTAACGTGTATTGGCATAACCAGTGCCACCTCCGCAAGACATCCTGCTTGCTCCCTGCGGCTGTTCCTCCCTCTGACCCTGTCCTGCCAGCTTCCCATACACCTGTGCCACCCCAGCCTACTATAGAGGTACCCTAACAGCCACCTGACCCATTGACGTCAATGGTACTGGTATCCCCATCCCTGGTGAAACACCCTCAGGTCCCGCCATCTCTGGCAGCTCCTGAACCCCTGCCCATGCAGGATGTTCTCTCCACTGCTGAGTCCGTGGGAAGCTGGTGGGAGACTTGGTTACCTGCCCGCTTCAAAGACTTCTTTGTGGGGCAGTGGTAAAGACTGACCCGCATCGGTGAGTCATGTACTAGTGACCTCTGACTCCTAGTCCTGTTTTTGTGCACACTTGTGCACATGTTTACCCTTGTTTCTTGTTGTGGTCATTGTTTATTTTACAGGAAGAAACTTTGAACTTGGACAGGGTGTCTGTGGCAATGTGTGCCTTGCACACATCTCACCACATAGGTGGGAGGAGCTAGAAGCCCGCACGTGGGAACAATGGGTCGGAGTGATCTGCCCCCCCCCCCACACACACACAGCCTCAGTCTCATGCTGGCCACAGAGCTGTGTGGAGCTCTGTCTGTTCGTGACCCAGCTGGAAGGCCTGTGTATGAGCCCCTGCAACCAGAAGTCCCAGGAGCCTAATAAAGAGGTCTACTGTTACCACAAGTGGTGTCTGTGAGTACATTGGGACCCCGCTTAGTCCCTCACCTGGATTCAGTCCACAGCCCCAGACAGAAGACCCAGCTGAGTTCCCCGTGTCCCAGTCAGGGGACACTACACTAGGTGGTAATAAGGGGTTAATGGGTTGTGGGAGGTGTCACTGGCTTGGAAAAGTTGGGGGGCGGATGACGCTGCCAAGGACTTGCCATTTCTCCCTTACTGGGCTGGGCCTGGCTGCAGTGCTGGCTACTGCAGTTCTGAGACAACAGCAGCCCCTGCAGGTGGGAAGGGCTCACTACAGGCTCCCTGAGAGTCAGCAAGCAGCCCCACTCCAAGCTGGATTTGTGCTGCAGTTTTGGGGGTCCAGTTCAAGATCTCGGATATTTATTTTATTTATTTAAATTTCCATCCCACCCTTCACTTAAAAGCTCAGGGAGGCATACATCATTAAAAACACACAATACAATAAAATCCCTTTTTAAAAAAAAATGACCCTCGTCCCTAAAACCACCCACCCCAGCCCTTGCCTCTGTCTGCAAAACATTTTGCCAAAAAGAAAAAAGGCACATATATGCAGAATGGACCCAACAGCCATTTTACACAGGTGCAGTAATTTTTCAATATTTTTAATTAAAAAACCCAAAAGCACAAAACAAACCCCCCCATGGTACAGTCATTTGCACACACACACACACAAACACACACACACACACACAGGGGTGGTGGTAAACAAAAATGAAAACTAAAACCATAGAGGTGCCTTCTGAACATCCCTATTAAAGCAGCATCAGATCAGGGGAACCCACTAGTATCAACCCCCATACATTTCTTGGAAAATATTGGGTTCACGTGTAACCTGAATACACACACCTGATATTTGTATTTCAAATCTGGAAGCTGAAAAGAGCTTTTTCTTGTTTATTTGGGTTTTATTGACACCTGAATGCACAGCCCTACCCTGGGATTAGCAACCTTATGGCTCAGGTTAAGGTATTCATTGAAGTTTCCTTAAATGTGACAGTCACTTCTTTTGACCCCACAGAGTCTCCTCACCTTTAGGTTTTACTATTTACCTGGCCTTCTGCCTGAAAGATTGTATTAGCAGCAGTTCAGTAGGGGTGGGAATGCTGGTTTCAGACAGAACTGAAATGGCCCAATAATGGCCGTTTCAGTTTTAAAACAATAACCTTATTAGCTGTTTATTTTTGGTTCCAGCGGTCCTTTCCTCTCCACCATTGATTTTTTCCCCCCCAATTTTTTTCCTCATTGGCCACAATCCCAAGCTGGATCCGTGTGGGATCCACACGGCACAATGTGCTTTCAATGGACATGCACGCAATTTGTGCGCATGTGCACATTGGGCAAGGAATTGGCCCTACTGACTTCAATGGGATGAAATCCATTGAAGTCACAATGAGAAGGGGAAAAAAGGAGGGGGGAATCAATGCAAAAATCTGAAACCAGATCAGAAAATCATGAACCAAAACTGAAATTCCACCCAACTACCATCCCTATAGTTCAGTGAATTCAGATGAAGTGTTTCTATTGACTTCACGGGTTTTGATCGCGTCTGGTCCAAGTAAGCTATTCTATCCTCTTTTGAAGGCAACGATTGAGGATTCTTTCAATCCTTTCATAGTCACTTTATTAATAAGTCTGTATTTTAAACTGACCCATGTTATTGATCAGCATATTTTCTAAATAAAACGTTTGGCATATAATGTGTGAGTTAAGAGTTCAGGATTGGAACTTGTTCATTATTAACAGGGATCATTTCCAATTTACTAAGTGTTCATTTTGGCACACAGGGCACTCAGGAAAAACAACTACCACCCCAGGGCACTGAGACTTGGTCCCAAATTTAACAATGGTGCTATTCATAGTGTTAATTACCCATTACAAGTCTGGGGTAGTAAAAACATTTTATAGTAACATATTGCACTTAAAAATGAAAATGAAAACCATTCTGAAAGACAGAAATGAGCTGATCTAACCAACAAAGTTTGGATGCCTCCAAACACAGTTTGTTCATAAAGTCTTGGCAGGATCTCTATTGTGCTGCCTGTGGCTTTCTCCAAACAATGAACACACTGCCAAGTTTTTGTCATTCTTAAGCTTCAAGTCTAGAAAGTGGGAACCAAGGGAAACTATGTTACAACATCAGATGTTTGTGTGTAATGGAAACTGGATGGCACTGTGATTTTATTCCAAAGAGTCTACCTTCCCTTTCTGAGTGAAAATCTGGTCTCACTGAAGTCAATAAGACTTTACTGGTGGCAGATCTCATCCTCTATTACTGGAAACAATCTCATACCAGCTGTTCAGATGAAGGAATGTGAAGAGGATAATTTTGAAAGTATTTAGGCACTGATCCTGAAACTCTGAGGTCAGTGAAGGCTTTGTTTATCAACTTTAATTGGTTGCAGGATTATGCCCCAGTGGACCAAATTGTTTTAATTTCAAAATCATGTTTTCTCTACAGCAATCACACTTCTGACAGTAACTTGTTTCTTTAAATCTTCACCACCACGCTGCCATCTTTAAATCTTCACCACCATCATGACAGTTTAGTGTATAGGTAAACTGGAGGCTATTTTTATTATTTTTAATAGCACCAGCACAACCATTTATTAGAGACAGGTCCTTACCCCAAAAGGCTTACAATCTCAGAAAGACAAGGGAGGGGAGACAATGGAGAGGGGAACAAAGAGAAACAGGGATGCATTCACAAAGCCGGGAAGTTACAGATACACATGCTTAGTTTCCGGGGAGAAGGGGACTTTGAATTAAAGGACAACAGATGAAGCATCAGTGAGTAGTCTATGGGAATGAAAAGCTATGGAAAGCCTGACCGAAAAAAGTAGGTTTTTGTCAGGGATTTGCAAGTTGCGAGGGAGCGAACACAATGAATGTGTTCAGTGAGGGAGTTCTAGGAATAGGGGCAGCATGGAACAAGGGGTATCTGTTTTGAGGAGCAGGGGACTCATGAGCAGGTGAGGACAGTATCAGAAAACCTCCTGAGTGGGAATGTGGTGGGAAGCAAGTGTGGAAAGATAGGAGGAAGCAAGGCCACAAAGAGTCTTGAAGGTAAGGAAAAAGAGCTTGAACTGAATGTGTTTGGGTAGAGGGATGCATGTGACTAGAGGGAAGAAAAGAAGGACTGAACATGATCAAAGTGATGGGTATAATGGATGACCTTGGAAGTGGAGTGTTGAACAGAAATGAGAGCGGCAAGGTGACAGTAAGGGAGGCCACTAAAAAGGAGGTTACTTTACAGCATGGACACTTAGTATATAAACTGGAAAGTTTCCAGAACGCATTTTTGAAGAGGCCACGCACACCACTGATTCCTACGACAGGCAGCCACTTTCGGTGTGGGTAAACACCCCCCGTGCGGCTTTTCCAAGCAGCGCGTTGAAGGACACACTTCACAGGCTGCTCGTCTAAAAGTGGACTAAATGGAGAAGAGAAGAGGGCCAAGGAGAGACCCTTGGTGAACTACAATCAATAGGGGGAGTCAGTGAAACAGAGGAATTATCAGCCAGAGAGACTTTGTGTGGAAAAAATAAGTGATGCCGCTGCCGCAGCAACCTAGCCCAGGTCAGGACGGGAAGCTTCTGTGGCAGACACGGTATAGACTGGGCCGGGTTACTCATCACATGTTCCCATAGCTGGACCACTGGGAATGATGGAAAATTGCCCGAACATGTGGCTGGGCGGCCCAACCACTGCCCACATTGCATCCAGCGACCTGCTTCCGACCATGGTGGCCAGTCACAGTGGTCAATGATGGCTGCCATGGTGGACCTGATCCAGAATGGGTCACAGTGGACCACAACAGACATGATAGCCCATTGTGTCCCACTTTTTCCGGACTGGGTGGAGCCTAGCCTGGTCTGTGACCTGACACAGCCCACAGGCCAAAGTGTGAAAAAGTGGGCCACAGCATCTTACATCTGTTGTGCATCTTCTCTGAAGGTTGCTGCTCTAAACCAGGTTCTTCAAGGTGACCCCAAACATTCACTGTGTTGCGCGCGCGGCTGCTTTTTTTTTCTTTTTCTTTTCGGACTCGGGGCCGGCCGGCCAGGGGAGGGGCATTGCCCCTCCCTTCCTAGGCGGCCCACCACCACTGATGATGCCCCTGAGGATGGTGGAAGTGTGAGCAGCCACCCCTTTGAGCCAGTGGGGTCTATCCCTGCCCCCAGCCTGAGCAGTAGCAGCATGAGCAGTAGCAGAACCCCTATCGTGAGCAGCAGTATCAGCAGATCAATTGTGCAAGGCACTCTGGGGAGCATGGGCCCGTGCACAGCAGGGTAGGCAGCGTGGCTGAGGGCAGTGGTGGAGGTGGTGCCCCAGCAGAGCTATGTGAGGGAATGTGACAGCACCTCAGCAGCAGTGGAGAGCTACCTGGAGAAGGAGCCCTGCACTGAGTCCAACAGCGAACCCGTGGCCTACTGGGCTGACAAGACCACCATGTAGCCGGCCCTGTCAAAAGTGGCCAAGGGTATCTTGTCATACCCACCAACCAGTGTCCCCAGCGAGCAGGTGTTCTCCATGATGGGGAACATTTGCTCCCCGCACCGCCTGAGACTGGTGGCCAAGTTGGTGGAGCAGTTGCTCTTCTTGAAGGTGAACCTTCCACTGCTGGGATTCCCCTCCCTCCCAATGCCTGGCACCCACCCTGTCCCCCCCTCTCTCTCTNGAGACTGGTGGCCAAGTTGGTGGAGCAGTTCCTCTTCCTGAAAGTGAACTGCTGGGATTCCCTGAGCTGCCCCTGGTGTACAAGGATTGATGGTGCAGTGGCGCACGCCATCCCATGCCAGGGGCAGTCTTGGGAAGGGGCTCCCCCTCCTCAATCTGGGCTACTGCTGCTGTGCTGAAGTGTTGTCCCTCCCTCCCAATGCCTGTCGGCCTGCCCAGGTTGCAAAGCTCGAACCGTGCCTCAATCAGCCTGCCAGTACCTTGCACTCCTGCCATGCTGTCTGCCCACGTGGCCTAGATCCAAGCCTGTCTCAATGTGCCTGCCAGTTCCTTGTACTCCTGCCACACTGCCCCCCCCAGTTGGCCTAGATCCAAGCCTGTCTCAGTCTGCCTCCCAGTGCCTTGCGCTCCTGTCAAGCTGCCCGCCCAGGTGGCCTAGATCCAAGCCTGTCTCAGTCTGCCTGCCTGCCTTCTGGTCCTGTCAAGCTGCCCGCCCAGGTGGCCTAGATTCAAGTCTGCCTCAGTCTGCCTCCCAGTGCCCTCTGCTCCTGCCGTGCTGCCCACCCGCAGTCTCAGACGGCCCTAGATCAAAGCCTGCCTCAGTCTTCCTGCCTTCCTCTCTGCTGCCTGTCTGCCTGTCCTTGCAAACCTTTGGTGATGTGCCCCACTGGTCCGCTGCTGCTGTCTACTGGTCCATGGGTGCTCTGCCCTGGCCAGTCCAAATGTGCCCATGAAATTGTGCGTGCTGCTGCCATCTGCTGCTGTATGGAAGCTCTTCCTTGGCAGAATCCTACCATCCTGGCTCCATGGGTTCTGCGTACAGGCAAATCCTGCTACTGCTGTCTCTGCTCTTCCACGGGTTCTGTGCTCGGGCAACTCTTCTTCTTCTTCTTCTTCTGCTGCTGCTGCTGCTGCTGCTGCTGCTGCTGCCAATGCGGGCTATGCTGTCTGTGCCATGGGTTCTGTGGCCAGCAATCAATCCAAAGTCTGCTGCTGTTGCTGCCAATGCGGGCTATGCTGTCTGTCTATGCCACCGGTTCTATACCCGGGCAACTCAATGTCTGCTGCTGCCGCCAATGCTGCCTTCACTGTCTGTGCCAAGGGTTCTGTGCCTGGCGATCAATCCAAGGTCTAATACTGCTGTTGCCAATGCTGCCTGTGCTGCTGTCTGTGCCATGGGTTATGTACTCAGGCAACTTAAAGTCTGCTCCTGCTGTGGCAATGTTGCCAATGAATCTGCCTCTGGGCAATCTAAAGTCTGCTGCTGCTGTGTTAATGTTGCCAATGATATCTCTGGGGACTCTGCTGTTGTGCCAATGTTGCCAAAGAATTTGCCTCTGGGCAATCTGAAGTCTGTTCCTGCTGTGCCAGTGTTGCCAATGATACCTCTGGGCACTCTGTTGCTGCTGTGCCAATGTTGCCAATGAATCTGCTCCAGGGCAATCTGAAGTCTGTTCCTGCTGTGTCAATGTTGCCAATGAATCTGCCTCTGGGAAATCTGAAGTCTTCTGCTGCTGTGCCAATGTTTTCCCTCTTGAGCATTCAGGGACAAATTCCATTTGAATAAAAAGGGGTGTGAGTGTACAAAAACAGTCAAGAACACACTCCGACCTTCACCCGAAAGATATGTAAATAAAGGGCAGGGGGGCTGTCTTTCCACTACAGCCAGCCAGACGCTGCCACTCTATCCCCGGGGCCCACCCGGGTTCAACTGCCAATGCCGCCTATGCTGTAGTGTCTGTGCCATGGGTTCTGATCTGTACACCGGAAGTCCAATGTCTGCTTCTGCTGCCTCTGCTGTGTCATGGGTTCTGTGCCCTGGCAAACCAATGTCTGCTGCTGCTGGTAGCACACGTCAGCCATTTGCTCCTCAATCTTGTAGATGGTCATAGCTCGGATGAGCGGTGCGCCAGCAGGCGGGGGCTGGTTGAACATTACACTGGGGCAGAATGGGAGATCGCAGCTCACACAGTCTTTGGGCTGAGACCATTCCTGTCCATGACTCCTGCATATCCACTGCTCCAGATTCGGGGATCTGAACCTGACTCCCTTTAGATCTCCTGAGGGCAACCATGATGCTCTCCTGGCACTCAGTGGGCAGTGGGTTCCCCAGGGCTCACACCGGGTGGAGACATATCCATTGCAAAGGCCAGCCTAGCATGCTTCCCCCTCCACCATGACTCACACAGTCTTCGGGCTGAGACCATTCCTGGCCGTGACTCCCACGTATCCGCCACTCTGGATTCAGGGATCTGAACCCAACTCCCTTTAGATCACCTGGGGGAAACCGCAATGCTCTCCTGGCACTCAGTGGGCAGTGGGTTCCCCAGGGCTCACACTGGGTGGGAACATTGTCCATTGCGAAGCCAGCCTAGCGTGCTTCCCCCTCCCCCATGGTTCATGGCAGAGGGAGTGCATGGTGGCTCTGTGTCAGGGGCTGGGGAGGTAAAGTGGTAATATGGACCCAGACCCCTGAGAGGGAGACAGGGTGCAGACGCCACACCATACCACACCACACCTGCTTCCTACTCTTGACTCGCTCTCTCTTCAATCCGGCAGAAAGCACAACACACAGGCTCTTGCATTCACCCACATGCTCCTTGCACTCTCCCACACACTCCTCAGTCATCAGGCATTTTCAGAAGTCTCCCTCTCCCAGCAGTTTGTGTTCCTCGCAATCCATTGCCATCCACCTCATCCTACTTCATCAATTTCTTTCCACACATTTATCTCCATTGATTCATTTATTTAGTTTAGATTAGATAGATTTAGGGGTTATACCTGGCATCTAGAAGCAGCCACTCCAGTCCCAGGACCCACCATCAGGGTTCTGAGGCCATCATTCCGCTCATGGGGAGCTGTCACGTGGAACCCTTCCCCACTTTGGCCTTCAAAGTTCTCCAAGTATCCTGGTGAGGTTACCAGGTAGCACCTGTTGAACTTAATCAAGTTGACTAGAATCAGAAGGAACTTGGAAGATAAACCAACATCCATCCACTGCACGACAAACTCAGTCAGCTCTTCCTTCAGGCACATGATGTATCTTCCATCATCTGCGAGGGCCTTGAAGACGGAATGGTGCTCGCCTGTCTCTTAGAACCGACTGACACATGTTTGACTGCTGTTCATATAGAACCCTTCTCCACTTCAGCCTCCAAAGTTCTCCAGCCACTCCAGCCCCAGGACCCACCCTCAGAGTTCTGGGGCCTATGTTCCAGCTTCTGCTGCCAATGCTGCCTCTGCTGTCTGTGCCATGGGTTCTTCTGTGTCCAGGCAATCCAATATCCACTTCTGCTGCCAATGCTGCCTCTGCTGTACCACAGGCTGTCATTTGAATATTATTATTTATTTGCTACTACCACCAAGATCTGCACCTTGGGTGGGCTCCACCAGGGCCCACACAGTCACGCACTAGGGTTCAAGGCTCACCACAGCGGCCCTCCACCTTCTTCAGCTCTGTCAAGTATGAACCTGGATGGGCCTCTGCCGCTCCCCCACCCATGCCAGCCAGTCTGCAAGCAAGCTCCTCTTGACTATTTCCACACCAGCCTCAGTAATGTTGCTGGATACCTCCTCTAAAATAGCTGTCTGTGTCCCACAGGAGCAGAACCGACTGTCCCTGGGCCAAGTTAAGGATTTTCAAGGTCCAGAGAGAGCAGATCGGACGCTGCCAGAAATGCAACACTCTCCAAGGTGCGGGCCCCTCTCTTGGGGTGAACCCATTCCAGGACGTCTGTAAGGTCTGGCCAAGCAAGGGTGCCTGGCACCGAGTCCTGACCGGGCCTCTGCCACTGCTGGTGGTACTGAATGTTAGCCATTTGCTCCGCACTCTTGTACACCATCATAGCTTGGATGAGCCTGCAACGCCCAGCCCTTAGAGCCAATCTTCATCCCAAAGTTAGTGAAAGAGTCGAAGTCCTCTGGTCCGCACCTAATCCTTTCCCCCAACATGTGCATGGCATTCAGCTGAAAGACAGCTTGCACCCCAGTGCTGTGGGAAGGGCACAACATGGTGGCCCTTAGAGCCAATCCTCATCCCAAGGTTACTGAAACAGTCAGATTCCCCTGGTCCGCACCTGTTCTAAGTCAGCTGCTAGGTGCACGCCGAAGTGGGATGCTGCTCTGGGACCCCAGCCCCCCGACCCCGCTGCCACAGCGGATGGTATGGAAAGATGGGCAGGGAAAGGGAGGGCGATGGTCACCGCAGCTGTGTCGATCTGCAGGAAGGGCCTGGCTCGCATCTCTTAGGACCGACTGACCCATGTTCAACAACTGCAGTTTACATGGAACCCTTCTCCACTTCGGCCTTGAAAGTTCTCCAGCCGCTCCAGCCCAAGAACCTCCCCTCAGGGTTCTGGGGCCATCATTCTGCTCACGGGGAGTTGATATTCCACCGTATCAAGAAGCAGTCACTCCAGCCCCAGGATGCTCCCTCAGGGTTCTGGGGCCTACGTTCCAGGGAGGGAGGGCTGTCCATCCACGTCATCCAAAAGCAGCAATAGGGGTGCTGCTGCTGGTGCTGCTACTGCTCAGGCTGGGGGCAGAGATAGACCCTGCCAGCTGAAAGGGGTGACTGCTCCCACTCCCACCATTCCCAGGGCCATCCTGCTTCTGCTGCTGCTGCTGCCACACACTCTCCAGAGCCCTCTATGCCTACTGGACCCTCTCCACCAGCTCACCCTTCCAGTGGTCATAGAGCTCCAGGATCTCCCATTCCACCCCATAGTACCCTGGAGGTGCCCCGCTGTCTGTCACCAGTTGAACCTGATACAAGGTGGCTTTCTGATTGAAAAACCACTTGAGCATTAGGAACGTGGAGGAATTCCAATGGGTTGACACATCCTGCACCAGCTGGTACACTGGGTGGGGAGCCTTGCTTAGCCTGCTTTGTCTGGAAGAGGTCGCTGCCCACCACACTCCAGTTAAAGAAACCGCCGGCCAGCTTCCTCCCCTACTCGATTAGGGAGCTAAGGGGGCCTGCCCCAATCCCCTTCTCCCCCAAGCTCAGAGCATCCCTGAACACCAGATGAATGGATGCTGGGGAATCCCTCCTCGTAGACTGCTCTCAGTATGTTGGCCGTGTTGTGCGTCTCCATGCGCCCCTTGGTGAAGGGTGTGCCTGGCGTGAACCACTCCCTCACCATGGTGCTCAGGGGTGCCTTGATGTTCCAAGAAGGGTGGGGGCCACAGCATCCATGACTTCTGCCTGAAACAGGGCCCACCTATGCCCTGCTTCGGGACCCCTCCTGACACTGCCAAATGCTGCCTCCAGGTCCTGCCACCGGTGTGTCATCAGTCACTGCCAGGTAGGCGTGCTGCACATTCTGACTCGACCACAGGGTGGTGGTGAAGTGGACAGTTGCACCCCCAGCCCCTGCCAGCTGCTCCCTCACCTGTTCCTTTAAAGCCCGGTACAGGGCCACCTGCTGACTCAGGGTGGTGGTGCCTGGCAGGCCTCAAGTTCTGCTCACTCTATGCTGGGCTGGATTCAGTCACCCTCAGGGCTGGGTGTTGCAGGCTGCCAGGCATCAGCGGAGCAGTGACAGAGGCCCGGCCAGGGCTTGGTGGCTGTCACCCCTACTTGGCCGGGCGTTGAAGGCTTCCAGGCATTGGTGGCAGCCTGACCCAGGCTGGTGTGTGAGGGCAGCTTAAACTGGGGGTCCAGGAAGCCAATCAGGTGCCTAAACACCATGTCCCTGACCGCCGAGAAGGGCTGCCCATCCAGCACAATCCTTTCCCCCAACATGAGCATGGCTTTTAGTTGAATGACAGCTTCCTCCCCAGTGATTATGTGCCGAGTGACTTGGCAGCTGTCCCCACCCCAGCTCCTCCATGGTGCACTGATGCTGCTGCTGCTCTCCCCTAGCAGCAATACCACTTCTGGTTCTAGAGGCAGATGTTAGAACAGGACGCTTGCCCACTGATGGAGACATACAACTAGTAGCCGCTGCTGTTGGAAACCCACTGTTGTCCACTGCCCCTGCCTACTCATTTAGCAGCACAGTGCTGTGGCATGTCTTGAGGTGCCTCGCCATGGCAGTTGTGCCAAGGTTGGTGAGCACCTGCCCATGCTTCACCACCTTCGGGCAGCAACTTAAAATGCACCCAGACCGAGGATTTATTTTTCCCCTCCTGCCTTCTGCCTGCACCTGGTGATGCACTGCTGATGGGAGGGGCAAAGCATGGTGGTGACTTAGCTCTCAGAGGGACAGCCATTGCCTCAGCACCATACATCTCCTCCGCAGGACTAGTGTCTGCTTTGCTGTCCCTAAAGGAGGTTTGGACAGGGAGGGGATGTGACTAATTCCGTTGCTAGATAGGAGCCATTGTCTGAACACCTGGGGCCCTTCTCCAAAGCAAAGGAGAAATTAAATTGACCATTCAATTTCTGATTTTTCTGTAACACAGGCAACTCCCTGCTAAACTCTTTTCTCCAGGATCAAATTAATCTGTGTATACGGGGGTTTGTCTATAATGTCAAACCTGGGAGTCCCAGCATGGCCTGAATTTTGAGTCATCATGCTCCTTGTCCAGAGTTCCCCCAATTCTCATCCTGGGGGTCTCCTCAGACCTACGTAAAAAGGGTGTGTGTGTCCATTTCCTCAAAAGGAGGGCCTCCACTAACACCACCATCAGGGTTCTTGGGCCTCATTCCGCTCGCAGAGATCCATCTTCCAACTACATCAAGAAGCAGCAGCCAGTCACTCCAGCCCCAGGACCCTCCATCAGGGTTCTGGGGCCTACGTTACTGGCAGGGAGGGCTGTCCAAGATCTAGAAGCTGCCAATCTAGCCCCAGGACACACCCTCCGGGTTCTTGGGCCCATTGTTCCATGGCATCAAGAAACAGGCACTCCAGCCCTGGGACCTGACGTTAGGGTTCTGGGGCCTATTTTACAGGAAGGGAGGTCTGTCCAAGATCTAGAAGTTGCCACTCTAGCCCCAGGACACACCCTTAGTTCTCTGGGGCCCTGTCATTCCGCTCACAGGGAGTTGTCATTCCACTGTCTAAAGAAGCAGCCACTCCAGCCCCCGGAGTCACCGTCAGGGTTCTGGGGCCTACGTTACTGGCAGGGAGGGCTGTCCATGATCTAGAAGCTGCCACTCTAGCCCCAGGACACACCCTCAGTTCTCTGGGGCCTTGTCATTCCACTCAAGGGGAGTTGTCATTCCACCTTTTCTTTATGGGTTAGCAACCTGCTGTTCAGAGAGAGAGAGAGAGAGAGAGAGAGAGAGAGAGAGAGAGAGAGAGAGAGTTTCCCCACTGCTAGAAAGAGAGACAGACATGATCTCACCCATGCTGTAATCTGCACTATATGGCCAGAGAGAGAGAGAGAGAGAGAGGCTCCCCGCTAGAATGAAAGAGATGGGGGTGGAGGGGAGAGGTGTATCCAGCTCAAGCTGCCACCTGCCAGAACCAGGAAGAGCTCTCATCTGTGCTCATGCCTGATGCCCATATCCAGCAGCAAACCTACCAGAATGAGATGGAAATAACAAAACACATTATATGTGACTGCCTGTCTGCGTTCCTATACCTGCTACCACCTATCACATGATTGAATAAAGTGTGCCCAATGAAGCGCTAATTCTAGGGACATCATTCAACTCCCATAGGCTGTCTTTCCACTGTACCTGAAGCAGTCATGCCAGTCCCATGAACCATCATTGAGATTCTGGGACCATCATTCCAGTCACGGGGGGCTGTCATCCCATTCCACTGCATCCAGAAGCAGTCACTCCAGTCCTAAGATCTATCATCTGGGTGCTCCTGCTGCTTGTGCCTGACTGACCACTGGCCAGTGGACACCAGTGCCCACCCGCAAGCCTGCCCCCCACCCCCATCCCACTCCTCCGCATCCACCAATGGATGCCTGCTGAAACTACTGAAAGAGACCCTCTGACTCCCCTCTGGACTCTGCTCTAGCAGCAGGCACCGGGCCGCCTGTGCCCAGTGCCTGCTGCCAAAGAGCCTCTCTCTCTTTCTCTCTGGCACAGTGGCACACCCACACATACACAAGCCCTGCCCCTCCTGGGGGGCTGTCTGCAAGTTGAGACCCTGCTGCTGGCACATCTTGGGGCTAATAATAATACGCTACATGTGCTGCTGCTGTCAGGTAGGGATCTGACAAGCTGTATATACAATGAGATTTTGCCACCTGCCAGAAGCAGCACAGAGGGATAAAAGATTGAACAGGTCAAACAAAGCCGGTAAGGTAACAAATTTAACTTTTATAACAACTTTTAAAACTAACTACAAACATTCAACTTTATCAAAGAGAAAACAAACATGCAAACAAAGGAAACTAACTTAGGGGTCTGTGGGGGAACGTGGGGGAAAGGGTAAATGGGTGTGCGGGAGCGAGGGGCAGGCATCAAGTCCTCCTTCGGCTGAAAGCTGTCGTTTGGCCTAGTCCAGGGCCTCTGCCAAGGACTTCTGCCATTTGGAGACCAACTGGTGGTACAGTTCCACATCAGCAACCTCCAAGCGGAGGTACTCAGAGTATGCCTCCACCTTGCATTGCTGTGCCTCCAGGTCCTGGAACTGTCCCACCAGCCGGTTCTCCATTGTAAGGGCTGGACCAGGTATTTTCTCTGGGCCTCCAGAAACTCCTGGGTCGACCTCTCGACTTTGGCCCGAAAAGTCCTTGCCGCTTCCAACTCCTCCTGGGGGGGGCCTCCTCAGCGGAGCTGGAGGAGGGGGAAGGGCTTTGATTGCATCACTTCTGACGTGCCTTCCCCCCCTTCTTCCGGTGATGCTCCTCCACGCTGGATTCCTGCCATGCCACCTTCTGACGGTGCACATTTTCAAAGTGGGCGATGAGTCCTGATGTTGTCCCCTGACTGCCCCTTTTTATTTTTTTGTTGCATATCTAAAGATCATAAAAAGATAGGAACATAAAAAGAAGTGCCATACTGTGTCAGACCAATGGTCTGTCAAGCCCTGCCTGCATTCTGTCTCCACAAGTGGGTGGGTGGCCAATCTCTCTCTGCAGGGGACTTCCTAACAGGTCATAGGGCAATCCATTCCCTGTTATTCCAGTCCCTGTGCCTTACCTTGCAGATGGCGAATCCGCCTTTAGGCTTATCATAACACCGCCAGACATCAGACCTCGTGCGCCCTCTTTCTGGCAGTGGCGGCGACCTCAGCCTGGATGGTGTCTGGTGCCTGGCACCAGAGGCAAGGGCGGCATCATCACCCTCTCTGAAACAGGAACACATAAACAACACCTAAATAATATTATGCATTTATAATGATGCCTCTAGTCCTCCCTCCTTGGGGTGCTAGGGATGGCATTGGCAGCTGGAGAGACCCTTGCTGGCACATGCAAATCCTGCCCTTTTTGGGGTGCTAGGGATGGCAACGGGAGACCCTGGCTGGCACCTGCAAATCCTGCCCTTCTTGGGGTGCTAGGGATGGTAATGGAGAGACCCTTGCTGGCATGTACAAATCCTGCCCTTCTTGGGATGCTAGGGATGGCTGGCACGTGTTTGGGTGAGAGTGCTTCCTTCGGCTCATGCCTGGAGGAGCCCCCCCAACACCCTCTCTCTTTGTGGCAGACGTCCGCTGCCACCCACTGATGCCCACTGTTTGTGCTTGACTGCTCACCACCTACCCACCTACCCACCCACACGCCAGTGCGCTCGCTCTGAAGGATAGTATTCTTCTTGTCCTCAAAGTAAAATTAAAGTTTACAAACCTGGCAGCACCTCCTGTGCCCTCTTGCTCCTCTGATGAGGAGCCGATGTCCACCACCACAGAAGGTCCAGCAGCCTCTTCCTCCTCCACCTCAACCTTCCAGTTCCTATTAAGCCACCTCTTCATTTTTTTCCCTCCCAACACACAAACAGCCAAACAAAACACCCATCAACTCACAACCAACCAGCCAAACCAACACAGCCAAACCACACCAAACAAAACCACACAGCCAGCCAGCCACAACACATACACACTCTCTCCACACAAGCTCCACACGCACTTGAATTTCCAGTTTCCGGTTTCCGATGCGATCACGGGATCATGCGATACCGAGACCAAGACCGATACCCAACTCCGAATGAACCTTCGGCCGAACTGAACTCCACCAAACTGAACAGCTGAACCCAAACTCGATTTTCAACAACCAAACCCCGTTCTGTTCACACATCCCTAAAAGCTGCGTGGGGGGGGGGCCTTTCACACCGGTCAATCCCTGCGCATATTCAGGCTGCGCATTCCCCCCTGCAGCCTGAATATGCACGCGGGGAGGGGGGGGCATGTATGAAAGTGGCCTAAGTCTACTCTCTTCAGCCAACCCCTTCACATGCACATTAACCCTATTCCCTCTCGTCTCCTAACTGTGATTGCCCCATAGTTGCACACTCCCTGCTGCACATCATCATTCCCTCCTTCTCTACTCACTCCTTTTCATCTGCTTTGAAGCATACTACTGCCCCCCATATCCCCAATAAGTCCTCTCTTGACCCGTCCAACCCCCTTAACTATCCTATATCTCATTCTTCCCATTTGCTTCCAAGATTCTGGAACAAGCAGTCTACATCCACTGTCTTGACTTCCTCTCTTCCAATTCCTCCCTCAGTCCCCTTGAATCTGACTTCATCCCTCTCCACTCAACTGAGACTGCTCTTGAGGAAGTCAAGACAGTGGCTGGGGTCAAGAGCAGGCTTCTTGAGGATATGGGAGACGGTGCTATGCTTCAAAGCAGATGGAAAGGATCTAGTAGAGAGGGAGGGAATGATGATGGGCAGCAGGGAGGGTGAAACAATGGGGCAATCAGTTAGGAGACAAGAGGGAACCCGGTCAATGGGGCATGTGGAAGGGTTGGATGAAGAAAGGCCACTGAGGCCACTTTCACACATGGCCCACCCATGCATATTTGGGCTGTGGGGGGAGGGGGAATGCACACCCTGAATATGCAGAGGGATCTGCCGATTTGAAAGCCGCCACCCCCCGTCCCCCACGCAGTTTTGCTGGCAGAGATGCAGAGGGATGCAGAGCTCGATTTCCTTCTCTGCATCCCGCGCGTCTCTGCAGACAAAGCTGTGCATGGGCGGGCGGGGGTGGGGGGTCTTTCAGACCAGCCAATCCCCACGCATCTTCGGGATGCGCATCGCCACCTTGCAGCCCAAATATGCATAGGAGGGCCATGTCTGAAAGCGGCCTGAGTTATGTGGACTTTTTTATTTGGTCAACATTGGGTGGGAACAGGGTTTGGAGATTTGTGTTTAACTTTATCTATTTTATTGGGTTTTACCCTTTTTAATATACATTTTGCATTTGTATTGCTATTTAACCTACCCCACAGGGTTGTTGTGAGGATTAAAAAAGCAGTGTTTATATTTAAAGTGTTCCAAGTGCCATGGCAGGGGGGAACTATATAAAAATGATGATCATTGATTTTATATTGTTAGGAGAGGCATGGGAATGGGGGGGTGGTTTGGAATTGAGGGTTTTTGTTTTTTTGTAGTGTTCACACGGTTTCAATTTATGAATTTTTTAGAATGTATTGTAAGCCAGCGTGAATCCTTTGGGGGAAGGCAGTATATAAATTATAATAAATAAATACAATATATTTAAGTACGGTCGGACTTTTCACAAGGGCGCCCTCCCCCCGTATGTGTGCAGTGGAGGGGGAGCCCATGCAAACGCTGCATGCGGTGAGTGTGGGGTCAAGGGGTGCCTGTAGGAATGGTCCCCATAGTGGGTGGGGGTTGTGTGTGCACCCACACTCCATCCATCATTTGTGCATGGAGCAACAGGCTCCAATGCTGGTTGCTCCGTGCATGGAGATGGGTGGAGATTGAGTTTGTGCCCATGGGAATGGGCGCACACCCACCTCCACCCACTGCGGACGCACACCCATCCCTCCCACCCACCCACTGCAGCCTGTTTGAAAAGGGCCTGTATTTGATATGTGGCAAACATCCTTGAGTCCTGAACTTGCACTACTGCAGTAAGTATATGCTTTGACACTAACTGCAATGGAGGAGACTCTTGATGAATATCATGACAGGGCACCAGAATAAATACAATAAGATTAGTGTTCTGTCTCAGTGGTTCCATCTCCATTAGAGTGAGTGACCACCAGAAGACTTGCATGAATTTTGATTCCCAACATTTATTTATTTATTTATTTATTCTATTATATTCTGCAGTTGTGCTTTGGCAAGTGATTCTATGGAGATCACATGACAGATGGAATGCCATTTGTATAAAAAATAAAGATGAGCTTCTGTTCTTCTGAAATGTATTAATTAGTTTTCTTGGAGTCTACATCCATAATAAGAATTTATCTGTGAAGTGAGACATTGGCTAATTACTAATATGAAGGAAGCTGCTGCAAAAAATCAAACTCTGGCGCATAGATTTTGTTATTCTCTAAGGGCAATTTCAGATGTTACGAGATCACAGTCAACCACAGTGAACCACACTCAATCCCCCAGTGCAGCCAATGAACCCTGAATGTCTGTTCATCAGCATCCAGATGTTCACCATAGTCAATTACCAGTAGGGGCCAAGGCCAACCACGGTTCTGGAGCTCGAGACGGAAGCAGGTCCAGAACTGTGGTCAATACAATCCTCACTGGGAAACAGCCAAAAGTAACGTCTGAATGGCAACCGCCAGGCGCGATCACACAGAACGATCCCACATTGTGGTGAATGCACGCAGCATCACTGCCAGGCAACGGACAACAAATGGAACAAGGAGGGATATTTAAAGGGCACACTGCAGCAGGGGAATGAGGTGGCGAGACAGGAAGAGAGAGTGGAGAGACAGGACAGCGATGGAGCACAAGGAGTAGCAGGAGCCAGAGCAACCCTCCCCACAGGGGGATACCGAACAAGGGATGGAGGCCCCCCACAAATGAGTAAGGAGACCACAATGGGATGGCCGGCGGGGTGGGGGTGCAAGGGTAGCGGAAAGTCATGGAGGGAGGGCGGGGTCCGGGGGCGGGAATGGCACAACCACAGTGCCCAACCTCCCATGTCTACCCAACAGACCAGGAAACATGCCCGAACCCTGGAACCCTCACAGGACACCAGCAGGGAGGAGCAGGGTGGTGGCAGCACAGGAGTCAGAGGGCCCAGCATGGAGATGGAGGTACCAGGGAGGGGGACAGTGGGGAGTCCAGGAGACCCAGGACTTCATCAAGATCTCTCGGTCCCTGGAAAAACAGGTGGAGATCATTGTAAACAAACAAAACGAGTATATGCTCAACCTGATAGTGAGGGAAATGGGGGAGGCCGGATACCAGAGGTCAACAGCACAGTTCCAGTCCAAGGCCAAGGAGCTCAAGAGGGACTACAAGCACATAAAGGACAATAACCAGTGGTCCGGTCACACATCACGGACTGTTCCCTATTATGATGCCCTAGACAGGATCCTCCACATGAAGGAATCCATCATGGCCCCCCAGCTGGTAGAGAGCACTGTGGCGCAGGGCCAGACATGGGAGGACGTCCCACCATCTATGGCAGCACCAGGTGCACCCACAGACACCACCAGACATGCACCCCAAGAGGAACGGCCCGGGACCTCGGGGACCAGTAGGCCCCCATCACAGTCAGGTATGGGGAGCCCATTACCGCACTTGGGGTCGGGCTCTGACAATGACATGCTGGTCACGCTGAGCCAGTGGATGTGAGGGGAGCACTCAGAGCAGAGACCTATTGAGCAGCCCACCACGGAGGGTTTGGAGATGGACATAGGAGGTAGGCACAGGGCGTGGAAGGCACATGGGCCTGCACAGATCCAGCAAGGGAGGTGTGTGTGTGTGTGTGTGTGTGTGTACAACAGGCAGGGAACTATACCAACCAAACCCCCCTCCTTACTGCAGGAGTGACCGAGAGAGAGGAGGAGGCAACGGAGGGGGAATGGGCAATGGGAGCGGTGGAACATGTGGTGGAAGGTAAGTGGAAGGGACAGGGCCCACTGCAGGTCAGGAGGGGGATGTGGGGTGGGTGGGACATGGGGGCAGGGAGAGGGAAACCCCAATACCACACCCCCACAGCTGTTCCTATACAGGACTGATACCACTGCCATGGGAGGCCGAGGCAGAGGGGGAACAGTACCAACACCAGCAGTGGGTGGAGCGAGGTGAGCAGGTGAGGGGGTGACCAATGGGCAGGCAGAGGGTGGTGGCCCAAGGGGAGCAGATCGACCCACACACATGGCTCCCAGGGGACCCCGGGGACTGGTGACCAGAGCTGGTGGGTGGGGTGCTGAGGATGACCATGAGGGAACGGGGGAGGGGTAGCGGGTCACAGGTGCGTGAAGGGAGGGAGGAGAGAGGACCCGACCACCAAAAGGGAAGGGGGAGGGATGGGCAGGCATCCCAGTCCCCGCCCCAGCACTGTTCTGGGGAGGAGGAGCACACATGCAGCTACCGGCTGCCTGACCGAACTAACAGAACCTGTATCCCGCAGATCCACTGTCCCACCAGCCGTCCCAGCCCTGAGAGGAACCAGTGCCAGTGGCCCAGAGGATGTGGGAGCACAAGGCATGTGTGCGTCGCTGGTGGGAGGACTTGGTGGAGGAGATAATGAGGACCAGCGTGGAGCAGGGGGAGTCGATGATCGTCTCCATTGACAGGATGGAGGCAGTCACCGGCAGGGCCATGGAGCAGGTGGAGGGACAGGACAGGAACCTCCTAGCTGAGATCCGGAAGGAGAGGCAGCTGCAGAGATGGAACCAAACATGCTAGATGGAGGCAATACAGTGGCTGACGGACACGATTGACAACCAGACCACTGAGCACTCCTGGAAGCTGGACTAGTCCCTCAATATTGGCACCTCACTGCTGCTACATGCAGGCATGAAGAGTGTCTACATCATGGCAGCAACACCCCCAGATGCCATACTGGCTGCAGCCCCACACCCACCTGCCATCCCACCATTGGTGCCCAATCCTCAGCAGCAGCAGAAACCCCAACCACAGGGCCCACGCATCCACCTCCCTATCCCACCAGGGCTGATACAGCAACAGCAGCAGAAGCAGGTGCAGAAGCAGCAGGCAGTCCCTGGCCCAGACCATCCCCCAGCAGTGGCCACAGTGGAGAGCTAGGAGACCACGCAGAGCCAAGAAGCAATGGAGGGGGACACCAGTGAGGGCAAGGGTGGCTCGCAGACCACGGAGCAGCCCACACGGTTACAGAGAGGTCACTCCAGGAAGCAGGAGGGGCCGGGAGGCAGGGGTAAGGATAGGGGGAATTAGGGCATGGGGAGCATTGTAAATATAATAAAGACACCTTTATTCACTGTAACCATCATGTCCATCATTCATTGATACACATGCTGGGGACCCCAAGCTCAGCGGGTGAGGCTCGGGCACTCCCAGGCACGGGCATGACAGGTTTCCCGCCCCTTAGATCCCGGGAGTCTCAGGTCTGGGACAACCGTGTTATGTGCCTCTGTCACGTCTTGCGAGGTCCCATTTATTACAAATGGAAAGTGAGCTTTGTGGCTTAGCTGAACTAATCAAACTAAATTGGGCTTCACTTTTTTCCAAGTTGTATAAAATGAGTTTACACTTTACTTTGATATCCGACTAGCAAAGCAAGTATTGTAAAATGACAATACATTTATAAATAAAGGAGCATGAGACTTTTAGAATATATTAAAATATATGCATAGTTTACTTAAATATAAATAGAGAATATCAGTAGCTTACATAGAATGGTATTGATAGCCAATCAAAGTTACATGATCTTAAAACATTTCTATTTTAAGAAAAAGCTTCTAAAAGCTTAACATATGCACAATTCATTGGCTCAAAGATATCAAGAATCATATGTTACATTCTTCCCAGATCTTCCCTTTGTCTGCCAAAATGTTGGTGAGAAAGAAATCCCATGGTGTTTGGAATTTCAGTCTGAAGAAAGTTAGGCTGTGTCTCTCTTCTTAAAGCAGTTTGCCTGCTCTGAGGCTCACATTCCTGAGCAGTGTCATTGCTGACGTTGCTTTACATCAGTCAGTAAGGAAATACACTGGATTCTAATTGGCTCTCTTAATTCTGAACAAGTAAAGAAGGATTAAATTTACTTCAAGGTTTTTAGATAGAAACCTCATATTTCTATCAAGATAATTGTCAGATTACAGAGAGAATAACCAGTGCTTAAGGCTATTTCAATCATTAATTAAAAAGATATGTTAGCTAGAAAAAACTGTCTTAAAGACTCCTCTCAGTCTGGAGATATTCTATGAATGGTACCATCTGTCATTTAGACATGAAATAGATAAGATTACAGACTCCTAGGTTGACCTGGCCTTTATTGCCTTCTAACTCCTAGCTATTTGACTGTTTCCTTGGATACGGTGAAAGTTCATTTGGGAAGTTTAGAAAAAAGCTCATTGGAATGTAGCTGAAAAAGCTTCAGCCTGAACCAATGCTAATCACAGAAGTTGATTTTAGGAATCAATAATTCAAAACACTAATCCAATACTTTGAAACAGAAAGTTAACATATAAAAACTCAAAATTAATACATTAAGAACACAGATGGCCAAAAATATACGCTTATAATAGGAAATACATGACACCTCGTAAGTGCTGCTTGGATCTGCTTAGCATAACGGTACTCCCTGGGGCTCACCACATTCATGTATAGCGGAATGGGGTCAGTTGGCCATTGTGGCCTGGGATACCCAAGGGCCGCTCCATCGGTTTCACGGATGTTGTGCAACATGCAGCCGGTGCCAATTACCAGGGCAGAGGTCTCCACTGAGTAGTCCAGGCACCTTCCTTGGCACCTCCATCTCTGCTTGAGAGCACTGAAGACCCTCTCGACCACGGTCCTCGTGGTGCAAAACTGGGTGTTGTACAGGGCCTCCATCTGGTTCTGGGCCACCAGATGGGCCTTCATGAGCCAGCGAAGCAGCAGATAGGCCGGGTCCCCGATGATGCACGGGGGCATCAACACCCTGTTGATCTGGGTCATCTGCATGTTGGCAAAGTCCCCCCTGTACATCCGTATGAAGAGGGGGGAGATGGCAAGGATCTGGGCATCATGCCTGCGGCTGGAATGGCCGGTGAAGATGTCAGTGAACTGGCCCCGGTTATCGACAATGGCCTGGAGCTGCAATGAGTGGGAACCATGCCTGTTGGTGTACTTGGACACATCATGTGGGGGGGGGAGGATCTCCACATGGGTGCCATCGATTGCACCCAGGCAGTTGGGGAATCCAGTAGCCTCGAAGCCGGCCATCACAGCCCCGTGATCCATGAGCTGGATCATGTGGTCAAGGAGGACCACCTCACAGAAGTCATGGATGATTCCAGTGATGGTTGTGAGGCCCACTCTAAAGTGCTGAGCCATGGAACCGCAGGAATCCGGGGTGGTCAGGGTCCAGACAGCTATGCCCACCCTCTGGGCGACTGGGATAGGGGAGTGCATGGGGGTGTGCAGCTGCATGAGCCAGGGCCGCAGAAGCTCTGCCAGTCACAGGAGGTTATGCTGGTCCATCTGGAAATATACCCTCCAATAAGCATCGTCCCATCGTGTCAGGGCCCCCTCCCACCATTGCTGGGCTCTGGGCATGGTCCAGAGGCACCTGTCAATGGGCATAGCGAGCATGAAAGCACTGAAGAGGGCCACCCTCCTCCAGTAGTGGTGTACAGCTGCTTGCCTGAGGGCAGTCGGACAGGTGTGTGAAATCATCAGTGCCCTGGAGTATGTCCTAGGGAGCCAGTGTGCTGTGTGGATAGCCTTGATGCGGCAGCACCTGTGGTGGGTGAGCAGGCTGGTTGCAGTAAGCCGGGCCAGGCATTCATGCACCGCAGTGTACATCTCAAGCAGCTCTGTGGTGACACAATGGAGCTCGGTGTGCTGGCAGTACCACTCAGCTATTGTCTCCAGTAGGAGCCAGTAGGCACCCTGCTAGTTCGCATCCATGTCAGGTGCCTGTGGGGCCTTAGCTGGTAGGTACCCCAGGAGTGCCAGGCGGTATCAGGCACACTGCTCGGAGGCATGCTTGTGCCACTGTGATGCAGGTTGTGGCTTGCTATAAGAGGCTGGGGCCAGCACCCACCCATGCACCACCAGTTGTCCGTTGGGTCCTGTACCCAGGTGCTGCACCAATTGGTTGTGGGGTATGCATTACCGGGTGCTCATGGTGGCACAGGGCCACTCACCCATACCGAGGGGCTCTGTCTGTAGGTCCTGTGCCCCCTGGTGCCAGTTCCTACTGCCTAGTGGGGTGGTGGGTGCTCAGGTGCAAGGGAGGGGGGACGTCTGTGCCCCTGGAAAGTAGGTGGCATAATGGGGACGTGGAGGGTGCATGAATGTTGTGTGCCTATCACTGCTCTTTGCCTTGTGGTGCTTTTGGCTTCCTTTGACCTCGGTCATCCATGTCTGTGTCCCGCCCTGCCCTGGTGACTTCTGGGGGTTCTTGCCATGGTCCTGGATCGGTGTCATGTCTGTTGTGCTATCCCAGATTGTGGCCTGGCTCTCTGTTTCCTTGCCGTGGTCCCACTCCCGTCATGTCTGTTTGGGGCCTGTCAGAACCACGAGTCGAGGTTTGGCGGCTAGCCATGGTTGGGAATCCACTGTGGTGACCCGGGAGCGTGTAACGACTGAAATTACCCTAAGTGCATGCGCATCTTCTCTGACCCCTTCACAACAGACCAAATGTATTTCCGTTGAAATCAACAGAATTACTGCATGAATGTGTCTGGCCCATGGATTATACTTGATGGTAACAGTAAGATGCAGAAGATACTAAGGAGGACGTCTGGATGTCATCTGATGAACTTAACTATATTTAGTCTAAAAGAACATTAGATGTATGGGAGGGGAGTTTCTGTACATTTTATATGTATGAACTGTATCCAAATAAAACTGAGATTTTGACTTCAGATGCAAGAAAATGAACAGCTGGGGAAGAATTTCCTCAAGCACTCATGGCAATACATAGCACCATAGCTACTTATGATTATATGTAATATTTTGAACAATTAACCTTGGATAAAGATAGCTAATATTTTATGTGTTATCAAATGAGGGAGAATGACATAGAATTTGTTTCCTGGAGCAAGTTCCTTCATATGAGATGGAGTCACTCTCAAAGTTGCAGTGAGTGGAAATGTGCTCTGCGCATACGGTAAAGAAGTGTCCACTAAATTAAGACTTCCTCACTTTCCATATGAGAGACAGGAGATAAAGTAGTTAAGATATCTTCTCATTGCATCAGATTATGTTGGTGAGTATGTGCTAGCTATCACAGCCAGATCTATTATGTTACCACATGTGCCTTCTCCACACGTATATACTGGGTCACACAGAGTGGGTCCCAATGTCCAGGTGGGTACTTCAAAAATGGTTAATTTGGGAAATTAATCAGGGCACATGAGTGTCTGGGATCTTAAGGCTGGAGATGTGATGCGCTGCAACCCCTTGCACCCCCTAGAAAGACAAGATGTACAAGGTTTTAGGAATGTGCGAATGAGGTTCAGAAGTTCGGAGTTCGGACCGAACTCGAATAGTTTGGTCAATCTAACCGAACTTTCAAACTGAACTCAAATTCAACCGAACTGTTCAGTCGAATTCAAACCACTTCAGAAGGCCCAAAAAACTGGTTTTGAATGTATGAACTCAGTTCAGAAGTTTGGAATTCGACTGAACACGAATAGTTCAGTCAACCGAACTGAACTTTCTAAACTGAACTTCATTTTCGAACCGAACCGAATTTCCGAACTCGCTTCTGTTTGCACATTCCTACAAGGTTTCAGTATAGCAGAATTGTTATTTATTAAAAGGAATTAGGCATACAAGGATCATGAAAGGAAACCAGGTGATTGAAGGACACACTTTGGTACACTACAGTACAAATGGATACACTGTTGGTGAGTGGAGTGGACGGTGGTGACCAGGTAATGCAAATTTGCATTCTCCACCAGCCGTGCAGAGCGAACCCTGTCTGGGGTTGGGTACAGGAAGCTGGGGCTCTGGGTAGAGAAATGAGAAGGATTTGAAGGGTGCGGATGCTTTTAGTGGAGCTGAGAGGGGATGAGAGGGGAAGGTAAGATGGAAGACAGACAGACCCATCATGAGTCATAAAGGCACCGAGGCAGAAGGCAGACTTATGGTGGGGCCCAGAAAAGCACTGTCAGATTATGCCAAAAGGAACCACGTGGGACCTGGGTGAGTGTCCAGGACCCTTGTTGCACTGTAGCTGCAGTCCAACAATGTTCTTGGCACAAAGAGGGTTGGCGGGGCCAATCAAAGGAGTTCTGCTCGGCCGGCAACAGTGTGGTCAAGAATAGAAGTGGGGAGAATCCCAGAGGAAGAGCGCAGGCTCCCTCTTCAAGAGAAGCAAGTGGTTAATAGAGAAGCTGAAGTAGTCTAGCAGCTAGTAAAGTAGGGAGACGAGGAAGTGACTAGGAAAGAGAGTGAGGGATGGGGGAAATGGTTACCTTTCCTGGTCCATAGTGGAGGGGACAGGGACACCCCAAAGATCCAGCATAGAGCTCAAGGGTGGAAGTGGGGCAGACAGATGTAGGGAGGGGCGCCTGACTGGGAGAGCTTCTAGAGCAGTGTAGTACAGCATGTCTGTGTAACCCCACTCCAGAAATAAGGCTCAAACAGCAAAAGAAGTCTGGGTGAGTTATAGCGATTTTGGACAAAGACAAGACAACATCTCAGTGAGTATTTGGATACAAGACAAAAGTTTCAATTGATATTTGGATAAAGCTTCCTGGGTGTGTGAAAAGGGAGCAGGTCAGGAGATCACTCTGATATGCGTTGGAAACTGGTTAGAGTGTGTGGGGCTGGGTGAAGGAGCTGGGAATTAGATGGCAGGGTGGCGGGTACCAGGAGGAGGGCATGGCCTTTAGGGACAAATTCTATGATCATTCATTTTAAGGTAGGGTTGATAGTCTATTCAACTTAGTTGGGCATTTCCTGCTTCCCAGGCTTTCCCTTAGGTCAGGGAGGCTGCGTGCCCTGCCTGCCTGTGTGTGGAAGGGAGGCAGGGGGGGTATCGCAATCAGGGCACTTTACTAGACAGAAGGAACCCATGCTTCTGGTGGTTATGCAAGTAGAGATAGCTTGTAGTTTTAACTGCTCCTTAACTGCCAGCTATTCCCAATTACTAACAGGCCAGGTGTCCTGCATGAGAGGATACAAAGAAGGGGGTTATCAAAGTTATCATGATTTCCAACTGGCACCACATTCCACATGGGTGCCCCAGACTGCTTCTGTTTTAGATTGCTCCCTTCGTGTGAGAGAGAAGGGGGGGTGGGGGTGGGTTGTGTGTGTTGGGCTCTTCCTAATGATTAGCTCAAAAAGTAGAGGCTCATGCACATGCCCATGGAAGGAAATATTCCCAGTTCAATCTCCAGTATCAACAACCCACCCAGAAGTTCTGGGTTACAATTGGTTTTGCATATCACAAACAAATATAGAACCAAATGGCATGTTGGAACAACACACAGTACACCACATTGGAACTGAAAATATGTACCTGGAACTTGACTTTTACAGAAGATTACCAGCCACCCATCCTCACATGCATAACTTTTCATACCTATGTTTTTCTATTTGCATTGTGTAGCTGAAACACTTAATAAAAACTACTGGAAGAGGAATTATGATTGACTAATGGAATAGATATAGAACTAAATCCTTCTTTAATGACTCTGTAACGACTCGGTGTTTTCAGATAAGCACCTCCCCACCCAATATATGCACCCAGTACCCATCGTACTTGTGTGAAAATTCCACTTGTAACCAGTGGTTAACCAGTGAATACTGGGTAGGTAATGCATTTGTCTGAGAATGCCCTCTGTCCTTACCGCATCAACCCTTCATTGAAATTGCACTGGTTCCACCAGAATGTTCAACTTACTAAGAATTGCAGGATTTGCCCTGAAGGTGACAGATTAGTGGATCTTCACGAATACAAATGATACAAACATTTTAGATTCCTAGTAACATGGGTGCCTGAACCATGGGCAAGAACAAAGACTAATAAATCTTTGGGAAAGTTGAGGGGATACGAGTAGCCTGGGACTGTGTGGAGGCAGCTGCTGACAGTCTCTCTTGCTAGGGAACTACTATACTATAATTATGGAATTAACTAGGGGATAACTTGGTGGCTTGTTATCACAAGCACATACTTTGAGGTAATAACTCCTTAATTTACTTTAACATGGATTGTGTTCACAGAGACACAATATTGAAGTCAAAGTAGGGAGTTGAAATTGAAGAGTAAGAGACCCACTCATGCAGATGCTTTGGGGAACACTTAAAACATCCAGATGAGCAGGTGGGTATTTAAGATTAGTCTCATGCTTAGGGATGGGCGAATGCGGTTCGGAAGTTCGGAGTTCGGCCCGAACTCGGCCTGTTCGGATGACCGAATCTGAACCCGAATCTGAACACGATGTGGCCGAACCGAACTCAATTCCGAACGCCGAAATGACCGAACAGTTCAGTCAGTTCGGATCGCGTTCAGGTGAGTTCGGGTGGCAAAAAAAGGTTCACTGGAAGGTCTAACTTGACAGGGAGGGGTAGTACTAGTCACTGAGGAGCAGACTTCCAGGCACCAGGGGTGGAGAGGCTTGCAAGAAATGAAACTATCTGCCTCCCCCCTTCCCAACACCTTCTGAGCTAGTCACTGTTCCTGAATAGCAGGCGTTGAGTAGGATTATTAGATTGCTTTAAGTTTCATTTCAGTTTTGTACTGAAATGAAACTTAAACCTTAAACTGAAACCTTGTGTTGTTTGTGATTCCTCCCCATTCCAGATAGATAGATAGATAGATAGATAGATAGATAGATAGATAGATAGATAGATAGATTAGGGATAGTAGTTGTAGGAGCTAGCTTAGTGATAGATATAGTGTTAGTGATTTAGTTTTAGTGTTTGTAGGAGTAGGCCTGTGTACTTATTAGATAATCCATTTAGTTCATAGCATTTAGAATAGTTACTAGCAGTTAGATTTAGTGTAGATAGATAGATATAATATTAGATTAAAAATTAAATTAAAAAAACCCATATAAAAAGAAAACAAAAACAAATTAAAAAAACCCATATAAAAGCTTAATAAAACCAAATAAAAAAACCAAAACCATATAAAAAACAAAAACACCCATAACAAAACATTTCCCGAACGGCCGAACCCGAACCGAACGGCCGAACTGAATGGTAGAACCCGAACCCAGCAAACTAACCGAACGGCCGAACCGAACGCAGCCGAACCAAACGGCTGAACCCAAACTGCGATCTGTTCGCCCATCCCTACTCATGCCCCCCTTGCTTCCTCTTCCCCCTGAAGCTGCTGTCCCTTTCTAGTGGCAGCATCATTTTCACAGATAGACATTTCAGCTGTAATTATCACCAAAGCAGGCAAGAAAGAGGGTACCTGCACAAATTCGGTAACCTGCTGAATATCCGGTACTCAATTTGACTTGGTAATGATCTGGAACCATGCAGTACTCAATTATGACCTGATTGGGTACCTGATGTTCCGGAATCTTGACTTCCAGTAGCAGATCTTGGACATTTTTGTTGAAATACTGACACCCGACATCTATTTATCGGGTCTTCCTCAAGTTCCAACAATTTTTTGGCAACTTCAAGTCCCCCAAAATTACTTCTGGTTCCATCCCCGCCCCCCTTTTTTCTTCTTAAAGACTGATTTATGGGGGGTTTTATCCCAGAAAATAAACTTTCCTGTCTGGGAAAATCAACTTCTGGTCCCAGGAAACTACTTCTGGTCACTTTTTAAAAAAGAATTCATGCCAGTTTCAGTTTTCTTGTTTGATATGCTGATTGGTATACCAATATATCAGTTGGGAATTGGTAAATTGAAAAATCGGTACCAGAAGTACACATTTTTTTAGGTATACTATTTGGGTACCCGCCTGATGCCTGGGTAACCTGTTAGATACTTGATGCAGTACCCGAAAAATTAGGTATTACCTGCAGGTACTAAATTTAGTGCCTATTTCAGCTCATACATTGAGGCATAATGATAGAGGGTGTGGGCTAAATCCCCCTGACCTTTCAGAACAGGGGAAAAAATGAATGCCAAAATTTCCTTCACCTCTCAATTTCTGAGCCCAAGAAAAGGAATTTTAGCATTTTATGGCAGGAATGGGACATGGGGTAGGGTAGGGTGGTACCTTCATTTTAATACAGAATGTTTATGAAAAAATACATGGTGCAGGGCTGCATTGATCCCAATGCAGCCCTGCACCATGTATTTTTTCATAAACATTCTGTATTAAAGGGGAGGTATGGCTACCCTAGGCATGGGGGAAATGATTATCTAGGGAAAAAAAACCCAAAACCTTTTTTTTCAGCATCTCCTCACCCAAAACCAAATTGTTTTTGGTTGAGGAGATCCTGTCTTGTTGGGACATCAGAAAGGAGATGGAAACATATCTGAGGGGCAGAGCAGCGGTGTAGCAAGACGATCGTGAGTAGGCCCAGGCTCATGTCTCGATTATGAGTTCCCATAAGGGCAAGGTGGCAGGGGCTCTTTAAGTAGTGGCCTTCTGAAGGGGAGTGTGGGATCCCAGCCAGCCTCGGCCTTCTCCCACAAAGGTTGTGGTACCACCCTGCTTCCCAGTGAGGTCCCTGGTGTGACAGCAGCCCCACCAGGAAAGAGGTTTTAAGAGTGGGTGGGGACGAGGCCAATGCT
The DNA here is from genome assembly GCA_003113815.1 of Sphenodon punctatus. Lineage (NCBI taxonomy): Eukaryota > Metazoa > Chordata > Lepidosauria > Sphenodontia > Sphenodontidae > Sphenodon > Sphenodon punctatus. Next base: position 254,375 of record QEPC01007016.1, read on the forward strand.
CCATCCCTGCCCACTCTGAAAACTTCCTTTTTGACTGCACCCTTTGAAAGTGGCTTTAGCACCGCTAGAAACAATTTCAGTGTTTCTGAACTCCCTCCCTCCTCCACCCACTCTGAAAATTTCTTAGCAGTGCTCAGGCTTCTTGTAGATGGTCAACCCAGAGTCCAGGGTCTTAGCCCCATTGAGCAAGTGAGCCCCCTTGCTCCATGGTAGCTACACCCCTGAGGTAGAGCTGGGGTGCTTCTCCCTGCTGAGAAAAACAGGAAAGCTTGCCTTGTTAACAACAGGACATTAAGGGCAATTCATCCACTCATTAAAGTCAATCGTCCAGCTCCCATTAGCTTTAAGGGTGCTCAGTGGTGCTCACTCACCAAAGTAAATGCCTTTAGGGGTTTGCAAAAGGGGATTCAGCCTGTTCATTTGAACCCAGTCTTTTACTATGCACTGGGAACTTAAAATCTTAAAGACCAGAAGTAGCTGATCAGCATGATTTGGTTGCATTGGGGTGTTTATTTGAAAGGTCGGGGAGGGACTACTTGCCCACCCCCTGCATTGCAGTGTGTTCCTCAGACAGGATGATGGTACTATCCTCTGCGCTACCCAGCAGTGATCGAGAAAGCAGTGCATCGAGAGAAGACAGAAAGCTTCTTTTTATTTCTCTCCAGAGGAAGCGCCTCCCTTGGGGCCTCTCAGGTTTCGAGAGGCTGTTTAATTACAATGATTTTTAGTTTGCACAGCAGTTGTGGGGAGGCAAGCAGTGAATAAAGTCGCCGGGACTCAATTTATTTCCCTTGCAGAGCGGCAAATCCTCACATACGTTTATTCTGTTGTTGCAGAGAAAACAAGCCAAGTTGTTCTATAAACGTCCAACAGCAGGTGGTGGTTTTATTGCTGTTTACATTGCATAATGGTAATAATCGGCATTGATAATCTAATATGAAAATATGGTTACATCCTGTTAAAATGCAATAAATACAGTGTTCTACAAAGAAGGCAAGGGATTGCTTGGTAAGCAAATGGCTGCACATTGTCTGCTGCCAAAACAGAGATCTGAGCTCAGCTTTTTAAACTTGCAGACTTTTTAGTTTGCAGGGACTTGAAGATTTTAATTTACTTGCAGTTCAGCAGTGTGGGGGTTGCCAAGATACTTGACTCTTTGGATACCCACTTCTTCTGATAGAGAGGGCAGGGGGTCGATGACTTCTGATACAGGGGTACAATTTTGCTAAAGGTGACCTGTCCTCTGAACCAGTGCTCCGAGCCCATGTGCTCTGAAATCCTGTCCCATGGCACACCCCTTCCCCATCACAGGTAGGGGTGCCCNCGCTCTACCTCCACATGTTCTTCCGTTTCCCAGCTCTGGCTCCATTGCTGGGGATCAGCAGGAGGAAATGGAGGAAAAGGATATCCACAGACAGATTTCCCTTTTCTATCCTCCCTCACCTTGCTATTGCTGCTCATACTGCAGCCTCTCAGTCCCAACCCCTCCCTGCCATTGGCTGCTGCTGCTGCTGCCTTATACCCAATGGGATGAGAGGGAAGATATTCATTTATTTATTTTTATTTTAGCTTGAATAATTTCTAGCCCGCTCTCTCCTGCTCACAACAGCAGCTCGGGATGGCTCACAACAAGATTTAAAAATATAAGCAATTCAATATTTAAAATAAAATATGTAAAATTTGTATTAAAATCATTAAAAGAGCGGAACCAAACCCCCACCCCCAAACTCATCCCACCCTACCTGTCTCTCGCCCCAAAAGCTTAGTAGAACAGCCACATCTTACAGTCTCTCTGGAAAGAGGGGAGGTCTAGGCGAACCTCTGTCAGGAGGGAATTCCACAGCCTCGATTTCCTCCCTTCCCTTTCTCCCCCTCTTCTCTATCCATCCTTATTGATGGTGTTACCATCCATCCTGTCCCCCAAGCCCATAGTTTTGGATTCGTCTTTGATACTCACCTCTCCTTTAAACCTTACATCGACTCTGTTGGCAAGTCCTGTCATTTTGCCCTATATAACATTGCTCGGATTCGCCCCTTTCTCTCTGTCTCCTCAGCCAAAACCCTTATTTATGCTATGGTCATCTCTCGCCATGACTACTGAAACTTCCTCCCAGCTGGCCTCCCCCACTCTCATCTCTCCCCCCTTATCTCCATCCAAAACTCCGCTGCTAGGGTCATCCACTCAGCCTGTCGCTTTGCCACGTGCAGCCTCTCCTCTCCTCCCTTCACTGGTTCCCCCTCCCCCCATGCATCCTTCACAAACTCCTAGTATTTACTTACAAAGCCCTTCACAGCCTGGCTCCCCCTTGCCTCTCCTTACACACTCCTGCACGCACTCTCTGCTCCTCCTCTATCCCCTCCCTTGCTCTCCCTCCTCACCCCTGCTCCCCTAACCACCTTCGCCCATTCTCCCTTGCTGCCCCCTATGCCTGGAGCTCCCTCCCTGCTCACATCCACCTTGCCCCCTCCATCCGCTCCTTCAAATCCCTCCTCAAAACTCACCTCTTCCTCATGGCCTTTCCTGACGCTTGCTAGAATTTTCCTCTCAACATTTACAGTCTTCCCTCCCCCTGACTGCAACCAAGTCAAGCATGTGCACCAGAGACTTCGCATCCGCTTGAGTGTTTTGTCCCTTGTCTCTCCCTATTTCCCCTCTCCGTGTCTCCCCCCCTCCAATCTTTTAGATTGTAAACCGTAGGCAGGGACCGCATCCATCTCATTGTTCTGTAAAGTACCGGGTACACAGCTGGCACTATACAAGTGCTTATAATCAATCAATCAATCAATCAATCAATCAATCAATCAATCAATCAATTAATCAATCAATCAATCATCATCATCACCCGGGAAACCCGGAGGACTTTGAGTTGGGCGTCCCCAGCCTACTGCAGGGGCCACACCACGGCCTGGGGCATGAGGCGTTCCCACAGGTAAGTGGTGATCAGGCCATTTAGGGCTTTATAAATCAGCACCAACACCTTGAATAGGGCCCGGAAGACAATAGGCAGCCAGTGCAGAGAACGGAGCACTGGTGTAATGTGCTTGTGATGACCCGTCTTCGTAAGGGTAGCCCAACACATGTAGAGTGTGTTGCAGTAGTCCAGTCTAGACGTGATGATGGTGGCCAGATAAGAGTCTGAAACATACGGCTGCAGCCGTCTCATCAAATGTAACTGGCGAAAGGTGCTCCTTATCACTGCTGCCACTTGGGAATCCAGGCAGAGCTGCATATCAAGAAGCACCCCCAGACTACGGACCTGAGTAGCTAAAGGGGGTCAGACCCCAGCAATGATGGGAGCCACCACACCTACAGTCCTACCCACCATTACCTCCATTTTGTTGGGATCCAGTTTCAGATGACTCACCCTCATCCAATCTCCCACAGTCACCAGACACTGGGTAAGCAGTAAGCACAGAGACTGTCAGGTCTGGGTCTGCAGAAAAGGAGAGGTAAAGCTGTGTATCATTGGCATACTGATGGCAACATACGCCGAACCCTCTCACGACCTCGCCCTAAGACTGCAGATACACGTTGAACAGGAGCAGGGACAGAATAGAACCCTGTGGGACTCTACAGGTGAGGTTCCAGGGATATGATGAACACCCCCCAAGCACTACCAGCTGAGTTCTCCTGGTCAGGAAAGAGTGGAACCATTCAAGAACGTTTCCACCCACCCCAGCCCAGTCCCGCAGATGGGCCACCAACATCTCATGGTCAACAGTATCAAAGGCTGCCGACAGATCAAATAAAATCAAGAGAGATGATCTGCCCTGATCCAGTTCATGGTGCAGGCCATCGGCCAAAGCCACAAGTACAGTCTCCGTGTCAAACCCAGAGAAAAAGCCAGACTGCAAAGGATCAAGAAAACTGATCCAATCCAGATGCCCCTGAAGCTGTTGAGCCACCACCCGTTCAATAAACTTCCCTAAAAATGGAAAATTAGAGACTGGCTGGTAGCTGGCAAGGGAGTCAATATCAAGCAATGGTTTTTTGAGCAGAGGCTGCACCACTGCCTCTTTAAGGCATCCTGGCACTCTGCCCTCCTTAAAGGAGGCATTGACAACTCCAGCCAGCAATGGTCCTAGCATCTTGCAGCAGGCTTTTACCACAAAGGATGGGCATGGGTCTAGTTCACAACAAGTGGCTCTAACCGCCCCAAGGACATCCATTGCATCAGCAGGCAATGCCCACTATAACTGATCCCATGAAATCGGACAGGGTGGGGCCTTCATTATTTCAGGTTCTCCTACTGCTACAAGTGCGGCAGCGAAGTCATAGGGCGTTTATAGACGATCCCGCTTACAAGCGGGATCGCTAAACGCCGTGTTTCCCCGCCGCGGCGTCTCTCTGTGCCGTGTCTGATGTTCAGACACGGCGCAGAGTGCGAGTGCGCATGCGCGCCCTTCTGCGCATGCGCACTCTCGCACGGGACCAGGAAGTGCGGCGTAAAGCCGGCACTCCGGGAATCCGCGTCGGAGGGGGCAGGATCGCCTGCCCCCTCCGACGCGGATTAAAAAGCAGCCCAGGCATATAGACGAGCGGCAAGAAAGGCGGCTGATCAAAGGATCAGCCGCCTTTTTTGTCTCGTCTATAAACGCCCATAGTGAATACGGGTGATTTTATCCATGAAAAAGTTGAGAAACGTGTCACAGCAAGCACTCAAAGATTCCAGTTCCAGGTGGAGAGAGGTCGGACTGACCAGTCTCTGAACCACCCAGAAAAGCTCAGCTGGACGTGCCTTCGTGGATGCTATGATAGGAGAAAAGTGGTAGGATGAGAGTACTTCCTTCTATCCAACTGGATATAAGAAGCCTGGGAGATGAGGTGGGTGGGCAGGGGGGGGACAGAAAGGAATACCTAGCAGTGGGGAGAAGGAACACAAGTTTCTGTTGATTAGGTTGGGGCCCACATTATACCTATAGCCACAGCCTGAGTTCCTGAAGCCCTCCTCTGCCTGGATCCCTGCTGAGACAGAATGAGGTTACAATATTACCAGCGTGCCAAATTTCACCCCACCCCACCCCCCAAATCTATAAGCATCTGTGTGAGTAAAGAATCAGTCTCTTCAAAAATTGACTTTGCCAGTCATTAGGGAATTGGGGTGGGGGGTTGGCAGAAAGGGGCCCCCAGCTACTAGGATATAGCATGTTGGTGAATTTATATTTGCCCCCGCGCTCCTCAGTGTTTTATGATCCGTCCATCTGGGAAGCTCTGGGTGTGATATTGGACCAATTGATGGCCCAATTCCCCTCTGCCATTTTTTTAATGGCAGGGGATTGGAATGCGAGATTAGGCTCTGAGGAGGTCAAGATGAAGGCCCTGACAGTTAAAGACAAGGGAATAATTGGAAGAAGGTCACATGATACTATATGCAATGAGTCAGGGAAATGTATGATTAATTTCCTGTATGAGAATGACCTGTTGGTATTGAATGGAAAAGGGCCAGGAGACCTAGAAGGGGATTTTACTTTTATCAACAAAAATGGTAGGAGTACCATCAATTATATAGCTGTTTATTCAGTACAGCTAGATTATTTTTCCTCCTTTAGGTTGTTTCCAAGACCTGAATCGGACCATCAAGCCCTGTCAGTAGATATTAACTTAAGAGGTGTTACTATTTCTCAAGCATGTATACTGGATAAGGGAAGAACTAGAGTTAAATGGTCAAATTCAGTATTAGTCAAATTACTAGATACGCTCTGGAATCCTATGTTGATACAAATAAGAGAGGAGATGATCAGTCCAGGTGATTTGGATATTGAAAAATTACATTCATATTATGATAAGATTGTATCCACTTTGGAAAGAGAAGTTCTGTCTAAGGAATGGAAGGAAAGTACACATCATACGAATGACTGGTATGACGGTGAATGTAGAAAATCAAAACGTCGACTCCTTTATTTAAGAACCTTATGGATTCAATCCAGTTTGGAACAAGCTAAAAAGGATTTCTTAGAAGCTAGAAGAAATTATAAAGCTTTGATTAAACGTAAGAAGGTGTTTGCCATAAACTATATTTGGACTAGGGTAAGGTTAGCAGCAGCCCAGAAAGATTTACGTTGCTTCTGGGCTTTAGTGAATCAAGGTTTGCGACCCAGATCCCAAAAAAAGGAATCCCAAATAAGTACTGCATGTTGGGAAAGTTTCTTTGGGGCATTATATGCGGATGCCCCAGGGAAAGGTTTTACATTCCCTGTACAACAACATAAATTAATGAAAAAGACCTTTGACCCTCGAGTAAAAGAAGAGGACCTACTGAAAGTGATTAGGTCATTAAAAAAAGCAAAAGCCCCCAGTCATGATTCTTTTGTGGCCGAGGTGCTACAGGCAGTCCCCTCTTGGTGGCTACCTGTATTAGCGAAATACTTCATGCAGATAAACATGGAAAAAAAGCTTTCACAATCTTGGGGGGTGAGTATTATAGCTCCCATATTTTAAAAAGGAGATCCCCTGGATCCAGGCTGTTACCGCCCTATTAGTTGCTCCCCATTATGGGTAAAGTTTTTGCTAAACTTTTATTGAGGCAGCTGGAGGAATGGGTAGATTCTAACCATCTTATACCCCATGAACAATTTGGCTTTCAGAAACAGCGTTCCACACTAGACAACTGTTTCGTTCTCTCCCATATATTGGATAAATATGTACGAATAAAGGCGGGGAATTTTTTCCTCGCTTTTATAGATTTCCAGAAGGTCTTTGATTCTGTCTCGAGACAGAAACTGTGGTCTAAATTATTTCATCTTGGAATAGATAGGGATCTTTTAGAGCTGATAATAGCCATACACTCAGAGAATACTGCCAAGATCAGAGGGAAATATGGAGGCGTCTTATCCCAATTGATAAGTGTAAATAGAGGAGTATGCCAGGGATGTGTGCTTGCTCCTATTTTGTTTAATCTCTATGTGAGTGATCTGCGAAAAGTGTTAAACACCCCAGATTGTTGCCCTCCGAAAATTAAGAATGAGGCAATTGGTGCCCTCATGTATGCAGACAATATTGTGATCCTGTCCCAAACTAGAATGCAATTGGTTCACCAACTTGAAGGGCTGATGCATTATTGTAAGGGTAATGAATTGATCGTGAACCCTGTAAAGTCTCAGATTATGATTTTGGGGGGGAAAAGCTGAAATATAAATGGCGTATAGGTAGAGTTGAGTTTCAACAAACCGATTCGTATGTTTATTAGGTATGACCCTGGCAAACAACGCCATATGGGGAAAACATAAACATCAAATTGCTATTAAGGCATTAGCAATAGCCAAGGGAGTTTTGAGACTGGCAAGAAAAGCCAGGGGGGTTCCCCTTACTGATATATTGCAAGTCTATAAAATGAAGATCCAAGCATTGTTAATTTATGGATTGGAAATCATACTGGATAATAAAGGACAGGTACTGGAAGTAGTACAAAATAATTTTTTAAGGAATTTATTGGGTCTACCCCCAGAGTGTCCCAGCTCCCATTTTAAGGGCTGAGACAGGATCCTCCGCAATCTTAACATTAGGAAAAAAACAAAGGATGAGGTACTGGGTTAAGTTGTTGAGGTTAGAAGAAAACTCATTACCCTCCCTTTGTCTGCAAGAACAACTTGAATATCAAGGGCCCCTTGGTTATAAATGGATAAGGCAGATTTTGACTAATGTGTAAAATGCGTATTGGTCATTTACCTGTTTTTGGGGGAAGAGTGAACAACAACAGAGAATTATGATTGATGTCTGTTTGCAGGATATAGCCATGCAGGAGGACATGGCCTATTTGACAAAATGGAAGGTGGCTCCCTATCTCCCGAGAATTAAAACTTGTTTTGGCTTTGAAACATATTTAGATAAATTGGAGAACCCAAAGCAACGTACAGCATTTATGATATTGCGTTTTCAATTGTTTACCTCGGCAGTGCATCAGGGATGATTTATTAATGAGCCTTATGACTCTCGAGTGTGTCAATGTATGGAGGGAGGGGTGGACGATTTAGTCCAGTTCTTACTCCATTGCTCATTTCATGAGAACCTAAGAGAAGTTTGGTTTAAGCCATTATGGGCTAAAAGAGAATCACTTTCAGATGAGGGGAAAATTATAAGAATATTGATGGCTAGTGATAGTCAGGATTTAAGGATAATTGCCTCCTATGTCATATTAGCTGAGCAGTACTGAGAAAGATGTTGACACTGGATGGGTTCAAGAATTTATTACTGGTTGTAAAAATTGAGTTGACTTTGATAATTGGAGTATGATTGTCTGCTTGAGTTGCTTGATAATTTGCTCCTTGCACTTGGAACTGCTGGTCTTTGTACCCACGATACCTATTTTGAATTGTCGATTAGTATCTTTGTTTTTATTTTGTATTAGTCGTTTTATATTTTTGTACTGTTGTATTCTATTTGGCCATGGCGTTAGCTAGTGGCCATGGCATTTTTGGCCATGGCGTTAGCTAGTGCGGAAATAAAATTGAATTGAATTGAATAGCAGGGTTCAAAATTTCTCTCAATGAGCCAGCCTGTTCTGGAGAGACTCAATCCTGTCCTTTGTGTCCACTGGAGAAGAGGCCAGTTCAGAACAGGTTCCCTGAGACTGGGAAAAGTCAAAACAGGATGCTTTGGAGCATCTCTGAGTGGAACACAAAGCAATTCACAAAGACAGTTGACTTGGGTTGCAAGCATAAAATTAGCATTTCTGGAAGTATCATTTAGAGGCCTCTCCTGTTCTGATGGGACTGCATAACCAGCAATAGAAATGCCAGCAGCCAACCAGATATTTATCTGCAAATACGAATACCAACGTAAGCAGGGGTGCCAGCTACCAACTCTACCACAGCTGCTGCTGTTTCTCTTGTGCTGCACGAGGGCGGAGGCTCATTTTATCTTCCTTCTGCATGTCTGCAAACAGGATAATATTCAATCAGACTACAACTATGTCTGGATGTCAGGACTGAGCCATGATACAGCCAATTGAAAATGACATTTCCAAACACCCTGGGGTAGCCTTGCATTAATTAGAGCCATCACACTGCATTATCGTCTCCCCCTTCCTTCTCATTTTCATGGATTGTATATGATTATGATTATTATTTTTTTAAAGCCACTACCATTCTGGTTCTAAATACAAGTCCAAATGTCAGACTTCAACTCCACAGCTGAAATATTAATGTCAGGACTTGTGCCTTGGGTGAATTGGTATGACATATCATCTTGTCTTGTTTTAGATGCTCACTTTTGGGGTATTGGTGGCTCATTACACACATGGGATAAAGAGGATTCTTTTATTGTGTAGTTTATAATTATCTGTGGCTTACAGTATTAACACCTCTTGAACCCTGATCCTGTCAATTACCTTTGTTCTCATCTGCTAATGCACCACTCTAATAAAGTCAAAACAATAATGAATACAGAAGCAATATTATTAATCATTCATACAATGCTTTCAGATTACCTCACAACACCCCTGTGAGGTAGGTCATTGTTGTTCTCCGTTTACAGATGGTGTTAACAGGAGAACCCCCTCCCACTTGTGACTACTGGGGGGTTGGTACCCCAATATCCACCGTTCCTTAACTTCGGGGGGAATTAGCTTAATTCGTAAAACCCAGGGTTCCTGCATGTCCTAAGGATCAGTCTGAGGACAGATACACGCTACAAGCAGTTTATGTACCCTCCCCAAATGTGAAGGAGACACAGGGGGAGCTGGAGAAACAGGCCTGGCAGCTGTGCAGTGAATTGCACTAGTCGTGATTGGGTTGCCTCCAGCAACCATGCGGCAGCACGTGCGCAGTGGTGCTGCGCTGCAATTGAGGGGAACGGACCCACCCTTTGCAGGGAGGGCAGAGTCATTCAGGCCATGGGAAGGTGGCATTCGGCCTAAGAACTCCAAGGAGTAAGCCCCACCCACCTCACCTCTAGCACTGTGGTTTATTACTGGTTGCCCTTACGTAGCCAAAGGGGAATTTTGGCAACAAGCCTAATTTGAGGGTTGCTCGTTTCGCCCCTTTAACAGTGCAGAAAGTATTAAATAGGCCAATCAGAAGTAGGAAAATTGGAAACAGTATAATACTAAATAACAATTGGATACTTAAATAAGGGAACAACGAATATTATGATACAATTCACGGAATTGGAATAAGTAGAGAATTCAACAATTGGTGATGCGAAAAAGGGTAATAATTGTCGCACTCAGCGGGGGTCCAGTATGCTATTGTAGGTCAAATAGGTAAGAATAGGATAAGATGAGTTATCTCCTTAAGAGATGGGGAGGTGACACCCAGTGCGAAGGTGGAGTGAAGCACGCACTGGGGTCATTAACCTGGGAGGGGTACCAGGTGGAGTCAGTAAGTACATGCACTGTCTGATGGCTTTGCGGGTACTCACCTCCTTACTCAAACCCACAGTTGGGTTTGTCCCCTTTCGGCCAGAGCCAGGGTACTGTCAAAGGGACAAGTTTTGTTTGGGAATACTGACACGGGAGGGCACATCCCGGTCAGTACTCAAGTTAATAAGAATTAAGTAGCTAGCATACTGGGGCTATCACCCACTGGCCTTATCATTATGTTTGAATAAAGAGTGTGGCCAAGTTAAAAACCAACTACGGTCTCTGTGTCTCATTGGGGGGTGCGCCGACAATTAATTTCAACAAAGATAAATGTAAAATTCTGCATTTAGGTTAGAAAAATAAGATGCACAAGTATAGGATGGGTATAGGCTGGCTTGGCAGTAGTACATGCTAAAAGGATCTAGGGGTTGTAGTTGATCACAAACTGAACGAGAGTCAGCCATGTGATTAAGCTGCTAAAAGGCGAATGCAATTTTAGGCTGCATTAACATAAGCATAGTGTCCAGGTCATGAGAAGCAATAGTTCCACTCTATACTGCACTGGTCAGACCCATCTGGAGTACTGTGTCCAGTTCTGGGTACCACATTTTAAGAAGAACATTGACAAAGTGGAACGGGTTCAGAGGAGAGCAATAAAGATGGCCAGGGTTCTGGAAACCAAGTCCTATGCAGAAAGGTTGAAGGAACTGGGTATGTTTAGCCCGGAGAAGAAAAGACTAAGGGGAGACATGATTGCCATCTTCAAATATCTGAAGGACTGTCGTATAGAAGATGGAGCACAGCAGGCTTGTTGTCTGTTGCTCTGGAAGGAAAGGCTAGAACCAATGGGCTCAAATTAAAAGGAAGCAAATTATAGCTAAACATTAGGAAGAAATTCCTAATGGTAAAGAACTGTTTGACAGTGGAACAGACTGCCTTGGGTGGTGGTCGGCTCTCCTTCACTGGAGGTTTTCAAACAGAGGCTGGATGGCCATCTGTCAGGGATGCTGTAGCTGTGAATTTCCTGCATAGAGCATGGGGTTGGACTAGATGCACTTTGAGGTGCCTTCCAACTCTAAGATTCTATTATTCTAGGACACTTCCGTCCTTCCCAGTTACTAGTAATCATTTCAGTAGCACTACTTTATTTAATTTAATTTATTTATTTAGTCAATTTATATCCCGCCCCTCCTGAAAACAGCTCAGGGCGGCTAACAATTTTAAAACATAAAAATACAACCATATAAAATTTAAAACAATCATAATAATATTAACAATTAAATTGAGCTAGGCCCTCCTCCCCCTCCTTCTCTCATGTCCTCCTTCTCCCCTGCCTCCCTTAAGGAAATCTCCTCTCTGCTCTCCTCCTCCAACCCTTACACTTGTCCCCTTGATCCCATTCCTTCCCGCCTCCTCACCTCCATTACTCCCACTGTCGCCCCTTCCTTCCTGCACATCATCAACCTCTCCCTCTCTACTGGCTCTTTCCCTTCTGCCTTCAAACATGCCACAGTCTCTCCTATTCTCAAAAAGTCCACTCTTGACCCCTCTGACCCTTCTAGCTATCGTCCTGTCTCACTCCTTCCTTTTGCTTCCAAGCTGCTTGAACGTGTTGTCTACTCCCGCTGCCTTGACTTCCTATCCTCCAACTCCTCCCTTGACCCCCTCCAATCTGGCTTCCGCCCCCTTCATTCTACTGAAACTGCTCTCGCTAAGATCACCAACGATCTTCTGGTGGCTAAATCTAAACGTCTCTATTCCATTCTTGTCCTCCTTGATCTCTCTGCTGCCTTCGATACTGTTGACCACTCACTCTTGCTGGATTCCCTTCACTCCCTTGGCTTTTGTGGCTCTGTCCATAACTGGTTCTCCTCCTACCTCTCTGACCGCTCCTTTAATGTGTCTCTCTCCAACTCCACCTCCTCCTCCTTCCCCCTCTCAGTTGGTGTTCCTCAAGGCTCTGTTCTTGGCCCTCTCCTCTTCTCGATCTATACCTCATCCTTAGGCAAACTCATTGCCTCCCATGGCTTCCAATACCACCTCTATGCTGATGACACTCAACTCTATCTCTCTACTCCCTCTCTCTCTCCCTCTGTTCAAGCTCGTCTCATCAACTGTCTCTCTGACATCTCTACCTGGATGTCTCAACGTCAACTCAAACTCAACATGGCTAAAACTGAACTCCTTATCTTCCCCCCTCATCCTTCCTCTCCTTCCTCACTGTCAATAACTATTGATGGAGTCACCATCCTGCCTGTCCCCCAAGCCCGTAGCCTAGGCTTCATCTTTGACTCACCCCTTTCTTTTAAACCCTACATTGACTCTGTTGCTAAATCCTGTCGCTTCTCCCTCCATAACATTGCTAAGATTCGCCCTTTTCTCTCTGTCTCGTCTGCCAAAACTCTTGTTCATGCTCTGGTCATCTCTCGCCTCGATTACTGTAACCTCCTTCTCACTGGCCTTCCCCGGTCTCACCTTTCTCCCCTCATCTCTGTCCAAAACTCTGCTGCCAGGGTCATCTACCTCGCCAGTCGCTTCGACCATGTGCAGCCCCTCCTCTCTTCGCTTCACTGGCTTCCCCTTCCTGAACGAATCCTGCACAAGCTCCTAGTCTTCACCTATAAAGCTCTTCACAACCTTGCTCCCCCCTACCTCTCTGCACTTATCGCCCTCCATACTCCAGCCCGTGCACTTCGCTCCTCCTCTGTCCCTTCTCTCACCCTTCCACGCCTTCCCTGCTCCCCTAAGCGCCTTCGTCCCTTCTCACTTGCTGCCCCCCATGCCTGGAACTCCCTCCCTGTCCACATCCGCCTTGCCCCCTCCCTTCATACCTTCAAATCTCTCCTTAAAACTCACCTCTTTCGCTCTGCTCTGTCTGACTCTTTATCCTGCTGAGCCACTATTCCTATACCTACGATCGGTTTACCCTTATCCTTGCAACATGGACCTGCCTGCTGTCATTCTCATCGTAACCAAGCCAAGTACGTGCACTTGAGACCTCGCATCTTCATGAATGTTAGACCCCTTGTCTCTCCCTCTGTTCCCCTTCCTAAGTCTCTCCCCCAGCTCCTGTCTCTCAGATTGTAAGCCCTAGGGGCAGGGACTGTCTATTTTATTACTTTGTAAAGTGCCAGGTACACTGCTGGCGCTATATAAATGTTTGTTAATAATAATAATAATAATAATAATAATAAAATAAAACAATAAATAAGGGTTGAGCTTCAGTCTGCTCTGTCACATCCATTCCTCCACGGCCTCCAAACACTGGGATAGCAACGATAAAGCAGGGTCTGGGTCAGCTGAAAAAGAGAGGTACAGCTGAGTGTCATCAGCATATTGGTGACATCGCACCCCGAACCCTCTCACAACCTCCCCAAGGTCTGCATATATACATTAAATAATAATGGAGACAGAATGGAACCCTGCGGAACGCCACAGGATAAAGCGTGGGGGCAAGATGTTTTAGCTCCCAACACTACCCGCTGGCTTCTCCCCAAGATGAATGTGCAGGACCATTCAAGAACAGTCCTGTCTAGGTCCCCCAGGTCATACAGCCATCTCAACAGCAGCCCATGGTCCACGGTGTCAAAAGCGCCTGAGAGATCTAGAAGGATAAGAAATGTCGAACATCCTGCGTCCATCTCCCGGTGGAGATCATCGACCAAGGCCACTAACGCTGTCTCGGTGCCATAGCCGGGGTGGAACCCAGATTGAAAATGGTCCAGGAAACTACTAGGCATACATAGTGCTTTTCAGAGACAGGTCCCTGCCCAAATGGACAAAGATGAGAGGAACACACAGGGAAGGACAGACACACACTCCCATTTTACAGATAAGGAACTGAGGGCTCAGAGGTTGTGACTTTCCCAAGGCCACCCAGTGAGTTCATTGGTTAGGGGGCAATTCAAACGCTGGTCCCCAAGGTCCAAGTCCAGCACCTTATCCACTACACCACAACAGCTCACTAAGGCCTTTTTTAAATGGGCTGTGCTGGGGTGGTGGTGGTTGGTGTGCACGCTGGTGCGGGGCTAGTGGGGAGATGCACTCACATCTCCCACACCCAGAGGTGCTAGTGTTGTCACTGGTTGCTCTGTGCGTGGGTGATGGGTGGAGGTGGGTGGGCATGCGTGTTTTGCGGGAGTGCGCATGCATGCCCACCCACCCACCTGCCACCACCGTACACACAGAACTCACCCACACATGCCCATGTAAATCCCTGCGTGCACATGCATAGTTGCGTCTCATGCAAAAAGGGCCTAAGTTAACCAACGTGGAGCCACGTTGGATAGGGGTGAGAGGCTGCCACATGGATCTACCCCCTTGGAGCATAATGTCATGCTAATAGGGTGTTACCACACTGAACAGAATCCTTATATTCTTTTTGGCATTGCTCCTCCCCTTTCAAGGTCAAACATCAGGAAAGATGGCAACCTTAGCCATGAGACACGTTCTTCAGGCTTACTGGAGAATATTTGGCAATTAATTTCATTGTCCATTCTGCTCAGAGTCTTCTGCTCAGGAGTCAAAAGGTTCCTATAATGATAGTGCCCTAACCATGAGTTTTGTAGGTCCTCTTTATCCCCTTTAAACCAGTAAACAGCCTGCAGATATCATGATTTCATACAATCAGAAGAAGAAATCAGTTAAAAGGGGAGCTGATAGGACATCTGTCTCCCCATCACTTTCAAAATTGCCCCAATAGCACAGTCTCTCAAGAAAATAGGTTTCATCACTTCTGCCATATGGGGGGAGTGTATACACTCTCTTACAACTAAGGGAACTGCAGGGATTTAACATGGCAGCAGTTGTGAAGTTCTGGCTAGACCTAAACCTGAATAATTTGAATCACAGCTGACTGTGAAGGTTCCTTCCCATGCCTCAACTACATGATTGGGCAGGAGTCTCTCTTTCTTGATAGGTCTGGAATGGGAAGGTCTTTATACCAGAAGATATAAATTTAGCAAGTAGTAGCATAACACGTGCAGACTCAGAGGAGCAATCTGGTGATGAAATGGAGAAGTCTATAATGGGGAAGGGAAATTATGGTCTTCAGAGATGTTCCTCTTGATTAAACAGAACAATAGTTTTTAAGCTTCTATGAATTGCCTACTACAGTGTTTGTAAGTACTGTAGACTAGAAACAATTTACCCTGCTGTGCCTGTATTTATTTATTGACCCTGGGGTTGTCTGATGCTTGCATTGCTAGAATTTCTTTCTAGTTGGAGTTGTATGTAGAGTGCGATTCTTTCCTCTGTCCTTCTTGATGGCTACTCTGAGACACTGACTTAGATGTTTTTAACATCATTATGCAATGCTATGAAATCTGCATTTCTTTTGCTCTTTGTCCTCAGGAAAGCCCCATCAGCTTCCTATATCTTTATTTTGTGTATCAGAGAGCCACTCAGATCTGCTACTGATGCTAGGACTGATCCCATGCCCTGCAGATCCCATGCACAACTGTGCATGTGGTTTCCACGGGGCACAATAGAGGTCCACTTGGTTTCTGCATGATTGAGCACACAGAGTTCCACACAGGTTCTGAGGGGCATGAGATTAGCTCCCTTGTCTTTTGCAATGTGAAGAAAATTGCATTTGTGTCCTTCGTGTTATGTATAACAGGTTCATGTAGTCCCATAGACTTAAATGAACCACTTAGGATACAGTCACACAAGATGATTTGGACAGCCTTACTCCAATTTGGGCACCATTGCCAATCCACATGATGGAACGACTCATATGCCCAGCAGCTGCCAAATGTTCACCCGGCCCCAGGGGGCAGACAGCTGGCTGCTAAATGCTGCGCCTTCCAAAAAGCTGGGAATGGAGCATGTAGTAGCATTATCCAAAAGGGGTAAGACTGCCTAAATCATGTTACTTAGACGCCACTCGTGGGCCTGGTCCCCATGCTGTCCTGCCCCTAAGTCAGGCCCGATGGCACTGGTGGGAAGCAGGTGCCATTCCTGCACCTCCATGTCATGGGTGGGGGTGGGATGGGATGGGCACCCATGTGTGTGGCCGGCACCTTGGCCTGCCCTGGAGTGTGGCGGGATGTTTGACAGTGGCCTGTCAAGTTTCCTGCAGGGGGAAGACCACGTGGCCTGCTCTCTGCACTGGTCTCAAAGTGTGGTGGCTGCAATTGTCCACCCCAGGTCACACGGCGGATTGGTCCCACCCAGCTAGTATGGCTGCACCCTTAGAGATTAAACACTTATTAGCCGTCTTCATGCAGTTTCTGTCATGGTCACACGACAAAGGCTACCGGGGAGACATTCTCGGTTGCTGCCCCAATGCTATGAAACTCTCCCCCCTCCGAGGTTAATTTGACCCTGAGCCTGGGGCTTCTTCCAGAGATGGTGCAAGACTTTTCTATTTGTTAGGGCATTCAGAGGGCAGGGATAGGGAATGAGCAGGTTGGTGGATATTTGAGGTAGGAGTGTGATGGGGGGTTGGGGATGGTTCGGGGGTCTGGGTTTTGTATGCTGTTTTTATTTGCTTTGTAAGCCACCCTGAGCCATTTGGGAAAGGTGGGGTAAAAACTGAATAAGAAAAAATAAAAATCAAACATTTTGTTGGATTGGGACCATAGTGAAGGAAACTTACAAAACTTACAAAAACTTACAAAAACCATTCTACTTAAATGGTAACAATCCTTCAGATTAACATCTCATGATTTCCTTATCGTTGTTTTGGATAAGTATGAATTATTAGTTGTGTGCCAGCCTTTAAAACCTGGGGTGGCTGTCACTCCCAGTCAAACCTGAACATTGATTAAACCAAGTTTTGTTTACTATTATTATTATTTCATATACCATACTGTATTCTTCTAAAACACTTTATTTCCCTGGAGAACAAACATGACCAATACCTACCTACCTACCTGAGAATGAGTATAGCAAAGATATAGAGCCAGTCATCAGAAGGATACCAGCAAAACATAATAACTCAAGAGCAAGGCAATAAAGATACCAGCACTGCAAATTAGCACATGGAAGATGAATTATACCTAAGGTTTGGGTTTCACCTTGCTGTAAATATCACTGGAGTAAAACAGACAAGAACTGAATTCTTAATATTAAGGATATAAAAATGACAGAATAAGAAATGATGGCAGACCAAGAGGTAAGATGTGCCACACTGTGTCAGACCAATGGCCCATCTAGTTCAGTATCCTGTCTCTGACATTAGTCACCATTGGTCACTTCAGAGATGCACACACAGGTCATAATAGAGTAGTTCATTCCCTGCTATTTACTCCCAGCTCCTGAAAGTCAAATCTCCATCCTATAAGAACTTATCCATTAATTTATTAAATAATATTAATAATAATTTAAAACCCAGTTAGGGTATTGGCCTTAAAAACAAAATGCTAGCACAAGAAGCCATCTTTGGATGTTGACACTACGGCTGAAACGAGTTCTTGAGCCCCTTGAGAATCTTGGCAAGAATGGCATTCTTGGTGAGATTCTCTGGCATGAGACTCGTCAGTCTTGATGCCATTCTTTCTGAGATTCTTGTACAGCCCCCCCAAATAGTCTGTGCATGCACAAAGTGGTCGCTGAGGGCCGCACATCTTCAGAATGGCTGTGGCAGTCATTTTGTACATATGCAGAGCATTTTGGCGTTTTTGAAAATCTCATGAGATTTTAGAAACCACAAAAAATGTTATGTGCATTCACAAAATGGCCTCCAAAAGGTTCACGCATGTGCAGCTCCTGAGGTTTTCGAGAATCTCATGAGAGTCTCGAAAACCGCCTCAAGAATGCACAGGGTCTTGCCAGGGTGCGCAAGAATCTTGCCCATTCTTGTGATCATGCAATCACATTCTCGTTTCAGCCCTAGTTGACATCCCAATCAGACAGCTGTCGCCCTGTTTCTAACCTCTCATTTTTAGGGAAGGTAATTAATTGAATGGGTGGTTGTTTCGCAGCTTCAGGCTCAGCTTGATGCCAGTGGATTCTTGGACCTTTTTGAGTTTGGCTTTCATCCCGGGTATAGTGCAGAGACCATGCTTGGTCGATGATCTACGGGTAGAGATCAACAGAGGAAACCATACACTGCTGTTGTTGCTCCATCTTTTTGCAGCCTTTGATACAGTTGATCGTGATGTGTTGTTGACAAAGTTGTGGGACCTGGCAGGGGTGCATGGGACTCCTCTTGAGTGGTTCTGTTTGTTCCTATCATGGAGATAAAAGGAAATGGGAGATTGCTCGTCATCCCCTCGTGGCCTACCCTGTGGGGTCCTGCAGGGTTCCATCTTGCCCCTTCTTTTGTTCAATGTGTTCAAGGCCACTGGGTGAGAACATTCTAAGGTTTGGAGTGAGGTACCATCAGTATGCTGATGACACACAGCTCTGCCTCTTCTTTTCATCCAACCCAGGTCCTGTAGACTTGGTGCTTACTGCCTATACAGTTCCTGGCTTCTTTTGGAGACTGCATGAGGGCAAGCTGCTTGAAGCTGAATCCTGACAAGACTGAAGTGGTGATGGTGAATGCTAGTCCTGTGCTTGAGACTAGGTTACTGCAACATGCTCTACGTGGGGCTGCCCTTGAGGACTATGTGGAAGCTGCAGCTGGTGAAGAATGTGGTGGCCCATATCCTTGTGCGGGTAGGTTGCTGTGAGCACATTACATCTGTGCTTTACAATCTGCACTGGCTATCAGTAGCTTTTCAGGCACAATTTAAGGTGCTGTTGTTGATCTTGAAAATCCTAAAATGGACAGGGCCCTATCTGTAAAACTGCCTCTCCTATCATGATTATTGTGGTAAGCCAGGAGTGCCATCTTGCAGGTACCACCCATCATTCATGTTTGTACAACAAGGGTGGACAGAGGGGGTGTTCTTGGTTGCTGTCCCAGAGTTACGGAACTCCCTTCTTCTGGAAGTTCATCAGAATCTGAGCCCAATCATATTCCAGGGGGGATGCAAGACATTTTTTGCAAATCATTTGGAAGGTAGGGTTAGGGACTGGATGAGGGGTTTTTTAGGATTGGGGGTGCGGTTAAAGGAATTTTTATGCATTTGTATTTATTTATTTATTTTCATTATTTATACCCTGCCTCTCCTGCCCAGGCAGCCCGTTGTGGCTTATGAAGTTAAAATATTTAAAAATATACCAAAAAAATGTTTAAAATGGAGGCAAGAAAGAATAAGAAAATAAAAACCCCATCCTCCCCTCCCACCCTCACCCAGCTCTCTCACCAAAGGCCTAGCGGAACAGCCAGGTCTTTCACTGTCATGAAGATGAGGCAAGGTGTGGGGCCATCCAGGCCTCCACCTAAAGGATGTTCCACAGCCTAGGTACCACCAGTGAGAACACCCTCTCCATTGTAAACCCCCGCACCACCCGGGGGACATCAAGAAGGACACTCCCAGAGGACTGCAGGGGTCAATCCATGGCACAGAGAGCAAGGTATCTCACAGGTAGGATGGGCCCAGACTGTATAGGGCTTTATAGGTAAGCACCAACACTTTGAATCTGGCCTGGAAGACTATCTGCAGCCAGTGCAGAGTTTGGAACACTGGTGTAATGTGCTCATGGCGACCTGCACCAGCTGCAATCTCCAGACCATCACCAAAGGTAGCCCCATGTAGAGCGTGTTACAATAGTCTAATCTTCAAGTGATGAAGGCATGGATGACAGTGGCCAGGTCGAAGTCCGAGACATATGGCTGAAACCATCGCACCAGATGTAATTGATGGAAAGCACTCCTTGTCATCACAGCCTCAACCTGGAGATCTAGGCAAAGTTGCAGATCAAGGAGTACCCCCCCCGACTCCAAACCTGAGAGATCAACGGGGGACGAACCCCATCAATGATGGAAGATGTCACACACACTGCCCTCCCCACCACTACCTCAATCTTGTCAGGATTTATTTTTAGATGGTTCACGCTCATCCAATCTCCCACAGCCACCAGACATTGGGTAAGCACCGAGACCGCCAGGTCTGGGTTGGATGAAAAAGAGAGTTCGAGTTGGGTGTCATCAGCGTACTGATGACACCACACCCCATACCATCTCACGACCTCACCGAGCAGCTGCATATACATGTTGAATAAGAGAGGGAGCAGAATAGAGCCATGCGGAACTCCACACATGACATCTTGGGGGGAAGATGAACAATCCCCAATCACCACCTGCTAAGTTCTTCCAGCCAGGAAGGAGTGGAACCATTCAAGAATGGTTCCTCTCACCCCAACATAGTCCTGCAGGAGAGTCACCAGCATCTTATGATCAACAGAATCAAATGTAGCCGAGATATCGATTAGGATTAGCCGGGTCAAATGATCCTGGTCCAGTTCCCGGAGAAGTTCATCGAACAAGTCACTAATGCAGTCTCAGTGCCATAGCCTGAATGAAAGCCAGACTGTGAGGGATCAAGAAAACCAATGTGGTCCAGATGCCCCTGCAGCTGCTTCCCTAAAAAGGGAAAGTTAGAGACTAGTTGATAACTGGCGGGGAAGTTAACATCAAGCAAGCGTTTTTTGAACAAGGGTCACACCATAACACCCTCTAGCAATGGCCCCAGCATCTCCCAGCTGGCCTTGACCAACCAGGACAGGCATCGGCGTAGTTCACAAAATGTGGCTTGAACAGAACCCAGAACATCCGCTGCAGTGGTGGGCATTACCCACTGAAATAGATCCCACAAAACTGGACAAGACAGAAGCCTCCATAATCTCTGGTTTTCCTATTGTCATAAGCGCGGAGTCGAAGTCATGGTGAATCCAATCAATTTTATTCACAAAGCACTCAAACAAACATGTCACAGCAGGCACTAGAAGACTTCAGTTCCAGGTAGAGGGAGTCCAGACTGACCAACCCCCTCACCACCAGGAAAAAATCTCGGCTGGACAAGACTTCGCAGACGCTATAATGGCAACAAAAAAGTCCTTTTTTCCTGCCCCGACAGCCACAGCATAGGCCCGTAAACTGGCTATATGCTGCAATCTATCTGCTTCAGCATGAGACAGGCACCACCATCGCTCCAACAGCTGCCCTTCTTGCTTCAGCTGCTGTAGGGCCTCCATAACCCATGGCAGCCTGCAGTGCCGATGCTCAGGGAGTGGATGCCTAGGAGCCGTCCAGTCAATGATCTCAGTCAACAGAGCATTCCACAAAACCATAGGATCATCGAGTGGATGGCCATAAAGATCAGAGGCCAACTCCCCTAGAGCATTCTGGAACCTCTTAGATTCCATCAGTCTCCAGGGGTGAACTAACTTAACCAGTTCCACACCATTCTGGAGGAAGATGTGTGCTGGAAGACAGGCCCGCAGGAGGTAATGATCTGTCCATGACAAGGGCTCTGCTGATACCGCCCCCACTAACAGATTGCCTGCCTCAAGGCCAGTGCAGAAGATCAGGTCAAGGGTGTGTCTTCCATTGTGTGTTGGACCGATGACAACTTGAGACAGGTCCATGGTTGCCATAGTGGCTATGAGCTTGCACTCTGCCCTGCTGAGACTGGTGTCAGCATGGAAGTTGAAATCCCCCAAGACTCTTGTCTTTGGGGTCTGCAATGGTATACCAGCAACACCTCCAGGTGTTGGTGCACGGTGCATGGTATACCAGAAACACCCCTAAACTGTTTCCTACCAAATCAACTACAAGATGGATACCCTCACAACCTGTCATTAACAGCATGGGAGTGCCTGGATAGGTAAGGCATCTCCGCATGCTCCACTATAAAGCTTGAACATTTGATTCCTTATAAAATGGAGATAATTTATACTATCATTGTGACATTTTTCATGTAGAGTTGCTTGGGTGAGAAGTTTAATCTGCTCAAACTTCTGAAAAATTAGACCTAAAATGGCTGAGATCTAACAGCTGAAATGATGGCGGCTGAGAAGTAGGGTTTTTTGCAACTGTCTGGTTTGACCAGCCTGGCAGTTTTTTTTAGTTATGGGTCAGAACCTGAAATAGTTTTAGAAGGTTCAAGCATGTGGGCAAGAGGTGCCTTGACTTGGGGTTTTTTAACGCCACCCATTACTCTTAAAATTATTAACATGTTTAAATTCCCATTGTAGTCTATGGGAGAATGCAACATTGCACTTCATGTTTCCTAGCATGGCTTGGAGGGACTACATTTCCCAGCATGCCACACTAAGAAGCATCTATAACAACAAATAACAGCTCCAAAGGAGGTAAAATGGTACATATAACAAAAGGGGGTGGGGAGAGAAAAAACCCCTCAAAGGGGAGATAGCAAAATGGGATTTATGACATCAAGTGTAATACATAGCAAAGACCTAATACCAAATCAGGGCACAAACCAGTAACAAAAGTTTTTCCTCCCCCCGCTCCTTGGACTTTGACTTAAGCCTTAATAGTTATTGTTTTCTTCCCGCATATAGCCAGAGCAGGGAGAAAACGCTCCCGCCACCTTAAGGATAGTGTTATAGCCTTAATTGATTCTTTGAAACCGGGTGAGTGTTACACTTCCCGCATGTGGCTAATGGTTATGTTAGTGTAAAGTGAAGTAGTATGTTTATAGTTAAGGATTATTTGATATGATTTGAACACTGTATCATGCTGACTTACTGCTAATGATTCCTTGTTGTATGTATGTAGAGCAGGGAGGATACACCCCCGCTGCTCTGAGAATCAGGTTACAGCTTTCAGCTGACATTATGAAATGGGCTGTACCTGAAGACAGCTGATCAAGACAACTATAATAGAATCATCATTGTAAGATTTATTGGAGAACCCTTGAAGAAGCTTCTTTTTTGGCAGCGAAATGTTGGACTTTTCCATTTACATTTTTTGTCCGCTTGGACTGTGGCTTGGTCCTTCTTTGGACTTTGGCTCGTTGAACTGTGCTTTTTACACCAGGGTGTAGAGACTTTTGTTACTGGTTTGTGCCCTGATTTGGTATTAGGTCTTTGCTATGTATTACACTTGATGTCATAAATCCCATTTTGCTATCTCCCCTTTGAGTTTTTTTTTCTCTTTTGCAATATGTAACATTTTACCTCCTTTGGAGCTGTTATTTGTTGTTATAGGTGGGATTGTTTCTGCTCTCTAATACCTTTTTGTGTGTTGACACTAAGAAACATGGCAGTCCTCAGCATGCATGTGTGCACAGGAGCCCCAGGCTTTTAAATCGTGGCAGCGATGGCAACAGGCAAGTGGGCAGAGGGATAAGTGTGTCCATGTGTGTGTGTGTGTGTGTCCCAGTGTGTGTGTTTTCCCCCTCTTGTTGCCTAGGTCCTTGAGGTGATAGGTTCAGGCTTGAGGCCTGGGTAGCTATCCACTAGGGGTGGGACTTGGGGCAAAAAAAAAGTTACCAGTTTACCGGTTATTGGTTTCAAAAAAATCGGTACCGTTTTTTTTCATTGATTTGAATGGGGAACTGTCCCCATTGAATCAATGGGCTGCTGCCGGAAGGCCTGGTGAAATGCTCAAGCCAGTGCTGCAGCTGGGCCCGCACTGCTGCTGCCACCACCGCCACCACCCAGAGGGAGCACAATGGCACACAGGTAAAAAAGGTGATCCGGGGGGCGGGGGTTAGGTTACCTACCGGAGTGCCAGCAGCCAAACAACCTGGGCTCCCAGAGGAGAGCTCAGCTGCCTGCCTCCATAGCCCTGGGCAGCCAGCGGTGGCCCGGAGCCCGGGTCCGGTTGTTTTTTTAACTTAAAATAAATAAATAACCAGGCTGGGCAGGGTGGTGGTGGGGTGTCCCCCCTTCCACCTGCGCAGCCTGGGAGGGGGAGGGAAAGTGTTTGTTTTTTACATTGCGGCCATTGATTTCAATGGCTGCAATGTAAAAAAAATCCGGTACAGGAACTGGCACTGGTACGGGGAATTATCCGATCTATCCGGTATCCCCAGTACTGCCAAATACCGGCAGTATCGGATACCGGGAAATCAGAAATTCCCACCCCTACTTTCCACATATTTACACACATATTAATCATATATAGAGTGACAGACTGAATATATATAAAGTGTTGTGTATTCATATATAGTGTGTAGTGGTTTGATAAGAGAATAGTGTGTTTTATATAGGAGTTAGCTTAATTTAAAAGAATTTTAGGTTGTTAAAGTGTACTGGAGTTCAAAGTAAAAGCAGCAAAGTAAGACTGAAATGGATTTGTTGAAGGAAATTAGGGAACTTGGCCTAACTGGCATCCCCCCAAGTGATAAACAGGATGAGAGAAGATGGGGTAATTGGGACCATCACCGTAAAAGGTCTTGTTGTTTTAAAAACCAATACACCGCAAAGTTTAGTAATATTAGAGTAACTTTCCATTGACGTATGTATGGATGTCAATTGAATTTGACTTTTTATTGGTTAGAATTAATACCTTTTCATTGGGACAGATAATATACTAGGTGGATATGGGAGGTATAGAAGGTTTTTAAAGTCATAGGTTGAATGGAGGAGACCACTCTTTTCCCTCTCTTTCTTCTACTTTCTTCCATCTTGTCCGGATCTGATCAACCTAATCAACTTTACGTATCCATCCAGGAGCTGGTCTCGGTGAATGGAGGGTAAATATATCTTAGCTTATTCGAGAATACTTGGAAGACCAAGTGTAGTTTTTAGATCAGTACCAGATAATCTTGCTGAGAATTGTCAACAGTTATATTAAAGATCATATTTTGTGAGATTGTATGTCCTCTTGGTGTGTATCTCTGTAATCATAATATTCATGTATGCAATTGTGGAATATTTGTGGGGACTATATTTAATGCTCCCAATAAATAAAACATCTGACTATTCATCTGAATCTGAATTGTCCAATGTCTCTGTATTAAATTAGTTGTTGTCCAACAGGGGAACCCATTAAAATGTCAGTAATAAAGTCACAAACATTCAAAACATAAATTGAGCCTCCAAAATAATTAATCAATAGTCCCGTTGGTAATACTTTGCACATGTGTGTGCATCCCCTCTGCATGTGTCCATGTTCTACCATGTATGCACACCCTGTGTGTGTTTTTGTTCCCGTGCGTGTGTGTGCCCTCCCATGTGTTTGTGTGTGTCTATCCCCATGAGTGTGAGTATGTGTGTCTCCACTGTGTTTGTGTCTCCCCACTCTGTGTCTTTGTGTGTGTATCCCTCTGTGTGTGTCCATGTTCCCCCATGTGTGTGTGTGTGTCTCCCCATGTCCCACCATGTGTCCCTCCATGTGGGTGTCCATCCTTGTCCCCCATGTGTGTCCCCCGCAGGTCTATGACCCTCTGTGTGTGTATGTATCCGCCCTGTGTGCGAGAGAGAGAAAGAGTGTGTCTCCCTCTGTGTTCCCCATGTTTGTGTGTGTCCCTGTCCTATATGTGTGTGTGCACCCCCTTGTGTGTGTGTCCCTCTGTGTGTCCATGTTTGTGTGGGTCTCTGCCCCATGTGCATCACCCCCATGTCCCAGTGTGTGTCCCCCTCTGTGTGTGTGTGTGTGTCCCCTTTGTGTGTGTGCATTTGTGTGTGAAATCCCCCCTCTGTGTGTGTCCCACCGTGTATATGTCTGTGTGTCCGCCTCTGTATGTGGCCCCCTCTCTGTATGCATGTCCGTGTGTCCTTCTCCCCCATGTCCCCCCTTGTCTGTGTGTGTGCTCCTGAGTGTGTCCCTCAGTGTGCATGTCGTTGTTGCCCCCATGTGTGTGTGTCCCTGTCTGTGTCCTCCCATATGTGGCTGAGTATCCCACATGTGTGTGTGTCCCCATGTCCCAGTGTGTGTCCCTCAGTGTGTGCATGCACCCATGGCTTCCCTATGTGTGTTTCCCCCTCTGTGTCCCCCTGTGTGCATTTCCCCATCTGCGTGTGTATCTGTGTCCATGTCCATGTGTGTGTTCCCCCCATGTGTATGTTTTTCCTCCCATTTGGGTGTACATCCTACTCTCTGTGCATGGGTCCCATCCTCTATGTGTCCCCCTCTGCGTGTTTATGTCTGTGTGTCCCCTCCCCCTCTGCATGTTTATGTCTGTGTGCACCCTCTTTTGTGTCTGTGTCCGTGTGTATGTCCTCCCTCAGTGTGCTTCCCCCCATAGGTGTGTGTGTCCCCTGTGTGCCGGACATTTGTCTAACCCCTCTCTGTTTGTGTGTGTCTCCCCCATGAGTGTCCTCCCATTTGTATGTGTCCCCATGTGTGTCCCATGTGTGTGTGTGCATGTGTGCATCCATCGGTCTCCCCAATGTGTCCCCCATGACAGTGTGTGCATCCCCCATGTGTATCCCCATATGTTCATGTGTGTCCCCTATGTGTGTGTGTCCCCATGTCCAAGTGTACATGTTCCCTCATATGTGTGTGTGTGTGTGTGTATAGCCCCCGTGTGTCTGTCAGTGTACCTCCTGTGCCCCAATATGTGTCTTGCGTGTCCCCCCTATGCATGTGTGTGTATGTGTTTGTTTGTGTCCCCTCCATTTGTGTGTGTCCCATGTGTCCCCCCTATGAGTTTGTGAGGGGGGCAGGATTGGGGGAGCTATGGGGTCTGCCTGGGAGGAGATGGGGTGCAGGAATGGAACAGGGGAACTATCAGGGGGGCTGTCTGAGAGGTGATGAGACAGGATTGGATAAACTAGGGTTTAGAGTAGTATGTGGGAAGGGCAGGCTGGGAGTAGATAAGGGGCAGGATTGGGGAAACATCTGAGGGCTGGCTGAGAGGGGATGGGGCAGGGGGAAACTGTCAGAGGGTCTGGCTTGGAGGAGCTGGGGTAGGATTGCGGGAGCTAAGGGGAAAGGGAGTGTCTGGGAAGGGCTGGCGGAGAGATGGGGCAGGATTGGGGGGAGCTAAGCAAGAATGTTTAGAGGGGCTGGATGGGAGGAGATGGGAGCAGGATTGTGCTCACTTGGGAGGGTGGAGGAAGGTGTGCAGAGGAAGGTCTACAATTAAATATGTATCTAATTAGATGCAATTAACTTTTTATTACATTTCCTTTTAAAAAATAAAGATAAATTCCATTATAAAAAAACCCTCTGGTTTGCAGTAATAGTTAAGGCTCTTGCAAATTCAATCATGCATTAAAAAGCATGGTGATTGCAAGTTAAGGCTCCTGCCTTAACTTGTGTTCCATGTAAGCAGTAAAGAAATTGTACAGTCTCACATATTGTACTTGATTCCAACTTAGGCGCCATGCCCCCACACTTTGCATTGGTCCGTCAGTTCCTCCCAATAATTTCCTCTACAGGTTGGGGGCAACACTGAAGCTGGGGAATGGAGGGGATGAGGGGGTAGTGGCAGAGCTGGAAGGCTGTGGATCAGTCCACCCATTCAGCCCCTGCTCCCCCAACCCTGAGCTAACCCCAGCGCTACTGCTGCCCCTCAATTCCAACCAGCAGTCGCTGTTGTCCCAGCCCTGGACTCCACCCACCTTTGTTGCTGCCCCTCAATCCCCACCCACAGCCCCTGTTCCCGCAGTTGTGACTTCCTCTCCAGATCTGCTGCTGTCACTAAGTCCCCACCTGCAGACCTTGCTGCCTTAGCTGTGACCTCCCCCCAGCTCTGCAGCTGCCTTCAGTTTTCCACCTGCACCCTTACCCCATAGTTTCCTCCAGCTCTGCCAATGTCCCTCAAGCCACACCTGAAGCCCTTCCTCCCCCACCCCTTAGCTGTCAGGTCCTGACTCAGGGGCTTTCGGAGGTGGGGTAGGGTACCCCTCCGGGGACCAGGTCCATCTCCACACCAGACTACCTGGAACGACCACAGCCCCAACAGCGGGGGCAGCCACGACCCTGTCAGAATGCCCGTTGGGACCCCAGTACCTCAGGATGCAGTGGAACTTGCTGCACGGCTCCAGCCAGGAATCCAGGACATGCCCCCACGCATCCTGCTGCCACTGCAAACAACATCATCTGGGCCAAGCAGCACAATGGATGTCAGGCAGCCCCACCCAGGTGCGTCTGCCCCAGCCATGCCCCCCATGCCACCGCCTCATTGTTCAGAGCACCTACAGTGGTTTGCAGGTTTGCAGCAGGATAAAAGGGGCTCCTGCTTCTCCACCCTTGCCGGTGATCTGTGTCATGAGCCTGAGAGACTGGCCCACTTATGTGATATCCCTTGTGCCTGAAACTTGTCTGGATTGTGGAGTGAGAGCGAGGAAGTGAGTGGGAGAGAGGGAGTGTTTGCGAGCGTGACTGGTGAGTGATTCCTGTCTATGGTATACGTGTTTCTCTAGCTGCACCCCTTGGTTCCCTGAGGTCGCGTCTGGTGTGTGTGTCCTACCCTTCCCCTAACCTGGGGTATCTGGGCACTACATCCTTCACCCGTCTACCTGCACCCCCCTTCCTGGACCCTGTGCGGATGGTGTGTGTTGTTCGGTGCTCCAGCCTTGCACTCTGTCACCCTATGATGATCAAGGCTGGGTATTTCCATCCCATAGGCCAGATCAGATCCGGAGGGTCCTTTACAGACAAGTCAAGTGCCTCTCAGAGCATCGGTCCATGAGTGTGTGTGGTTGTAACCCCCTGTGGTCGCAGAGCTGTGGGTGTGGGTGCCCATTTTTCCATTTCCCCCCAACAAACCCCACACTCCCACTCTTCCAGTCCCGAGTTCTTCCTCAACCCTCCCACTGCCCCTGATTCCCCTGCATTGTTCCTCAATCCCCAGCTACAGCCCCATCTCTCCCAGCCCTGGGCTTCCCCCAGCTCTGCCATTACCCCCTCACCCCTTCCATTATCCACCTTCAGTGCTGTCCTCAACCTGCAGGAAACGATTGCATTGGTATTTCAGTCCCTCTCAAAGTGTGGGGGCATGGAGTCCAAGTTGGAATCAAGCACAATATGCCAGACTGTACAGGTTCTTTACTGCTTACATGGTGTTCAAGTTAAGGCTCCTGCTCAATCATGCTTTTTAATGCACAACTGAATTTGCAAGATCTGTAATTATTACTGTAAACTGGAGAATTTTTTTAGAATGGAATGTGCTTTTATATTGTAAGCTGCCCTGAACCTTATGGGGAAATATGGGGAATAAAATCTGAATTAAATAAATAAATAAAATATCCTATGACAATAAGTTCCACAGGTTAGTTGCATGTTGAGTGAAATAGTATTTTTTTTTTAATTGGTCTTAAATCTGTTGCCAGAGTGTTACTTAGTTTCTGGTGTCCCATTATACTAGTATTATTTGAGAGTGTAAATAAACATGTCGATGGGGAAGAGCTGATCAATATAGTGTATCTGGATTTTCAGAAACTCTTTCATAAGGTCCCTCATGAGAGAACCTTGACGAAATTAATAAGTCATGGAAAAAGAGGCAGTGTCCTATTGTGGATTGGTAACTGGTTAAAGCATAGGAAACAAAGAGTAGACTAAGTGGTCAGTTTTCACAGTGGAGACAGGTAACTAGTGGAGTGCCCCAGGGATCGGTACTGGGATGGGTGTTGCTTAATGTATTAATTAATGATCTGGAAAAGGGAGTAAAGAGTGACGTGATCAAATTTGCAGATGAAACAAAGTTACTCAAGGTAGTGAAAACACGAGTGGACTGTGAAGAATTGCAGGAGGATCTTGTGAGACTGTGGGTATTTTCAGATGTTACGAGATCACGCTCAACCACAGTAAACCACGCTCAATCCCGCGGCGGGGCCAAAGGGCCGTGAACGTCTGTTCGGCGCACACCAGATGTTCATCACGCTTAATACCCACATGGGGTCAATTGCAACCACGCTTCCCGGGCTAGCCGGGGGAATATGCCGGGAAGTGTGGTCAAACAGACCCTCACCAGGAACCAAGGAAAAGTAACGTCTGGATGCCAATCCCCGGGCGGAACCAAAGGAAACGAGCCACAGCCGGGGACAAGGCACGCAGCGTCGCTGCCGGGCAACCAGCAACAACACAACCACCGGAGGGAGATTTAAAGCGAAATCAGCAGCAAGCAAGCGTGGCGGGATGGAGCGAGGGGGAAGGTGGAAGAGAGCGGAGGCAGAGAAAGCGACACAGACGGTGGAGGAGGCGGAGGAGGTGGAATCAGGGGCAGCGAGGGAGGTGGAGGGGGCACAGGTGGAGGAGGGGGGCACAGGGGTGCACCTGACCAGGGAAGCGGCCCAGGGACTACACCCACAACTGCAGGCGGGACATGATGCCCAGGGGACAGCAGCCGGAATGGGGCCAGAGGAGGCACCCTGGAAAAGGGTACGGGGAACTGAGGGGAGGGGAACAGGGGGCACAGGGCCCCCCCTGGGGGGGGAAACCCTGGGGGACCTGAAGGGGGGCAGGGGAGCCTGGGGGTGAACCCCGCGGGACCTGGAGGGGGGCAGGGGAGCCCCGGGGGGCCCCCATCGGCACCCAACCAACCACCCCCCTCCTACCATCCCCACAGACATGGAAAACAGCCCGGGCGGAGGAGCCCCAGGAGGAGCCTGGCCCTGCGTGGCCAGAGGCGCACCCGGAGGACGAGGAGTAGCAGGAGCAGGACCAGGAGGAGGAGGAACAGCAGTGGGGACGCCAGAGGAAGGTGTACCACCGAGGGGGACAGTGGGGCCTCCAGGAGACCCAGGACTTCATCCAGATATGGGGGACCCTGGAGTACCAGCTGGAGCTCACCATCAACCAGCAGAACGAGCATGTGTACCGGGACATTGTGCGGGACATGGAGGCAGCGGGGCATCAGCGCACAGTGGCACAGTGTTGCTCCAAGGCCAAAGAACTCAAGAGGGGGTACAAGGCCATCCACGACAACAACAGGCGCTCCAGACACGGGGCCCGCACCGCCCCCTACTATGATGCCCTGGACCGCATCCTTCATATGAAGGGGTCCATTGTTGCCCCATGGCTCGTGGGCAGCGCTGTGGTCCAGGGCAGGGAGCGGGCCGAGGTACCCCCACCCCTCGCCGCCCGCCCACTAGACACGGGCTCCGGGGCCCTGGACCCCCAGGAAGAGCGCCCAGGGACCGCAAGCACCTTCAGGCCCCCCCCGCCAGCAGCCCGGAGAGCACCCAACCCCGGGCTGGCCCTGCGGAGTCCGAGGCCGGCACCCTCACCACCCTCAGCCAGTGATCCCTGGGGCAGCACTCCCACATCGAGGCGCCGGGCTCCAAGGGCTCAGACAGAGATCGAGGGTAAGGGGCCCTCCAGGACAGGGGAGGGCCAGGACCAGGGGGGAAAGGGCAGGGGGCCCTGGGGGTAGGGGGTAGGGGGTGCCCCGGCCCATGCATCCAGCCCCCCCGAGGCATGTGGGGGCCCAGAAGCAGGGCCCACAAACACCCCCCCATCACCCACTGCCCCCTCCCTCGCCCACAGGACATGGGTCACCCCGGGAACGGACTCAGGAGATGGAGCAGCCGGCTGCAGAAGAGCCCGGAGAGCAGGTGCCAGAACCAGGTGAGGGGGCCGCGGCGGGAGGGAGGGCACCCCGGGGAGAAGGGCAAGCGTCCCCAGGCAGGCAGTGGGGATGGGAGGGGCCGGGGTCCAGGGGTGGGGAGGGCACGGGAGTGGGACCCGGGGCCCGGACGGCCCCTACACCCTCCTGGGCAGGGGACAGGGGCAGGCTCTAACCCACCCTCCCATTCACACAGGGCAACCCCCGCACACGGCATCGCCATGGCCTGTGGCCCCAGTGCAATGCATGCGGGAGTACCGGGCATGGGTCCGCAGGCGCAGGGAGGAACAGGCACAGGACATCATCCAGAAAGCGGAGGAACAGGGGGAGTGCATGATCGAGGCCGTGGCCCGCATGGAGGCGGCCATCGAGCGGTCCCTGGAGCGGGCCGAGGATCGGGACAGGAGGCTACAGGCCGAGGTGCGCCTGGAGCAGAGGTGGGAGCTCAGGGAGCGCAGCAGGAAGGAGGAGGTGCTCGGGGGCCTCCGGCAGGACATCCAGGCAATGGTGCGGGAGCACACAGCAAAAATGGACCAGTCCCACGACATCGGGACCTCCCTGCTCCTGCACGCGGGCACAATGTGTGCCTATGTGCTGGCAGGTGCACCCCAGGGCACCCTGCCTGCCCAGGTCCCCATGCCGGGCCCCTCGGTGCCCCCGGCCCCTGCCCAGGTGCCCCAGCCGCCCCCACACCCCCAGGGGCCACGCATCTGCCTCCCAGTTCCCCCAGCACTCCGGAGGGTGCTGCGCCCCCCAGGGAATGGCCAGGGGTCCAGGCACAGTCTCCCCACCACCACCCGCCCCCCTGCCGGGCCAGGGGCCAGCCCAGGACACTGCAGGGGACATGGACAGTGGGGGGGAGGAGAGCTCCCAGAGCTCCATGGGCCCCAGCGGGCGCTCATGGGGACAGCCACAGAAGCGGGGGGGGAAGGGGGGGAGGGGAGGGCGACCTGATGGGGGGTCACGGAAGGGGACAGGGTGACGGAGGTGGGGTGGCGGGAAAGGGTGATTGTGTTAACTGTGGGGGAAATAAAGGCTGCTGTCAGCAGTTCAGCTCACGCTCCTGTTTGTGTGGGCCAGGGCTGGGGGCCCCACTGTCTGGGGGCATGCCCCAGGAACCGGGTGTGAGGTCCCCAGGGGTGGGACTGCCCTCACAATGGGCCCCCCCAGGCGATATGGCTCGCAAGGGCGTTCCGGATCTGTTTGGCATAACGGTACTCCCTGGTGTTCTCTGCATTCACGTACAGGGGCATGGGACTGGGGGGCCGGTGGGGCTGTGGGTACTCCAGGGCCGCCCCCTCGGTTTCGCAGACATTGTGCAGCATGCAGCAGGCACCGATCACCAGGACCAAGGTCGAGACGGTGTAGTCCAGCCGCCCAGCTAGACTCCTCCAGCGCTGCTTGAGGGCCCCGAAGGCACACTCCACCACGGTCCGGCTGGAACACAGGCGGGTATTGTATAACACCTCCGCTGGGGAGCTCGGGACAGGGTAGACCTTCATCAGCTAGCAGGTGAGGGGGTAGGCAGGGTCCCCCAGGATACAGGGGGGCATCGGGACCCCCTGGATCCACCTCATGCCCATGTCCATGAAGTCCCCCCTGAACATGTGGGCATAGAAGGGGGAGATGGTCATTAACCGGGCATCGTGGCTGCGGCCGGAGTTGCCCGTGTAGATGTCGATGAACTGGCCATGGTGGTCTACAACCCCCTGTAGGTGCAGGTAGTAGTATCCATGCTGGTTCACATACTCCAGGGCCTCCCTGGTGGCCGGGCACAGGATCTCGATGTGGGTTCCGTCCACGGCTCCAATGCAATTGGGGAAGCCCCCCGGCCGCGAAGCCTGCCATCACAGTGCCCTGGTCCATGAGCTGGATGGTTCTGTCCAGGAGCACGCCCTCCACTGCCTCGCACACATCCCGCACGATGCAGGCGACCGTAATGAGCCCCACCCCGAAGTGCTGGGACACGGACCGACAAGCGTCGGGCGTTGCGAGGGCCCAGACCCCAATGGCCACCTGCTGGACCATGGGGATGGGCTCCCACATGGAGATGTCCTGCTGCTCCAGCCAGGGTGTGAGGAGCACCGCCAGGCACAGCAGGGTGCCCTTGCCCATCCGAAGGTGGGCCCTCCAATCTGCCTCCTCCCAGTGGGCCAGGACCCGATCCCACCACGCCTGTTGGTGCTCACAGACCCATAGGCTTCATGCTATGGGCATAGCGAGAAGGGAAGCCCGGCAGACGGTCTCCCTTGCCCAGAGGAGGCACCTCGCGGCCCTGCGGAGCACTGTGGGTCGGGTCAGGCTCCAGCTGGCAGCCTGCCAAGCCCCCCAGGACATGCACTGCAGGTGGGTGCACCTGTGGGTGGAGCCCCTAGCCTCGCCCTTGCATGGGCTCATGGGTCTGCGTGTGCCCAGGACAGCTGCATTCCATCAGCTATCTCCACCGCCACCCCGGCCCCCCTCCCCACGCTGTTTGCTACAGGATGGCCTTGAAGCTGCAATTAGATGGACACTGTGCTCGCTGTTGTGTTGTGCAGCTGTGCCGGGTCCGCACCCCACGCCTCGCGCTGTTGTGCTACAATGTTGCGGGCCGCGGGTGCTTTCCCCGTCCTGGGGGCCCCTCGGAGCCCCTCCCGGCCCTGGAAGGTGTGTGTGCCCCCAGGGCTCTGTGTTATTCTCCCTGTGGTGCCGGACCATGGCTGGCTGCCCATCCACGGGGCTCCCTCTCCCCGGCCCCCTCGGGGCCCCCCATATCTGGGCCTTCCGCTAGACCATGTCTCCGTGTGACCTGTGGCATACCCCAGACATGCAGCTGCTCCTGGGCACCCCAGGCAGCCATGCGGGTGCCTTTGGGAGCCTGAGCTCTGGACTGCGTTACTTCGGCTATGAGGCGAGCACTCATGATTGCCGGCTGCACTCGGAGGCCCTGGGGCTGGTTCATTTCCCTGAGGGGCACATCCCGGAGAAGCTGTGCTCTCATGTGCCCTGGCCCGGGTCTGAGACCGTGTCTGCGCTGGT
>QEPC01007016.1:289820-316320 GCA_003113815.1 Sphenodon punctatus
TGTGCCTTGTTCCGGGGGTCCCGGCCCCCCCTTTCCGAGACTGCCTCCTGTGCTGTGGGGGTGCCTCTGTGGACTGGGGTGCTGTGGGGGTGGGGGTTGCTGCTGCCTGTGCCCTGCCCCTTAGCTTTGCCCCCCCTCATCCCTCCCTTTGTTCCTTTTGCTGTTTTCCGGGCGCCCCTGCCCCCCCTTCCTGACCTTTCCCGTGTGTGCGTGTGTGTGTGTGTGTGTGCGCGCGCACGCCCGGGCGTGTGGTCTTGCAGTGTGTCCCGCCGCGGGTCCGCTGTGTGTGTGTGTGCGTGTGCTGTGTGTGGTACCTGTCAGCCTGTTCTCCCTCTTCCCCCCTCCCTTCCCATTTCCCTTGTGTGGGCATTCCCTTTTGTGCCGTGGGGCTTCGTTTGCCCTTCGGCGGCCATGTCCGTGTCCCGCCCCTGCCCAGTGCCTTCTGGGAATTTTGACCACGGCTGGGGATCGGCTGCACGTCTGTTGTGCTGCCCCGGTCCGTGATGGGTCGGCCCGGTTCCCGGCCATGGTCTCGGTCCCGTCACGTCTGTTAGGGGCTTTTCTTCACCCCGGGCCGTGGTTGTTCTGTTCACCCCCCTGGGGGTTCACTGTGGTGAACCGCCCGCCCGTAACGTCTGAAATCACCCTGTGTATCTAAGACAGATTAATTTAATGTGGACAAGTACAAAGTGAGAGAAAAGAACAGTGCAAGGTCACACAGCCAGCAAACTGGATGGCCAAAATTGATATGAATATTATATATATATATATGAACTTAGATAATCATAAAACAGCAATGTTTATTATACATAAATACCAACACAAAATGGAATAATGATGTAAAGATTCATATTCAAAAACACATACAAATACAGTCAATAATTGGAGACGTCTTTACTCATATCTAGTTTATGAGATCCCGGGTTATATTCTTATTTCAAAATACAATCTTTTTCAAGATTCTTTAAGTAGATAACATCATTCCACTTCTTTAATCTTCTACATTCTTATTATGTACAACATACAAAGATATGGACAGAATATGTCCCCCCTATAAGACGCGATACACATGAATAAAGTTAGATTATGTGCCCTGTATTACATGCTTAAATCAACGTACTTCACAATCTCTAATAATTATAAAAAATCAGACATTAACATCACTATATAACACATTTCTTTATAAACATTGCACAAACACAGATTAATGTCTAATCCGTGTCCCCCCATTAAATTACTGATACATAGATCTTCCCAAATATACCCAATATCAAAACTGTATTGTGGAGTCTTACTTACCAACATATCTGCAAACAGGAAGATTCGAAAGGGATATAAATTCACTACAAGATGTACACCTATATAGAAAATACAATTAACTTCAACACCCCACTCAGTTGAGATAATCATATCATAATTGTTAACCCCAAAATAGCCATATATATATATATATATATATAATTTTTTGGAGATAATAGTCACATCAATTTTGGCCATCCAGCTTGCTGGCTGTATTCCCTTGCAATGTTCTTTTCTCTAGCTTAGTGGCTGGCACCTTGTGTTTTTCTTGCTTTTCAAGTACAAAGTTATACACAGAGGGAAAAATAATCCAAATTATATGCACACAACTTTCAGTTAGGAGTTACAACTGAGGAAGAGGACCTTCGAGTCAATGTGGACAATACATTGAAATCTTCAGCTCAGTGTGCGTCACCGGTCAAAAAGGCAAACAGAATGTTAGAACAACCACCCCCCACACCTAAAAATACGTCTGTATATAAATCTATGGTGCAACCACACCTTGAATATTGTGTGCAGCTCCAGTCAACCCATCTCAAAAAAGATACAGTAGAAATAGAAAAGGTACAGAAAAGGGAAACAAAAATGCTAAAGAGAGGCTGGAAGGTTAGGGCTCTTCAGCTTGGAGAAGAGATGACAGAAGTTTGTAAAATCATGAGTGGTGTGGAATCAGTAAATAGGAAATGGTTATTTACCCTCTCAAGTAGCAAGTACTAGAACTAGGGGACACTCCATGAAACTTACAAGTAGCAGATTTTAAACAAACAAAAGAAGGTATTTTTTCACTCAATGCACAATTAAGCTGTGGAATTTGTTGTTGCCAGAAAATGTGGTCAAGGCTAGTATAGCTGTGTTTTTTTAAAAGGATGGGGCATATCTCTGGATGACAGGTCCATTAGCAGCTTTTAGCTAGGTAGGTTTTAGGAAACGTAACCTCTTACTGTCAGGAGCTGGGAGTGAACAACGGCGAAAGAATCACCCCATTGTGACCTGTTGGGTACTTCTTCCAAGCGACCGAGATTAGTCACTGATTTCCAATTTGATTTGAGGGTCCTCAACTTTACTCAGAAATCAGTCCACTTTTATGTAGTCATTGACACTCAGATTTTAAAATTTTGGTTCTTAAAGCTTTTTGACTTTAAACAACACGTTTCCGAGTGTTCTTTAGAAGAGACTTGTTATTGAAGTATATTTTTTAGAATCTAAAAATAAATAAACAAAATGACTTGAATTTCTATAGCTCTGCTGAAAAGTGAAACCAATTGAGAGAACAATTTACCTCATGACATCACTAATAGCTTTCAGGAGGCAACTAACACTCTCTGAATGTGTCAAAATACTGCAGGCTATGATTCACCTCAATTCCCAGGTTTTTAGTAAGACAGCTCCAATTTCATCAAGGTACAGGATAAGAATTTAGCAGCACAGAAAATATGAAGCAGGTTAACTGTTTGCAAGTATGAGCAGAAACAGGAGAAAGATTATGATTCTGTGAAGACCTAAATTAATGCATCGAAGAAACATAGGGCGACAATAAATGTGCAGCCAGCACATTAGCTACATGCTCTGGGACAGGAGGCAGCTCTAGCGGGGTCAGGTTGGGGCACAGAACTGATGTGGACCTGATTGGGCCAGCCAGCTGGTGAGCACTCCCCTGCCCCATTAAGGCAGGGGAACAGAGCAAAGACATTGTCAAGACATCCTGCCCCCGGTGTGCCCCCAGCTCCCCACCCTCACCATGACAGGCAGTCATAGTGGCCAGTCGTGGCCGCCCCGATCCTGGGAGTAGGGTGAGGATGAGGCCACAAACAGATGTGTTAGCCTGCTATGGCTGGCATTGGCCCACCTTGGCTGCTATTGGACTGGATTATGGGCCTGGGATCATCTGGTGGACCAGTTCCAGACCAGTCACCTACCTGGGCCAAGGCAGGAGCGGGCCCACATTTGGCGGCCTGGAAACAGATGTTGGGTTGAGTCTATGGTAGGGATGGGCAAACGCGGTTGTAAGTTCAGAGTTCAGACCGAACTCGGTCTGTTCGGTCGACCGAACCGAATTCGAATTTAAAACCGAACTGAACCGAATTTGCGAACTCCGTTCTGTTCGCCAATCCCTAGTGGCAACACACACCAAAAACCCCTGGTTTTGAATGGCCGTACTTGGTTCAGAAGTTCGGAATTCGACTGAACTTGGTCTGTTCGGTCGACTGAACTGAACTTCTGAACCGAACTCGAATAATAAACCGAACCGAACCGAATTTCAGAACTTAAATTTCAAACCAAACTGAACTAAACCGAATTTCCAAACTCCGTTCTGTTCGCCCATCCTTAGTCTCTGGCCCAGGAAGGTCACAGCAGGCTCTCGTAACATTTATTGCCACCAAGCAAGTTGGAAGAGACTCCAAGGTTTGTCTAGTCCAACACACTATTCAGATGTAAGATGACTACAGCTACAACATCCTAGATAGATAGCTGCCCAGACTCTTTTGGAAAACGTCGAGTGAGTGCAAGTCTGCAACTTCCTTAGGAAAGAAATAACACGAACACTTTTCATTCTAATGTCCATGCTAATTTCTATTGAGTATTTGGCCGACATGAATATCTGAAGCAAATAGTTACTAAACTTAATTTGAGATGTTTATATTCATTTTGACAAAGCTGATACACACATATGTCCTTTCTGCTTTGCTTATGGTTTCAAATTTTATTTTTGTTTGGATTGCACATTCAGTATTTCAGTCACTTTGGTAATTCAGTAATTTATTTGTTTCAGTGGTCCTATTTGGTGTTATTATTTATTTTATTTGTTTTAATTTTCCAATGTGAATGTGGTTGCTGCCTTTGGACCAGATTCAAGAACCAAGCAGGACCACTGAATGAAGTACTAAATACCAAAATAATTGAACTGACTTAAATACCAAAGCAAAGGAATTGAAGAAATAAATATACAAATTCACAATGGTGAAGGACCATATTATTTATTTATTTAGATTTATATCCCGCCCTATCCCCAGAGGCTTAGGGTGGCTCACAATCACATAAAATACAGATAAATAATTAAAACCCCACTAAAGGCACCCCCATCACTCTCCCGCCAATCTATCTCTGCCCATTAATGCCTGGCCAAATGAGAAGGTCTTACACTGGAAGAACCAGGGTTCAGCTAAGCCTGCAAGGGAAGGGAGTTTGAAAGCTGTGGGCCAGCCACTGACATGTCACTGCCCAGTTTGGCCCGCTACGGCCTGCCTGGGTCAGCGCCTCACCTACATGTCTGTTGCTGGCCCACCAAATGTGGGCCTGGTACAGATCCCAGAAGGGTAGGCAGCTGTCCTGGAAATATGGGCCCAGAAGGAACTGGGCCCAGGATCCAGGTCCAAGGGCTGCACAGGCAGGCCACAGCAGGGCTGAACTGAAAGGGTGCGTCTGTTTCTATGCCAAACTAACCCCAGTGTGGAGGTTTTCCATGGCCACCAGCAATGGCTGCCTGTTCTTGGCAGCCATGGCTGCCTGTCATGGTGGGAGGCGAGGTGCCAGTCACATCGAAGAGGCAGGGTCAGCTGGACACACACCATGTCCTGACCCCCTCCCCCACGGTCAAGTCAGGCCATGGAAATGTTTATTTCGATTCCAAACCTGTACTGACTGGGGGCTCTACCCCCTCACCTCCTTGGGACGTAGAGCCAGTGAGTTGTCTGCACTCTCATTTTCACCAAATGTTAACATGCTTATTTCAAGCTAAAGTAAATACATCCTCATTAAAAAGTGAAAGAGAACAACATTGATATTGTCCTCTTTTTTGGAAACACATGAAAGGTAGGAAGCTATTTTTATTTTCTAATCTATTTCTGCAAGGAGAGTTAAAGAACAATGCTCTGAACAGAGGTTATGGTACACGAGGATCAAGAATATTTGATCTTGAAGGCCAGATATTTTTTGATCCTGATTTGCACTTACATGTGGAGATAATATGTCCTTGAGTGTATTGAAGTGTCTTTGTTTGGAGCATTTCCCCCTGGGACATGAGCCTGGTAATCTTAGCTGACTGGAGCAGGCATGTATTTTTTTGTCAAACTACAGTCTAAAAAAGCAAGAGTGTACTTGTGCCAATGACTTTCAGCTTGGAGGGTGGCCTGGTAAAATAGGGTCTGCACAAACTGCATGAACTCCTTATTTTAAGGCTTTGCTCCTGACAAGGCTGGCCTAAATTCTTTGCGTGGGGAGCCATACTTCAGTATCCACAGCTGTTAATGAGACAGTAATTTGAGCAAGCAGAGGGGGGTGGGGGATCCTTTTTGTTTCTTTTCATGTGGTTTATAGCACTGGCAATTGGACTGAACATAAAAAGAATTGAGTGCTGTTGTCTTAGCAAGCATTTGTGGTGGACCTTATGTAGATGAAATGGCAAAAGGAACTTCCGCCCCTCTCCTCACAGCCCTTATGTTGTACTTTTCTACTGCCCTTATCAACATAGTAACAAAACACTTTGCTGTGTTAACACTTAAAATGTGTTGTTGGGGTTTTGTTATCACCAGACGTGTCTTGTTTCATTTTATCTTCTCTCCCTATGGGAAAACAGTGGGTTCAAGATGAGAATTTTGTCCAATGGGGCTTTTAAATTCTGTTTAGGGTTTTGTTTGTAAGGAGGGTGGTGGTGGTGGTCGGTATTAACAAAAGGCAAGGTCAAGGAAATGCACTTGGAGCAGAAGACGGTGACACCTGAGACAGAGGTAGTTTTACTCTGGCCCCCAAGAAGACCATCTGCTTTGAAGAGGAGGCCTACCCTTCATGCTGATGGTTCCATTGTACCTGTGAAGTAGAGCCGTCCGTTGAGGTCCTCCTTCTAAAGCTTGAGCTGAAATTTTAAAGACAGTAGGTGTTACATAATGTGAAGCTGGCCCAGTTTGCCTGCTCTGGTGCTCCTGTGGCAGCAATGAACCCCACATATCTGTTCCAGGGCTGCCAGATATGGGTCCAGTTCAAACCCTGGCATGGCGACTGAGTTGGAAATTTGGGCCTGGAATGAACTGGGCCCATGGCCCTGCCATGTGAGTCACCCAGGCAGTCCATAGCTGGGTGAACTGGGTCGGCACGTCTGCTATCATGTGTGCCTGACCCAGCATCAGGTGTCACCATGGCAGCCAGCCTGTTATTGCTCCTGCCCCCCCCCCCCTTCTTGGCTGGGTCAAGCCAGGGAAATGTTAGTTTCCATCCTTCAACCTAACCTTGCTGGGGTTATTGCTGGGGCAGCCATTCCACCCCCAGATGGGCAGTTGCTGCAGCAGTGGCTGCAGGTTAGTTAGCACCTCTTGACCTTGAAGAGAATAACTCTAACTTTAAATGTGATTCAGCATTCACTGAGAACCAATATAGAGAAGAAGCAGCAGCATGTCTGAGATGTGCACAGTAGCCAAATTTGCTGGTGAAATTTTCTGGGGATGTGTGCTGCTACAGTCCTGTATAGAGTCACATTATTTTTCCAGTTCTTCCAATCTACAGCAAAAAAATAAATTAAAAAAATGTCCAGTTCCAGTGCAACAAAGGCGGCCTTGTGTAAGCAAGTAGTCTTGCGTGGATACTAAGGCTGCTTTTACATGAGCATCTGGATGTCACGCGTTGAATAATGTGCTTCCTGAAAAGACCTGTGGGGTGTGTTTAGATGCACTGGAATTAGCCGGCTGCCATAGGAATAGTGACTTGTGCAGTCTTTTTGGAGGCGCATTTGGGAAGCCTCAATATTGGGGTTTTCCCAAATGCTCCTTCTAAAAGACCAATTGAGCCACAATTCCTATGGTGGCCGGCTACTTCTGGTGCATTTAAATGCACCCCACGGGGCTTTTCAGGAAGTGCATTCTTCAACGTGCTGCATCCGGCCGCTCGTGTAAAAGCGGCCTAAGGGCACTTTCCCACAAGGCAATATGTGCAACGGATTTGATTTCCCACAAGACTTGAAGCTGTGTAGCATGTGCCTCCCAGAGTTTTCCCCAGAGGCAAACACTGCACATATTGCCTCATGGGAAAGTGCTGTCAAAGTCCAATATGCCTCACAGCAACATGAATGACTGGGAATCTTTCCTTTGATTTCTATGGGAGCCGGATTTGTCTGTAGGTGGCATTTGTACTTTTTCATGGGCCCTTGTTATGGCAAATTTTACCCTCTCACCCCAATAATTGTACATTTTATTTATATAGTCACTCCTGCCTTCTGAATGGTGCTTGAGTGCATCCCAAAAATGAATACAATCAAATACAATCGCACAATTTAAAATCAATTTTAAAACAATTTTAAACAGAAAAAGGTAAA
This sequence comes from Sphenodon punctatus, assembly GCA_003113815.1. Classification (NCBI taxonomy): domain Eukaryota; kingdom Metazoa; phylum Chordata; class Lepidosauria; order Sphenodontia; family Sphenodontidae; genus Sphenodon; species Sphenodon punctatus. Next base: position 297,418 of record QEPC01007016.1, read on the forward strand.
AGGGGCATGGAGGCACAAAATATACTAAGGGGAATCAGCAAGGGATCCTCTAAAGGCATCTTAAAAATAATCTTAAGGTGTTTTTTGAAGGCGAGGAGGGAGGAATTGAGATGAATATTTGGAGTGAACGAGTTCCATACTGATCACCCACCAACTTAAGGTGAGATGGCAAGATCCCCAAACAGTAGATGGTTTCTGATTGTAGTTAAAACCATCACATCAGGGTGAGGTTCCAGGAGCAGGCCTCAAACAGGCAATAGTATCACAATGTATTACAGCCAGGGCCTACCATACAGGGATCTGAAAAACAACAGTGCAATCTTAAATTCAGTCTGTTTCTGCCACTCTACAGGCAGCTAATACAGAGAATGCAGGACAGGCAATATGATCACCAGGGTTCCTAGCTTGCTGTTTCACATGTCAAACCATAGATAAACACAGATTTTGCCTTTCAACAGAGAATTCCATGGATTGTGTCTTTGAACACACCAGCTGGCCTTTGAAAGCAACAGGCTCAAACCTGGACCACTGCAGAGCCCAGCTCCACAGCAGTTCCAACCAGGGCCTGCCAATTTCAAAAGTTGCTTCCTCACACCCCACAACACTTCTCGCCTGAGAGGCCCCACCTTAGCCTTTAAAGTGGTTGTGTATGTTATATGATCAAATCTTTAAGGGTGTTAACACAAGATGGGGCCCCACATTGGCCCCCCTTTGCCCCAAATTTACCCACTCGGGTGAAGGGTGGCCACCAGATGTTTGCCCCAGTTTGGGCCATGGCAGCTCCACACAGCATAATGCCCCAAAATGTGGAGCATGCCTCATGGGTTAACCAGGCCCATACTGGGGCAATGGGCTCCCACGGGACTGCTGTCCATCTGATGAGGCATGTGCAGCCATTGTGCATGCCCTGGTCTGCCACAAGCAGCAAGATTGTGGTTGCCAAACATCTGATCAAGAGAGAGAGGCAGCTAGGAGAAGCATCAGCTTCTAGAGAGCTGATGGAGCAGGATGCCTGCCTAGCTGTAAACCCTGCTGGAGATGTGCTCTCAGTGCCGCAGTAGAGAGCTGCACCACATGGCTGGGCTGGGCACCTCTCAGAGTGCAGGCTATAGCTGCCACAAAGTCCTGAGGAAGACTCAGCTAAGGGAAGAGGGTGCCATTCTAGGTCAGGGGACACACACCCCTCCGATCCCCAGAAATCCCCCATCCTTGCAAATGTGGATCCTTCTCTGCTGGGTGCGCCTGGGAAGGTTTCTAGTCGAGGCTCTGGCTGCTGAACTGGAAGGTGCATGTACCCATATGCCGAACTGTGGCCCTGGCCCTCCCTATCCAAGCAGCACACCATGCCCCCAGCATCAGCTGGTTGGACAGTTCCCGGGGCACACTCAGGAGACAGGCAGCTCCAGCCCTATGGAACTAAGCTGGAAAGCTGCTGGCATAACCAATCCACCCAAGCCCTCATGCCACCAGCCCTACATCCACATCCGTATCGAGTGGTGTTTCCAGTCAATACCTTCACCACCATGCGCAGGACAATGCACCCCAGCCCAGGCTCAACAAACCCAGGATGACCTGGCCTTTCTTGCTGCATTTCTCCACTGCCCTTCTCTCTTAATCAGCTGTCTAGTGACCGCTTCCTCCAGGACCAATCCTGCTGCTGCTGCAGTGGAATCCTCTCCATGTGTTGGCTTCCCGGGCTACACCAGATGGGCGGGGATGGGTTATCTTTGCCCCCCCTACAATGCGTGCATCTTCCTGTTTGATAGGCTCCCCATGCTGCCCACAGGGGTGGCAACAGTGTGGGAACTCCATGTACACCGTAAGAATGCGGCCAACCAGAATTGGCAACCTTATCCAAGTTTGGCCCTTGGAATTACTATTTTACACCGGCCACAATCCCAAACCCCATCCACATGGGATCGGTGAGGTTCCTGCATGACAATCTATTTCCAATACACCTGCATGCGAGTTGCATGCACGTGAGCACACGTGACGTGCTTACAGAGGAGGAGATTGGCCTCAGTAGGGATGTTCACAGTAACTCTTGTTTTTGTCAATTTATTTTTCATTATTAAAATGTCATCCATTTGTTATATTTGGTTAGTCTTGGTTTTGGTTTTATTCATTTGTTTCATTTTTTATTTCCATTGGTTTAAAAGGTATATACATTTTTGGTTGTAACTTTTTAGTTTTCATCCAGTTTTGATTGGTAGAACTGTACCTCTAGCAGAGGGCATTATGTGTGCCACATTTCAGAATGATTAGATAAAGGGATCAGATGTGATAAGCAGTTGGAATTTGTTGTTTTACAAAATTCTACATACACATTCCTGGCTGTAACGGCTTTGTCTTCCATCCCATTTAAAGAAAATTTAGCAAGATCATACGCCTCCCCAAGATTGCTACTCCTGCACAGTTTCAGAAGGATTGGATAAAGGGTCCTAATGTTATAAGCAATTTATGTTTAAATGCATTTCTGGCTGCAACATCTTTGTATTCCAGCCAGTTTACATGTTATTTGGTAGGACTGTATCTCAGGGCTTTAGGAGCATTTGCCCCTGCACTAGAAATAAGGCACAGACAAAAGGATATGGGTAAAACTGGCCACAGATGTTTTATTGAAGCCAATCTTAATTAATAACCTGTTAAGAGAACAATAAACTTATTAAACCAATTAAAGCCAATTAACAGCCATGAAGAACGGTGGATAGAATTAAAACCAATTACCCTAAATCGAATCTTTTCCATGCCAAATTGTGAGGCAAATTAGAATATCCAACAAATCAAACCTTTTCTATTAGAGTGTCCAATTAAATGCCGATTAGAATTATACCGGATTAACTTGGGTGAATAACAAAGGGGGGTGACGAGATCAGATAACTTAACACTTCCAATATCTCTCACTCCCCGCGTTCAGTACCATAATACCAACCAGTTTGGACTGGAGGTACCGGTCCAATCCCCTTCCAATGCACCAAATTGATCCAATTCCCAGAAGGACAGACACTACTGCTGCAAACCTCGGGACCGTTTAAATCCTACCCGTATGCACACAACGCTTGCCCTCCCTTCCTGTGATAATCTGGGGTGCCCATCCCCTAAATTACCCAGCAGGTACACCTTGCAGAATTAATCCAATCATCTGCCCATACACCCAGACTATAATGCCCTTACCGGTTTAACCCTATGGTACTGACCACCACCACAAGTTCAGCAGCTGCGCTTGCTTGAACACCCCCATAATCAAAAACCCAATTCACCCAAGTGGAATCATGCCCTCTGGATGACCCACTCATAACAACCTTTGCAATAATCCTTTTATGTTTCCAATATACATGTCTAATCCCAGTTCGGATAAATGCACCCCATCCTTCCAAAATAGTTCTGGCCTGTTCCATCTTCCCCGGAAGGCCTAGTAAGCACTGAAGCCAGCAGCCACAGTCAGCGCTGAAGCTTCCAGACCGCCGTGCTGCCACCGCCCAGAGTGCCAAAGGTAGGCGATCCCTGGGTGGGGGGGTAGGCTGATCCCTGGGGTGTGTGTGGGGGTGTTAAACCACCCCCCACCCCAGGGATCACCCTAGTACCTACTACCTACCTGCTGGTGCGGGCTCCAGGTCGCTGGTGGCAGCCCGGAGCCAGGGACTTCGGGGAATTTTTATTTATTTTTTAAAATCCAGGCTGGGCAGGGGTGTCCCCTCTTCCACCCACACAGGTTGGGAGGGGGAGGGATTGTTTTTTCCCCCCATTGATTTCAATGGGGACACTGACAGTTCCCCATTGAAATCAATGCAATAGATCCGGCACCGGTAAACTGGTTTTAATCTGGATTTTTGCAATCTGGCAACCAGTAAAACCGGTAGCCGTTTTTTTTCCCCGATGTCCCATCCCTACTAACTACTATGTATACCTATCTAGTAACTGTCTATCTAATAACTATCTATAAAATATTACACAGGGGTACAAAACTAAAATGAAAATCAATCTAATAATATTCCTACTCTAAATAAATCCAAAACTTAAAAGGGGGAATAGAATCAGGGATGGAATAAGAGGGAGAGGGAAAAGGATTCAATGAAGAGGGGAGGGAGGAAGGAAGATTGAACACAGGGGAGGATAAAAACAACAACTAAATCTATCTAATCTAAGCTAAATAAATGAGAATATGGAGGTAAATGGGTTGGATGGGTGAAATAGGAGGAGGATGGCAATGGATTAGGAATAGGAAGGAACAAAAACTGCTAGGAGAGAGGGAGCCTTCTGAAACACCTGCTGTTCAGGAACAGTGACTAGCTAGAAGGTGTTGGGAAGGGGGGAGGTAATGAGTTTTGTTTCTTGCTGCGCCCGCCTCACCGCAAGCCCCATTGGCTCCGTGCAGCCTAGCCTGTGGCCAATCGCAGACTGCGAAGCCAGTGGTCTGAGGCGAAAAGGGATGGTGATTGGGCAGGCTGGCTGCTACTCCAAGCCTCTCGACCCCATGTGCCTGTAAGTCTGTTCCTCAGCTGAATCCCCCTCCCTGTCATGTTTTGCCTTCCAGTGTCACATTTTTGCCACTCGAACTCACCTGAACGTGATCCGATCTGACCAACTGTTTGGTCATTTCGACGTTCAGAATCTAGTTTGGTTTGGTCAGTTCGTGTTTGGGTTCAGTCATCTGAAGAGGCCGAGGTCGGGCCGAACTCCAACCTTCTGAACCATGTTCGCCCATCCCTAGATCCTGAAGGTCTGAGATACGATCTTGACAACGTTCATGTACGAAAAGATGGAATAAAAAGTGTATTTACAAGTAAATAGCTTATAATACAAGGACCCTTTTGGAAATTGGCAAAGATAGTAATATTGGGGAGAGGTAGAAGCTACAGAAGTTTCATCCAAATCAGATTGGAGACAGACGTTACAGTCAGGAATGTCTATGCAGATTTTTGTAAAATAACAGTTCTCAACTGCTTATATAAATCAGTTTCCTTTATCTAATCTTTCTGAAATTTGGCACGTACACTACTCTCCATTGGGGAATCCTGAAAAGTTTCATCAAATCAGATGAAAAATTTAAAAGGTTACAGCCATAATATATGATTTTCCGGTTTTCCCTATTAATTCATAACAAAATTTTGGTTTTTCATTATTATGTTCTTTCGTTTTCATTATTCAATAATAAAAATGAAAAATCTCTATTTTGTTTTTGTTATTGAAGTCCCCCTGATATCCCAGGGGAGCAACTATGGAGAGGATATTCTCAGTGGTTGCACCTAGGCTGTGGAACTCCCTTTCAGCAGAGGTCTAAGTGGCCCCACACCTCTCCTCCTTTTGACGACAAGTGAAGACCTGGCAATTCCACCAGGCTTTTGGTGAGGGAGATGAAGGGTGGAGGGTTGCAGGTTGGGGGTGTGTGTATATTTTTTCCCCCAGTTACGTCCTCTATGTGGATGATTTATTTTAGATTTTATTTTCATATTTAATGATAGGAGATAGCGGGGATTCTGGGATGCCAAAAGAAATTCATTTACAAGTACTTACCTGTTAGCTGGCCTGGGGAGCGGAGCTGAGGGCAGAGCCTGAGACCTGCCAAGGGGATAAAGCATTCACTCAGACCACGGCAGCGCCGAGGTAGCTGGGATTCCGGGACGCTGAAAGCAGTTCATTTACAAGTACTTACCTGTCAGATGGCCTGGGGAGCAGAGCTGAGGGGAGAGCCTGAGACCTGCAGAGGGGATAAAGCATTCACTCAGCCCACGGCAGCACCGGGGGCAGCGCACCGAAGGGCTGCATGCCGGGGCAGCGCACTGAAGGGCTGCATGCCCAAGGGCACGCCCTTTTGCGTGTCCTTCGACCTGACCCGGAGCAGGAGCCTAGACTCTGTGGCAGTAGTATAAAAGGTGGGAGGGAAAGAGAAATATTCCTGTGCCCAGCACAAAAGAGGTAGAATGAGGGACCTTGGGCTATCTACTTAGGTGAAACCTAGGGAAGTCTATCTGGACAAATGGTGATTGCTAGACCTATGACAAGAGAACTGGTAAATGGTGAAGACAGGGGCCCAAACAGAGATTAATTGAGAAGAAAGGACCCTGCAATGACTAGGAAGTGTTGAAGGCAGAGCCCTCCCAATCCTATTGATCAGTTGCCACAGACATCTTAAGCTAAACAAATGAAATTGGATAAATTTCTATTGCCCTCTCAAAAAGTCACAGGAGTTTGAGGATATGCCCCGCTTGAATCCTCAATCTCGAGTCAGGAAGCCACGCAGGCTAGCTCTTTTTTGACCTCCATTGGTGGTAGGGGGCATTTTTCCCCAAGGGTAGTGCATCAAGGGAAGAATCAGGGGGATTTGTCTATGGCCCATCTTCTAGGGAATCAGTGCTTCATGGTAGCAGATCTAGTCAAGAAATTATTGGCTAGAGTGGAGGGGATTATAACCCATATGGTCACACACTAAACTGCCTTGGACCAGATAGTGGTGGCCTTAGCAGAACTAAAAGCAGATTTGGGACGTGAAGTACAGAACATGTTTGAAAAGCAGAACTTAGCAGCTCAGGGGAGAAGTAAGGAGGGTGGAATTCACCAGGAGCCAAGAGTTGGAAATCAAGCCAATGAGAAGGAAGGTCCTAGCCAGGTTAATAATGAGAAATTGCCTACCTATATCACTAATGATCTAGCAACAGCATTTAGAATACATCCCCTGCCGAATGGATCTTTCCCTAGGTGGAATACAAAATATGACATTCTAAATCACTTAACAAATATTCTCCAGGTTAAGATCCCCTGGGGACATAGGATCATACCAAATATTGCCAGCACCAAGAGACCTTCAGAGGCTAGTTATAAACTTTAACTCATACCAGTTGGTTGAGTGTATAAAGGCCCAGACTCAGATCTTCTACTCTTGGGGCATTATTTTGGGAGATGTTTGTAGGGATGTGGGAGACCCAGTCCCGCTAGCTCCCACATATCGGAGCAAAGCTCAAGTCCCTAGTAGCTCCCAAAGTGGTGCAAACAGGAAAGTAGAGGAAGGTAAACCAAGAAGGGTCGATACCCAAGAGATTAAAAGGACTATACAAGAAAGGCTTACAGAGATAGCCATGAACGACCAGCAAAAGGGAAAAAAAACCTGGACACCCTGAGGGAAAGGCCCCAGAAGAGGGAGAGGGGAGTTTTGATAAAGAGTGTTCTGAGGAATTGGACATGATGGATATCCAACCGGTAGTTTTGTCTCCACTAGGAAAACTTTTGATCCCTCTGCAAACAGGAGAGCTAAAGCTGGGGGTTCCACCGCAGAGCATCCAGCATAAGTGCGATAGTGGGGAGAATGTACTGAATGTAGGTACCTCTAAATGACTTGATGTGTGCCATGTCAATAGCTTAAATATCTGTACCTGGAATTCTGCAGGATGGACAAGACATTTGCAGGAGGAAGATTTCCTACCCTATTTAATTCAGCACCACATTATTTGTCTACAGGAAACGTGGGAAGTTTTGCCACTTAGTTTACCAAATTATAAGGTTTTTTCCATTGAGGCCAATCCCTCCTTGAGAGGGGGAAGACCCAGGGGAGGCTTGGCCTGTTTTGTGTCTTCTAGCCTAGCCCAGCCCATTCTGCTCACAGTATCCTCGTTTTTCCTCCTGTGGCTCAAGGGATATTTTTGAAGATGAGGCAGGAGGAATACATCCTCATAAACGGGTATATTCCTCCTTATAACTCAGGCTATTTCCCCAGTGTATGGGGAAAGCTACAAAAAGCCATGGAGGACATCCAGGCGAGGTGGCCCAAAATAAATCTCATAGTAGTAGGGGACTACAATGCCCGTATAGGACCGGATAATGAGATCTTGGAAGAACATGGTATTGTGCTCCACTCACCAGGAGGAGTAGGTGTGTATAAACGCACTTCAAGAGAGCAACTAGTGAATAAGGCGGGGTTGAACTATGCTTCTATGATTAGGGACCTCACTTTCATAATTCTAAATGGGTCAGGTTTCTCAGATCAAGAAGGGGAATTTACCCTCATGGGGCTTCTGTAATAGACTTTGTAGCAGTATCCCAAGACACAATGACTAAGGTCATGAACTTCCAAGTGGGGATAAATGTACTAAGTGATCATCAACCACTAGTGATTAGGGTAGATCAGAATGTAAATAAGATATCGATTAAAGAGGAGAATGACAACTCACATTTGGAAGTCTTTCCCCAACGGAAGTGGGGAAGTTCCTTGGCTAAAGAATTTGAAGATATAATAAGAAATCAGGATGTAGCAACACTCCAGGAAAATATAGTGGCCTTTGAGGGAGAAGTGACTAGTGTGGATAAGTATGAAAAAGTTGATGGGAATGATTTATGAACAGGTATTTAGTTCCAAGAAGCAAATTGGGAGAGACCAGCTAAGAGCAGTAAGCAAGCCATGGTTTGATCAAGCCTGTCAGGCAGCTAAAATCAAGATAGCTAAACTTTATGCATTGTGGAGAGAGCATAAAAGGGAATATTTACAAGATTTCTACAGACATAAAAAGATATATGCTAAAATGATAAAGGAAAAAAGAGCATATTGGAAAGATGAATGGAATAGAATGCAGATAGCAGCGGAAAGCAAGGACTATGGGACTTTCTGGAAATGCATAAATTGGGCACTAGGTAAGATCCCTATGCAGGTAGTGTATGAAGTCCCAACGTAAACGTGGGAACAGTATTTCCAGAGCATCTTTAATATTGTAGAAACTCAGGAGAGCTATCAGGAGATAGATTTAACAAATAGCCCAGTATGGCCTAAACTGACTCAAGAAGAAATAGTGACCTGTATTTGATCAACTAGAAGTAACAAAGCCCCAGGAGTGGATTGCATACAGATTGAATGCGTAAGAGCAAACCTAGACTGGTGGGTGCCTATGCTGGTGGCTCTGTTCAATTCCATAAATGCCTCAGGGAAAATGCCAGCAACATGGGGAACAGCAGTCGTCATACCTGTATTCAAAAAAGGGGACTGGTCGGACCCCTCTAATTATAGGCCAATAAGCTTAATTAGTATAGTCACTCGTAAACTTTACACCAAAGTCTTATTGGGGAAGCTTACTAAGTGGATAGAGAGAACCATATTTTACATCCGGAGCAGGCAGGATTTCAACGACAGAGATCAACAGTTGAACATTGTATCATGCTGTTCCATCTAGTAGAAAAATATAAGAGGAAGAACAAGCAGTTCTTCGTAGCCTTACTGGATTTACGCACTGCCTTTGATGCAGTAAACTGGCGCCTACTGTGTGGGAAGCTAAGAGAAACTTCCATGGACCATAGGCTTCTCCATCTTCTGCAAAAGGTACACCAAAAAACAGAGATTAAAATAAGGGTGGATAGACCAGGGCACCTGTCTAGAAGTGTGGGAACAAATGTGGGAGAGTCAGACAAGGATGTGTACTGGCTCCCACATTATTTAATTTATTCATTAATGATCTAATACCCAAGATGGCAGAGGCAAGATACCACCCCCCCAAAGCTGGCAGCAAGACCTCTGGGATGCCTCTTGTTTGCAGATGATTTGGCTTTGGTCTCGCAAACAAGGACAGGGTTAAAGAGGCAGCTAAAGGAGTTTGCTAGATATTGTGAGACAAACACCCTGAAAATAAATTATGATACATCTAAAATAATGATATTTTCAAGTTCCAGGAGGATATATAAATGGGAGATACAGGGGAACACGTTACAGCAGGTACCTATATTTAAGTACCTGGGGATGAACTTCCAGCAGACAGGAAAATGGAAAGTCCATGTGCAAAGAGTGGTAGAGGCAGTTAGACCAGTCATCAGTGCAATAGCGAAATACTTCTATAATTTGGACAGATTTGAGGTAAAACCAGCGATACAGGTAGGCAATGCGATGGCAAGAGCAAAGCTCCTTTACGGAGCCGAGCTATGGGCTCCCTTAACGAAAGAAAACTGGGGAAGTGTGCAATTCCAATTTTTACAAAAACTGCTTAGAGTACCTCTGGGCACCCCAGCAGCAGCTGTTAGATTGGAAGTAGGACAACTAGGATGGGAGCAGGTGGGATGGGCCATGGCACTCAAGATGTGGTTAAAACTCCATAGTTGTGCTCAGAAGGGCCTGATGGTATACTATACAGCTGATAAGTTCCAAAATTCTTGGGAAGTTTCGATCTCCAGCTATCTGATGAAAATGGGGTTTTCTAGGGAATCTCTGCAAGGGAAGGAAATGGGATATTTAAGAAATATGATACTAACAAGGCATAAGGACTTAGCCCAACAGGAGGATATAGCTGTAGTTAGCCACACCCGACATCTTAAAGAATATTTAACATATGTCCCAAATATGGGAGAGATGGCCCCCTATTTGGGAGGTAACCTGACAACGAGGGGGAGATATCTTATAATGTCTGCTAGATTTAATGCCCTCTCAACAGGAGTATTACGAGGAAGGATACAAGGGATGAGCTTTAGTGAGAGAACTTGCCCCTTTATCCAGGCTCATGTGGAGATGGTACAACATGTGTGCTTTGAATGCCAGATGTATAATGGGATAAGGAGGAAATATTTGTCAGAACTGATTGGAAAATTGCCAGGAAGGACCGAGCTAAATTTATTGTGGCGCGCATTAAATATGAGGGAATATATTCCAGTCATAACTAAGTATTTAACACAAGCTATGCTTTATAAGGACAAGATTTATGAAATCCCTGACACTGGAAGGAGCAGAAGAAGAAATTGAATTTGTAATTGGGGCTGATTGACATGGCACACTAAAGAGGAGTTGGGAGGGATTTAGAAGAAAGGAAGTGAGATCTTTCCTAGCACGCATTGGAATAAGGGCTAGGTAGCAAAGAGATTGGGATGTGAATACAGTAATTGCTAGTGACTGGATGGGTCCATGGACAGATGTGGATGTTCAACAAATCTGGGGACGAAGCATGTACTTTATAGGGATAGATATTCATGCTACCGTAAGGTACTTCTAAGTAGAACATGCCTACCGGGAATGAGAAACGTTTAAGATATACTATGACTCAAAATTATTTTTATTTTAGAAAATTATGTACTTAAGGTGCAAGTGTATGTCTGTGTATTTATATGTTGTGTTTATATGCTATGGCTATGACCAAGTGAATAAATTGATTTACTACTACTATTTAATGATATGATTGGTTAGCTGCCTCAAGCTGCTTTAGCAGGAGGGGCAGTACTATTTGAAAGGGTAAACAACCATTCCCTATCTACTCATTCCACACCACTCAAGATTTTATAAACCTCTGTCATGTCCCCACTCAATCTTCTCTTCTCTAAGCTGAAGAGACTTTCAGTTGGGTCAAACAAGCCAGTCTTTACATTCAACATATGTCTCTTACATCAGGTCTGAGAACCACAAACAAAAGTCTTCCAACTTACAGTTTGTTTCCCAGAAATACATTCCCACCTCCCTGGAAGCTTCTTTCTGTAAAAGAAGAAACACACGATTCCTGTCCTCTGATCATTCTCTTCCTTTTGCGAGTTTCTCCTTCTTCCTATTTCCTCAGATGAGGGCAAGTTCCTGAATGTCTTTCAGCACTGCAGGGCCTCATCCTGCCTTTACTCACAGATCTAGGCAAAATTCTGCAGGCAGGAATGGGACATCTGTTACACATCACATACTTTTTTGGCTAGACCAAGTCTGTGTTCTATGCATAAGAATTTATTATGGTGCCTTTGCATATCAATTGTCTACCCTATTTCAAATTCTGCAAGAATTTGGTTAATGAGAATGATTTTCAGTTATTTTGCTTCTACTCCTTGGGTGGGTGGGGGAATATTATTATACAGCAGGTCCCAAAGATCATTATTTATTCTGCTGAAGAAAGCACCGGTATTTGAAAACCGTTTTATTATTACAATTTTTTTTCAAAAAACAACAAAACCTTTACTCATATTTTCTTCTCTGACCATGGCATATTTTTGCTCTAGATACATTTCAACAATGCATGAGTTGAGTCACTTTGAGTACTATAAAACCATTGTCTAAACTAAAAAAAATGTCATAAGTGGAAGCTAGATTGGAAGCAATTTTTGTGGAGCATGGCCTTTTCACCTTAAGGAATTTTAGAGGAAATTGTCTTCCTTGGGTTATTTCCAAAGATTTAATTTAATATAATGTGGGAGGGAGAATATACCCATTCTTTTGTCATCTAATTTGTATTTCCTAAAGCTCTGGCATTGCTCAAGTACATTTGCAATCTATTGGCAGCTGCAATTTGCCTAAAAGATTATATTATGGCTATTGCCTTGCAAAAGTAATCTATCCTGTAGATAACTGTTCTAGTCGGTTTTATACTCATCCAGAATATATAGCACTGTACTGTAGTCAATATTGATTAAAATATAGAAAACTCTGTACACAGTTCCTGGCCCCAATAAACAAAACCTCAAAAAGGGGGTTTATAAACGATGATAGTCCACACCAGGAGGGTGTTCAACCCATGTTTGCCAACCACTTATTAGGCAGCCACGAGATGCATGGTCCAAGCGCCACCGAGTCTCTACTCATAGTGGAGTCCTGGGACATCACAATCTGGGACCATGTTTGTCCACTTGTCCGCCTACATAGAATAGGTTGTGCACAACCTCTATGGAGGCAAAGCACACAGAGCAGCCCTAGCAGATGAAACAGCTAACACACTCACTGCTGAAACTCTCCCTAGAGCTTATACTGTTTAGTTTTACCTTGGAGCACTCAAAAATGTCTCTCCAGAAGGTTGGGGGGGGGGGGGGGGGGGGGGGGGGGGGGGGGGGGGGGGGGAGGAGAGGAGAAAAGCAGTAAAACAGTGGGGGAAGCTTACTAGACCCCAAATTCCCCATGGCTGAGAGTCATGAGGGAGGGGTGGTGGTGGGAGAAGTACAGCACATGCCCACGTATTGGGTTTGCTGCACAAAAGCTCCTGAGTACAGCTGCCTGGACCAAACAAGGAACTCTTGTGGGTTATCGGCCATTATTTTCACCCTTGGTGTGCTCAACATTAATAAGTACGTCAATTGTGCTCAACCTTTTCCCTGTGCAACCCTACTAATAATGAGATTTAACCAAGATAACTGTAAGGTTCTGCATTTAGGGAAGAAAAACCAAATACATAGGTATAATCATTGCTCTGGAGTGTGCCATCACCACATAAAGGGGGCTATGCTAATGGCTAATAGATCTGCCTTAGCGATTCGTAAGTTGTTGGTACAAATGGCCTTTAAAATGGCAATTTGAGTGTTCAATGCCAAAACCACCTCTCAATTTCTCTTTGGAGCTGAGTTGCGGGGACCATATTCTACAGTGACATTGGATAAGGTGCAGTCTAAATTTTTACGCTCCATCGCTGGAGCACCAGGAGGTACCCCGAATGCAGCAGTCAGGCTTGAGTTGGGCCAACATCGTTGGGCTTTTAGCACCTGGAGGGCGGCACATAAACTTTGGCTGTGGGTTTGTAACCCAGGGACCATAGGCTTGCTTAACCTTTTGGAGAAAGATTTGTTTAGAAGTAGTTGGGTTGTAAAAGTTGAGGCCCATTTAATATCGCTGGGTCTATCTAGAGATTACCTTTTGGCTAGAGAAGGGCAAGTGGCCTCAAGTGAGGTTTTGCGCAGATGGCAGGATGTGGACTTGCAGGAAGAAAGGGCAAGGATTAATCAGTCCGGACATCTTTGATCTTATTTAAGATTGGCGGCAACTTCAGATACAATGGCTGCCTATTTTTCCCTTCCTCTTTCCCGAGGAGCTAAACAAATTTTTCTGGCAGCACGCCTTAATGCTCTCCCCTCCAGAGTATTAGAGGGGCGCTTAAAGAGGGTTCAGTATGCACAGAGGTCCATATGACCATATGACCAGTATGCACTGGTCCATATGACCAGATTGAGGTTGAGCCTCCATCTCATATTCTTTTTAGTTGTCACCTTTACGACAAACTAAGGCAGCAATTTCTAAATGAGTTTCTATCGCTTTACCTGGTAGATCGCAGGAAGCACTTCTAACTACGGCTTTGGCTGACATTGATGAGGGGATTACTACTCAAGTTAGCAGTTTTCTTATGCGTGCATTCGCTTTGTGCCAACAATTCCTTGAATTTAAGTTGCCATTGGATGTATGATTATCTATGAATTTAGTGAGGGGTATTGAAATAAGGGTGGAAGTGTATTTTTGTGTACAGTGTATACCTTATGGATTTGTGTGTTATGTTTTGGCTATGACTTCAGTCACGCCTAATAAAGTTTTATTTGATTTGATTTTTTAATTTGATTTGACATAGGTATAAGATGAGGGATACCTTTCTTGGCAGCAACACATATGAAAAAGGAGCTAGGGATTGTGGTTGATCACACACTGAGCAAGAGTCAGCAATGTGACACAGCGGGGGGGGGGGGGAGGCTAATGCAATTTTAGACTGTATTAACAAAAACATTGTCTCTGAGTCAGCACAGGTAATAATTCTGCTATGGTTGGTACTGGTCAGACCTCACCTGGAGTATTGTGTCCAGTTTTGGGCACCTGATTTTAAGAATTATATTGGCAAATTGGAGCAGGTACAATTGGAGCAGGTACAAAGGAGGGTGTGGCAGATGGCCCTCATGTGCAGTTCCTTGCAGGATCAGGGCCATCCCACTTTTTTGTCAGTCAGCTCATCTCTCAGGAACAGGCAATAGACTTCTATTGCAGGTTAACATGTTTATTGCCACCACTAGTGCAGATCTATACAGCACACACAATTCATCAGACACATCCTGCTTCCTTACCACTCCTATGGTTCCCAGTTTATACCTAGGCCCCACCCCGGCCCGTGGACTAGGCAGATCGCAGCCTCCCTTCCTTGCTCCCTTAGCGAGCCCACCTTCTCCAGGCACCTTGGCCAGTATATATTGGATGAGAAGGCAAGGCAGAGCAGTAGTCTGCACAATTTGCCTGTCCTAGCTCAACTGATTCTAGCTAGGCTTCCCTTTATACCCCAGCTAACAGGCAGGGTTTCAGTGATCCACAGGGTGGTCTTAAAAGGCCAGCACACATGCATCACAGAAGGCAACAAAGATGATAAAAGGACCTGGAAAGCAAGTCTTATGAGGAAAAGCTGAAGGAAGTGGGTGTGTGTAGCCTAGCGAAAAAAGGGTTAAGGCTGAGTGTCCATGGGCAAGATTCAAGGTCTTATATGAGTCTCATGGGGAATTAACTCAGCCCAAGACACAAACATGTTCAGGTTCTCACTTCGGCTATTTTCACACAAGACACTCTCCGCCAACTCACCACTATACATGTTGCAGGACTGCAGTGTTGCCCTATAGGTGCCCTGTACCATGTATAGTGGGTGGGTAGTGGGTGGAGAGCATCTTGTATGGAAATACCCTTTGGACCTTCTAGGTCTATGAGCACATTCCCACATACAGCAAATAAGTGCTTGTTTCTTTCCCCCACATAATTTAATGCTGTGGGAAAGTCTCCATGCGCTTAATTTGCTGTACTTGCATTTCTTAAACAAATGCATGAGAGGGCAGTGAAAACAAACGCATGAGAGGACAGCGAAAACCTACCTTTGTCGAAGCACATGTCCAGAGACCTGCATGGCTCCTGCTGTGAGAACGCTGGTCCCCTTGCACATGGCCGGAAGTCCTCTCTTCACTTCCAGGTTCCCCCGCCACCGCTTATGGAATCGACGCCACTGCCTCCATCCCCACAGGCTTTGTGGGCTTCAGGTTGTCATTCAGCTGGTGTCTACTTGTTTTGGCTTGTGCTTGTTCTCATCGTTGAATGGATTTCCTCAGGCCCCCGTAGTGGCCGCTTATGGCACCGCTGCCTCCTTCCCCGCGTTGAGCTGCCGCCACTGCCTCCTTCCACACATAAATCAGGTTAGTAAGAACATCACTAGCGCATTCTGTAAAGTAACTTGAATGCGCTAGTGACATGCTGGTGTGAATGAATGTAGGCACATTTTTAAATTGCCTGTATTCACAAACACCAGCATGTTTCTGTATGTGGGAATGCACTCTGTCTCTCTGCTTGGCCCCATTAGGGCTCTTACAATAGTCTTTGGCTCTCCTCAGAGCTATCAATAAAGTTTGGTCCCTTCTCTGGACCAACACAAGTATTTGGCCCCTCCGGTATCACTTTTACATTTGGCCCATCTCAGGCCTTACAACACATTTAGCCCCAGTCAAGGATAGTATCACAATTGGCCCTACTCTAGGCAACTAAGAGATTTGACCCCTCACACATTTGGCAGCCCCACTGGGGTAGTTTGCTCAGGTCTCCCTGTATCCCTTACAACCCACCCAGTCCACCAGATATGGGGCTTCCCCCACAAAAGGCAGGTCTCCAAAATTAAATACAAACAAAAGGTAAGCCTCATTGGCTGTTAACACAAGTCTCTAACTTCTGTAAGCCTTTTCCAATAACAAAGTCCTGTATCAGGCCTAATAGTCCTTATTTACAATCCACAGCAAGTAAGTCTCTTTCTTGAAAATGATCCCACCTGCATTTATAACACTATCTATCCCAGTGGGTAATGTCCTTCCTTGGTTGGTTGGCCAGCCCTCACCATCAGTTCCTGTTACACCTGCCATCTTCTGGCTCTCTTATACTCCTCCCCTTCCTGGGGGTGGCTCTCAGGGAGGTAAGCTTGCAGATACAGCTTGTTAACAATTAAGACTTGGTGGCTTTTCAGTTAACTATGCAGCTGTGAGCTGCAACAGTATGGTTTGCAGCCTTTCTGCTTAGCTCAGGCTGGTGCTTTCTGGCCAGTCTGTTACAGGGAGACATGGTAGAAGCTTTCAAATATCTAAAGCGCTGTCACCAAGAAGATGGCAAGGAACTGTTCTTCATTGCTAAAGCAGGCAGGTCTAAGAAAGAATGAGCTCAAATTTCAGGAAGGTAGATTTTGGTTAGACATCTGGAAAAAACTTTTTTTAATAGTAAGAGCTACTCAGCAATGGAACAAGTTGCTTAGGGGGGTTGTAGGCTCTCCCTCGCTGCAGGTTTTTCAAAGAAGCTGGCTAGCCCTCTGTTGGGGATGTGGTTGCTGTGATCTTCCTGCATCTAAGCAGGGGGACCAGATGACCCTTCGGGTACCATCTAAATCTGACATTCTGCAACTTAAATGTAACCCTGTGCCCCAAAGACAAGCAAAGTAGGTCAAATATCTGTTGGGGACTGACTGCTCTTGGGGGTCCTGACCAACTCTTTGGGAACCTTTTGCCATTGATGGGGTCTCCATCCTTCCTGTCCCCCAGGCCCATAGCTTGGACTTCATCTTCATCTTCGACTTGCACCTCGCCTTCACCTTGACTCCGTGGCCAAATCCTGCTGCTTCTCCCTCCAGAACATTGCTAATATCCGCTCTTTTCTGTCTGTCTCCTCTGCCAAAACTCTCACTCACGCCTTAGTCATCTCATGCCTCGACTATTGTAACTTCCTCCTCCTCACTGGCCTTCCCCGCTCTCACCTTTCTTCCCTCATCTCTGTTCAAAGCTCTGCTGCCAGGATCATCCACCTAGCCTGTCGCTCTGACCACATGCAGCCTCTCCTCTCCTCTCTCCACTGACTCCCTCTTTCTGAGCGCATTCTGCACAAGCTCCTCATCTTCACCTACAAAGCCCTTCACAACCTCACACCCACCTACCTCTCGGCCCCGATCTCCCTCCAAACCCCTGTTCGAGGACTCTGCTCCTCTTCCATCTCCTCCCTCACCCTCCCATGCCTCCCCTGCTTCTCCAACTGCCTTTGTCCCTTCTCCCTCGATGCTCCGCACACCTGGAACTCCCTCCCTGCCCTCGTCCTCCTTGTCTCCACCCTCCACTCCTTCAAGTCCTTCCTCAAAACCCACCTCTTCCTAACTCCTGCTAATCATACCCACCCAGGATTATCCTCCACCTGTTACCTGCAAACTCCCAGTTCTCTGTAACCAAGCCGAGAACATGTATCTGAGTTCTCGCATCCTCATGAATTTTTCATCCCTTGTCTCTCCCTCTTTTCCCCCTTCTCTGTCTCCCCTCTTCCTGTCTTTATATTGTAAGCTCTCGGGCAGGGGTCATGTCTATTTTATTCTCTGTAGAGCGCCAGGTACGAGGGCTGAAATGGTGTACTGCTGCGGCAGCATTTACCGGCGGAAGGTGCTCCTCCACACCAAGCAGCATGGTTAGGAAGGGATCGATTTTTGTGCCTTGCACTTGTGGCTTTCCGTGGTTGCTGCCACGGTATTTTTGCCACTGTAGATTTCACGCGGAAGTGGCAGGTTTGCCACAGTTTCTCCTTTCCCTTAAGCACAGCAGTTTTGTGATTCTCACAGCAGCCAGGGCCGTAGCCACCGTGGTGCAGGGGAAGTTGCTGCCTTGTAAACAAAGTTCTTCTTCGAGGGGCTCCTTCCATTCTCACTTGCACACCCTTCTCTTACCGGCATATACCAACTTCACTAGCTTAAAAAAAAAACCTGTGACGTTTACACTCCCCCACCCTATATAAGGTACCTAAACCCAACACAGTTCCTTCCAACCCTAAGCAATTAGGAAGAAAATTCCATGCGGTGTTGGAAGGGTGAGTGCTTGTGAGAATGTTAGGAGCCTTCTGATGCTGATCCAGGGGAGCCAGGTGCTCACTCACTGCCGCTGGGGAATCCCTGCACTCTAAGCGGGACAGAGACAGCGACTAGTGTGCAAGGAGGGATAACAAAGATCCCTCCCTCAAAGCTCAACTCTGGGTGCTGCCCTGTTTGTTGTCCCTCCATGTGCACTAGTCTCTGTCCCTCTTAGAGTGCAGGGATCCCCGGCCCCAGCAGCAGTGAGTGAGCGCCTGGCTCCTGTTGCTGATCCAGGGGATGAGTGTGGGGGGGGTCCCTGCTCTTCTGTGAATTCTCTTGTGCATTAGGGTGCCAAGGACAAATTCTTCCCCTTTGCTGGGATGGCTCTCTGCCTCATTGTAGCTGC
>QEPC01007016.1:316468-333973 GCA_003113815.1 Sphenodon punctatus
CCCCCCCCCCCCCCGAGCAGTCTTCCCCCTGCCTGCTACCCCCCTCCCAGGCTGCAGATGCCACATATGCCTGGGGCCGGCCCTGATTGCTGCCGGCGCCCTCCCAGGGCAGGGTATGGGCACAAATGCTCCCCCTGCCCCACGCCATGGTGGCTACGCCCCTGCAGCAGACTCTGAAGCAGGTAGTCAGAGTCACCCTAAGTTCATTCATTCAATGATCTATTATTCAGCATCACGGTGCATCAGGGACTCACGCTTTAGTGGCGGAAGGCGGCATAAAACCGATTGTGTTCACAAACTGCAGATCTGCTGCATCTGCAGATACTGGAAGCAGGTAATGCGGAATCGCGGGAATTTCGAGGGGAAGTCGGTGGCAAGACACATTAAGTGCTGAGTTCTCAGAATGGAATGGCGGCGCATTAACAGCTGCTGCCAATTCAGCCCTACCAGGTACATCGCTGGCACTATATAAATGCTTATAATAATAATAATAATAATAATAATAATTAATAATTAATTGTTGCTACAAAACTTAAGCATATGCTTTGCTAAAGAAGGAGGGACTTAAGCATATGTTGCGATGACTTGCTTCCCTGCACCCCCTCTCATGCACACAAACACACTGCTATGCTACCCCCCCCTTGGCAAGGGTGGGGCCTCATTTCCCCCTTTTCACAAAAAAAGATGGTGAACATTTGTTCTCCACTGGCACAGAAGACAGAATAAGGGTGCTTTTAGATGTGACACAATGCTCACGGATTTAAACGAGCCACTTTTAGAAAACTTGTGCACATGGCATTTAGATGCGCGCCTCCACCATTGGAAACAGCAGCTCGGACCTTCTTTTGAAACCAGATTTGTTTTTGTAAAACTGGATGTTACAAATCTGGTTTCAAAAGAATGTGCGAGCTGCTGTTTCCAATGGCAGAGGTGCATCTAAATGCCACCCACGTGACTTTTCTAAAAGCAGATTATTTAAATCCATGAGCATTGTATCACTTCTAAGAATGGGCTAAGAGGGAACAGGCTTAAATTGCTTGAGATGGATGTCTATTACCAATCTTATTGATAATAAGAATGATTATTCTTTAGAAGGACATGGGGTGCACAACCCTGGAGCAAGTCCAGGGGTGCACCCCATGTCTGCCCGCTTGCAGAAGCACCAGGGTCTAATTTAAAACGGACCCAGTATTGCCGTGGCCCACAGTCTGCCGGCGCAGTGTCCCTCCTCCCCCACACCATAGATTTGCAGGCTGATGGACTGCTGTTCTAGGCTGCCGCCCACAGCTCTATGGCAGTGTCCGGGGAAATGGCTGGGAGTGCAGCTGAAGCGTCTCTGTACTGAGTAGAGAGTCCGATGCCCTAGGTTTGAACAGCACAGCCCACTCTGCTGGATATCCTGGAGCACTGTTAATGGGGCTGGAGCAGAGCAGGTGGTGCCTGCCCCATCTCTGTTCTGACTGCGCATCTGGCAGGTCACCTTTAAATGGACATGGATATGAGTAGAGTGGTCATAGCTCCCCTTTAAAAGATAATATTTATGAAAATACATGGTACAGGGCTGCACTGGCACCAATGCAGCCCTGCACCATGTATTTTTCATAAGCGACCTCTTTTAAAGGGGATGTATGGTCACCCTAGGTGTGTGAGGTGGAGCAGAGGCATGAGTGTGATCTGTGTAAAAGCACCCAAAGAACTTTTCCTGAATTTGTTTCCCCCCATCCCCAGTCCCCCGTCTGATTAATGTTTTGTTTCTGACTTCATTGTGAACAGGATTAGGGCCCTTGAACCAGAACTCTGATTTACAGACAAATAATATTTTAAATGATTCATTTTCATGCAGACTGAACAAAATCTGCCATCAGATGTATTCTTCTGTTTTGTAATTTGTTTGTTAGGCACAGAGTAGAATTTTATAGCTTATGTCCTTCTCTAGAGTGGCACTCGGTGCAAATCCAGCAAAGATCATCCAACAATTAGTATGAATTAGTATGAATTCATACGAATAGTATGAATTCTATTCATACGAATAGTATGAATTAGTATGAATTTATTTGCGTCCAATACGTCTGCCCGTTATTGTAAAAAAATAATAATAGAGTGGACAAGGAGGACAGGGTGAATATCCAGGCAGCCGTTGCAGGCTGTTGTTAGCTGCAGGAGACAGTAGCTGCAAACTAACACGCCCAGCTGCTGGCTATTGCAAACTGTGAAGGCAGCGTTTAGCAACTTGTCTCTTTGTGCCATGGCTCAGCATGCCCTGCAGGTGTTTGGAGCCAGTGTATCATGCAGTAGAGAACAGACGCTAAGTAAAGCTACCTCTTACCTTCAAAGCCTGAGAAAGGAAGTCTCGTCAGCTGAGGTATGGAACTCCATTATGATGACTCCCACCCCTCACCGCCTCCTCCAACTCCCTGTTGTTGTCTTCAGTTATTTCTTTTCCATTCATGTTTGTGTGATCCAGTGTTATAACTGTAAAACATTTCTTTATTAAATAACATTAGGACATAGTGACAGAGACTGACTAATATTTGAAGGCAGCTCCTGTTCACTTTAGATTCCAACCGCCACTGAGGCCTCAGAATCTTCTTAGTAACTCCTTCCTCAAAGATATAAACATGGCATCGTCCCCTTTTTTTCAAAATGTGTGTTTTTTTCCTACACACACAGCCACTAAATATTTATTTACAAGTGATTGCATTAATTTATGAATTCATAAACAATATCTTCCAATAACCTTCTATCAGTCTTATAGTTTGGATGTCTTCTACCACTTGTGGGGAAACTGAGGCCCACCACCTGTAACTCCAACCCATGCCTGTACTGGATGTTGAAGACAAGTGCTGGGGTGGTTCTACCGTTATCGATAAGCATTGTCAATGTCTCCTTTATGGAGAGGAGGATGCTGGTCAGCCTTAAGTGCAAGGATGTCCCGCCCCCCCTTTCAAGAAACCATCCCTTGATGTTGGAGTGCTGCTAATTACTGCCTGGTCTCTAACCTCTCCTTTTTAGGGAAAGTGATTGAGAAGCCCCTGGTAATATAGCAGCACTTGAAGTCCAATGACATTCTGGGAAAATTCCAGTTTGGGTTCTGGCCTTCCTATGGGGTACAGACTGCACTTGTAGGGGTGTTAAATGATCTGCTGATAATCTTGGATTGAGGACAGCTGGACATTTTAGACATGCTGGACCTTACAGCAGCATTTGATATGATTGACCATGGGCTGCTGCTTTGGTAACTAAGGAAAGTCACCAGTGTGAGTAGAGCTGCTGGGCAGTAGTTTGAATCAGTGTGGCATCCCTCAAGATTCTATCCTATTACTCATGTTGTTCAATGTATACACGCAACCCTTCAGGGATGTTATGGCTAAACATGAAATTGAGTACCATCAGTATGCTGATGAGGTGATGATGCACAGCTATATATCTCTTGCCTCATAAGTCCTATCAGCTTGGCTTCTGCCCTGGAGGAATGTTCCAATGATATGGCCAGTTGGATATGTTAGAGGCTGGAGCTACCTCTTGCTCAACCCAGGGAAGACTGAGGTGATGCTAGTGGGGAGGGACAGTCAAGATGAGGATGCCCTCTCCTCCCTTGGGGCCCTGCATGTTGCGGGATCTGGATGGGGGTTGTGGGTCTGGTAAAGCACCTGGGCATCATCATTTTCAACCATGCTCTGTCCATGAAAACTCAGGTATCATAAGCTGTGCCTGTACTTATAAGGCTGACCTTGCCACGGTGACCCATGCCCTGGTGACCATGAAGCTTTGTGTGGTTTTGAAGCTACTTCAGGGGGGAAACTGAGGCACAGATTCCTGTGCCTGGAACAAACTTGTCACACTTCTCCTTTTAAAACATTTTAAATTGAATCTATATAGTGGTTTATGTATTTTAAGTGCTGTAAAGCACTCCAGCAGCATCTGGCAGGGGAGTGTTGTTAAAATAAAATTAATTATATTATTATTATTATTATTATTAATAATAATTGTATTATTCTTATTTATTAGTATACTTCATGCAGATCTTCTTAAATTTAATTAGTATCATTCTGAGGCCTATGCTCACTCAGTGCTATATTTATCATTTATGACAGCAAGGGCACAGGAAAGGGTCAATGGGAATCCAGAAACCCCAAGATTGCTGCATAGATAAATGGAGATATTGCTAGCTGGGTAATATTGGTGGGGGGTTTCAACCTTCTCAATGCTAAGGCAGTCCACCCTTCAGAGAGAGAAATGAGCCTTTGGGGTAGGTTGGGGTGGGGCAGGAGGAGTACACAGTCCCATTGGACATTCCCACAATGCCCTTCAAACAAAACTGAGCTTTCCTAATCCATGCAGGTTGCTTTGTAATTGAGGTAGGGGTGGGAGATGACTACCGCTACAAGGCTGTGTCAAACTAGGAACCATGGATCAAGATCTACTGAACTTCCTGACTCCAGGACAGCTGTGCTTCCAAGGACGTAGATATAATATGGAGAGGCAGTGCGGCTGCACCAATGTTCGTGAGTCTGGGGAGAGAGCATGCTCCCTATTTCAGCTGCACCCCCGGCTTCTGAGGAGCATGGGAGGCCCATTCTATCTTCTGCACCAAGCTCTATTCCAACCTAACCTGGTCACTCCTTACTTCTGCATGTAAAGCAGGTATTAGGAATCTTTTCCTTCCCACAGGCAGCTTGGAAATATAGTTCAAGCTCCACATGTCACATAGGAATTGAGGGTGGGATGCCATTAGAATGTGCTCATGATGGGAGAAGCCAGGGTTTGGGGTTCAGATCATGGTTCTGTGTCATGGATCCATCCTTGAGTGCAACTACACATCTCTGGTCCCTTTCCTCCTGAGCTCACTCCTTCAGTCAGCCTGTAACTAGAACATTGGAAGGGGGAGAAGGCAGACTGCAGTACAAGGGTGTTGTCAATTGTGATTGCCTTCAGAAGCTTGGGTTCTATACAGACATTTTTCTTACCAAAATTGGAATTATTACTACTCTCTGACTTTAGTCCTTCAGTAATTTCTCTTGGTCTTCATACTACAAAAGTGAGTGGGGTTGGGGACCTGGAATATATCTTATTTGTATGGTGGTGGTGGAGGGGGGATTGCAAAAGGGGAACAGCTACCCTCCTCCTGCCTGTTTCTCTCTCCTATTTGCCTTAGTCATGGGGTGTTTTAAAAACACACCTTTTCTCCTGCATGTTTGCTGCTGCAACCCCAACTTTCTGCGTGACTAAATTACTCACTCAGATCTTATACACCCAGCTCTTAGAACTTTCAGATATTCTCATGGATTTAAGAAGTTTTTGATCTCTGTGGATTTACAAATCTGGATCCTGTAACATCCGGGTGTCTCTCAGAACTTGTGTGTGTAGAAACATCTCCTTGAAAACTGCTTTGTTCCTGGCAGTCATGGTCACGTCATTTCCATGGTAACCCCTCTTCTCTACAACTGAGCTCTCCAGTGCCACTACTGCAGGCTGCCTCAGGGCAGCATGTGTGTGTGTGTGTGTGTGTGAAGAATGCATCCAGGAACTCACTTGTGGATTTGTTAATCCAGAGGATTGAAAGACCAGCAGCACTTTGAGGTGTGTGTAGAAACAACCATGCTTTCGGTGTTTGAAGGCAGGGACTGGATCCATATGCCTGATCCAGGAATTGGAAAGTGGCCAAGTAAAAAACTCACCATCGAGTGAATTTGGTCGATGCACTGCAGGTTCCCCACCCCTGATGTAAATGATTGATGTAAATGTGGATTGAACCAGCATTCAATGGCATAAACCAGCAGTAAATGCCACTGCCACTGCCATCCTGTTGGTCCAGCTGGGGTAGGCAGCAAATGGTGGAATACGCTGAGCTGAGATTCTATCGAACCCAAATCATCCCTGCTTGGAAGATGTAAGCAGGCCTGGACTTAGGGGCAGGCCCCCTAGGCCCGGGACTTGGGTGGCATTTTCCGGGGGGTGGCCATTGCCGGGACCACATGCTCCATTTTTTCCCATTCCCTGCATGGCCAGAGGCTGCTGCCTACAGTCGAACCCTGCTACCGGGGTCCCATCCCTCACCTGCCTCTGTCATCTCACTGCCTGCTAGTAGTGGTGCAGGAGCAACAGCAGCCGCGGGACACCGATTGGGCTGGGAGATATAGCTATTTGTTTACAAACAACTCCTCCCCATGTGAGTGAAGATAAGGTTGTTGCCTTGTAAAGATGGTTCTTCAAGATGGTGCCTAACATTCTCACAACTGGGTTGTGCATGCTCACCCTACTCAAATAGACCACATGGTGGTCTTGAGCGCCTCTAGTATAAAAAGCACTCTCCCCCTCAGAATGACAGTTCCTTCCAAACATTTCTAGAAATATAAGGAAAAAAATTCCATGGGGGCTGGAAGGGTGGTGGTTGTGAGAATGTTAGGAGCCATCTTGAAGAACCTTATTTACAAGGCAGAAGCCTTCTGTTCTTTGAGTGGCTCCTCACAGATCCTTTTTACATGGCTCCTTCAGGTGGGGAGTCCGTAGATGTTCCAGTGCGTGGGAAGGGTGTGCACAAGGCCACACACACATCCCCACCCACCCCCCACTCATCCGCACCCACGGAGCAACCACTATTTTCTCTGAGGGAAAATGTTTTCTTGTCCATGAGGATGAGTGGGGTGAGAGGGGATGCATTAGGTGGGCACACGCATGCACCCCCATTCACTGCATGTGCGTGCGCTGTGTTGTTCACATGAGGTTCTCCCACCCATGAACACACAACATTGGGGTGGGGCTTGGCTCGTGGACAGGGCTTGTGGCAGGACTTGACATGGGGGAAGCAGCCTGAGAAGGGCCTACAGGCACAAAATTCCTAAGTCTGTCCCTGGATGTAAGCATGTACAGGGCACCAGCTTGTAGGAATGTGCAAATGCATTTCAGACGTTTGGAGTTCGGACCGAACTCAGCTAGTTCGAATGCCCGAACCAAATGCCCAAACAGAATGCGGAAACCCCCAAACAGTTCAGGCACGTTCTGAGGAGTTTGAGAGGTGTTCAGGCAGGAAAAATGGGACTGTCAGGCCTGGGTGGGGGGCATCTGAGTAGGGGTGGAGAGGCTAGGACTACCAGCCAGCCTACCCAAACACCATCCCTCTTTTCCTCAGACCACTGGCTTCGCAGTCTGCGATTGGCATGAGGTTAGGCTGCACGGAGCCAATTGAGCTTGTGGTAAGACGGGCGCAGCAAGTAACAAAAGGCATTGCCCTCCCTCTTCCAATTCTTTCTGAACTAGCCACTGATCCTGTCAGCAGGCATTTTCAGAAGTCTCCTTCTCCAAGCAGTTTGTGTTCCTCCCAATCCATTGCCATCCTCCTCTTATTTCACCCATTTCCACACATTTACCTCCTTAGTTTCATTTATTTAGATTAGATTAGATAGATTTAGGTGCTATTTTTATTTTTTACCCCTCCCTGTGTTCTTTCTCCCTTCCCTCCATTGAATCCTTCCCTCCTCCCTGTATATATTCCATCCCTGTTTCCCTTTCCCTGTTTTTGGATTTATTTAGAGTTGATTTAGATTTCATTTCAGTTTTGTACCCCTCCCTGTGTTGTTTGCTGTGAGCTGTTTGTGTTTGTCCCCCCATCCCTGTGAATGGATGGATGGATGGATGGAGGAGTTAGCTTAGTTATAGAGATAGAGATAATGTGTAGTGAATCAGTTTTAATATTTTATAGTGTGTTTGCAGGACTAGGTCTTTGTAGATATTAGATAATATTCCATTTAGTTCCATAGGTTTTAGAATAGTTAACAGCAGTTAGAGTTAGTGTAGTAGATATATATTATATTCCACATTTGAATAAATAAATAAATAAATAAATAAAATAAAATAAAACCTTCCTCTGCATTATTTGGGTGGGAGAAATGGAGAAGGGAAGCAGGAGAGACTGCTCTGCTGCCCATAAGGCAGGCAATGCGGCATGTGGCAGGGGCCGTGCCAGCAGAGTGGCAGGCATCAGCAGCAGTCCGAGCCCACCACGATGCCCCAAACTGCATAGGTCTGATTTTGGGAGACAGGTTTCAGAGGCTCCGAGCAGTGGCACTAGGGGAGTGGTTCGGCGGCACCGTCTGCCAGCATCCTCCATTGCCATGCAGGGCACTGGAAGGCCTGCAGGCCAGGAGGCTGTGGCTGTCTCTGCTGTGGCTGCAGGAGCAGGTGTAGGTGCTTTAGGGCCAGATATTCATCATGGGTCCCCATTGTCCCCATTTTTAATGTGATCCCCAGCAGTCCAGGACTGGTGGATCCCACCCTGGCTGATAGAGGCAGGGTCTGATTCGCGGGCAATGGCAGCAGGGAGGGGAGAAGCAGTAGCAGTGTCAGTGGGAGGGGGTCTAGAGGGGAGAAGCACCACCCACTCACACCACTTGCACACGAGGAGGCTCTGCTTACGAGGTGCGGTAGAAAGGAAGCCCGTCAGGATAGTATTTGGGCCTGTTCGTGTGCTTACGCACTCTGAACATTGACCCCTATCATCATAGGGCGCAGAGCTGGGGGGTAAGGAGGGGTTCTCAGACTCTCGACGTACACTCGACCAGGCAAGGATAAGGGGGATGCGTGGGGGAAGTACCAGGGCCACAGGGGAGGGGCTCCCAGGTTCACAGGTAGGGTTCACAGGGCTCACTCTCTTGTCCGAGGAAGGGAAGGATGGACCCAGGACAGAAGGGGGGGGGAACCCCAACCGGGCGAGCCCGCAGGCTCCCAGCCACTCTCCTGGCACTCTAGGTCAGGGGGTAACGGAGATCACGCACACGCAGCTACACTAGGACAGACAGAGACACTCACAGATATACACAGTGGGAGGGGAGCAGGTTAAGGGAACAACACACAGGACTCAAGGTACAAGCAGGTAAGCACTCTTGCTACTTAGCTCAGGGGGCCAGTCTCTTCAGGGCCTGCAGCTCTGTTCACCGGCACTGTTACTCTGGCAGTGCCGGCTCTTGTAGTGTTGGCTCCGCCCCCCATGCGTGCCTGGAGGCGCGCGGAGCGCCGTAATGGGGGGCGGGGCTCTTCTGCGTCCCGCACGGGACTGAGGCTTTTCCTGTTGCCGTCGCCGCCATTGGAGCCCCCGGCTGGGGGCGTCAGGAATGGAGGCGGCGGCGGGCTGAGACTGCGGGTAAGGGGGGCGGGGGACTTGGTCTCCGGGAGGGGGCCGCCGCGCCCGGCAGCGGCGGCTGACAAGCAGTAGCAGCAGCAGCAGCAGCAGCAGCAGCAATAGGTGGCAGAGGGAGACTGGCAGCAGCATGGGCGGTCACTCAGCCTCAGGGTCCCAGTACTCCCCTTCACAGGACATATCTCAGATTGGGGACAGCTACGCAGACACTAGTCCTATGGAGGAGATGTCTGGTGCTGAGGTGATGGCTGTCCCTTCGAGAGCTGTGTCACCACCATGTTCTGCCCCTCCCAGCAGCACTGTCAGTGGTGTGTCACCCAGTGCAGGCCAGAAGGCAGGAGGGAGCAAAAAATCCTCCGTATGCGCGCATTTTAAGTTGGAGCGGGTGGATGATACCAGGGAGGTGCAGTGCACTTTGTGCCAGAAGGTGGTGAAGCATGGGTAGGTGCTCACCAACCTTGGCACAACTGCCATGACGAGGCACCTCAAGGCATGTCACAGTGCTGTGATGCTAAGCAGTCAGGCAGGGGCAGTGGACGCCAGCAGTTTCCCAACTGCAACAGTCAGTTGTCTTACTCTATTAGCGGGCAAGCATCTTCGAGCAGCTACCTCTAGCAGCAGAAGCAGCATTGCTGCTAGGGGAGAACAGCAGCAGCAGCAGCCAGTTGAGGCCCAGAAGCATCAGTGCACCATGGAGGAGCTGTGGTGGGGCAGCTACCAAGTCCATCGGCAGCTGCAGGACATGGAGGGTGGCGTGACTTTCAACTGAAAGTCACGTGCATGTTGGGGGAAATGATAGCGCTCGATGGGCAGGCCTTTTCAGTGGTTGGGGACATGGGGTTTGGGCACCTGATTGCCTTCCTGGCCCCCCAGTTTAAGCTGCCCTTGCGCACCATGCTGAGTCGGCAGGTGGTGCCAGCCTTGTACCGGGGTTTAAAGAAGCGGGTGAGGGAGCAGCTGGCAGGGGCTGGGGGTGCCACCGTCCCTCCCTCCTAATTCCCGGCACCCGCTCTGCCTCTCTCTCTCTCTCTCTCTCACTAGACGGCCTCGGCTGGCCTATCTGACTGACCTCATGATGCCGGGTGGAATTGGGAAGCTGTAAGCCTCTGGCTAGATGATCTCGGCCTACCTATCTGACTGGCTCTCTTTCGCTGCACAGTCTTTGCCAGCCTATCTGAGTGCCCTGCCAAGGTCCCAGCCTGCCTTCCCTACTGCTTCTCATGCCATGCTGCCTGTCTGCCCACCCTGGTTGCCAACCTCGAAACCTGCCTCAGCCTGTCTTCCATAGCTCATGCCATGCTGCCTGTCTGCCCTCCCTGGTTGCCAATATCAAAGTCTGCCTCAGCCTGCCTTCCGATGCTCATGCCAAGGTGCCTGTCTGCCCACCCTGTGGGCAAAGCTGAAGCCCTGCCCCAACCTCCCTACCTCTCATGCCAAGATGCCTGTCTGCCTGCCCTGGCAGATGTGCCCCATTGACCTGGTAATCCCGCTGCTGCTGTCTGCTGGTCCATGGATGCTCTGCCCTGGCAAATCCAAATGTGCCCACGCAATCCTGGTGCTGCCATTTGGGGGAGTGTATGTCTGGGAGCTCCAATGTATGGGAGCTCTTCCCTGGCAAATCCTACCATCCTGGCTCCATGCGTGCTGTGCACAGGCAAATCACAGAAACCATCTCTTGACACTGATGCTCCTGCCAGTTATCGGCCGGTCTCTAACCTCCCCTTTTTAGGGAAGGTTATTGAATGGGCTGTGGCTTGGCAGTTCCAGGAACATCTGGACCGCACCAGTTTCCTTGACCCCTCCCAGTCTGGGTTTCGACTTGAGTATGGTAAGGAGACTGCATTGGTAGCCTTGGTTGATGATCTCCGCTGGCATTGGACCTGGGTCGTCAGACCTTACTGGTCCTGCTAGACCTTTCGGATGCATTTGACACTGTCGATCATGAGGTATTGGTGACTCGCCTGCGGGACCGTGCTGGAATTGGTGGAACGGTCTTGGACTGGTTTTGTTCGTTCCTGGCTGGGAGAACTCACCGGGTGGTCTTGGGGGAGTGTATGTCTTCCCCGCGGCACCTCATGTGTGTAGTCCCGCAGGGTGCCATTCTGTCCCCCCTCTTGTTTAACATCTATATGCAGCCTTTAGGGGAGATCGTGAGAGGGTTTCAGGGCATGCAGTGTCATCAGGCCAGGCCTTTGGGAGGGAGGGTGGGTAGGGTGTGGGGTTTTTAGTTCCCCCACCTATTTCTGGTTTTTAGATTGGTTTGCTAGCCCTGTTTAAGTTATTTTTATAATATTTATGATTATTTTTAATTGTTTTTATTGAAATTTAAAACGTTGGAAGCTGCCCCGAGCTGCATGGCAGGAGGGGCGGGGTAAAAGTTTATAAATAAAAAATAAATAAAAAATCAGTATGCTGATGACACTCAGCTCTACCTCTCCTTTTCCATTGACCCAGACCATGCAGTCTCCCTATTTTCCCAGTGCCTATCAGCTGTGGGGGCTTGGATGATGTTGAGCCATCTGCAATTTAATCCTGAGAAGACGGAGGTGAAGTTGGTGGGCGAGGGCTTGGGGGACCTAAGGATGGTTGAATCTCCTCTTGTTGTGGAGGTTCACCCTCCCATGGTCTCTCAGGTGCAGAGTCTGGGTGTGCTCCTCGAGTCGCGGCTCAGCCTGGAATCTCAGCTTGTGGCTGTGGTGGGGAGTGCGTTTCAGCAGTTACATCTTTTCCGGCAGCTTCGGCCATATCTCTCAGACTCCGACCTCACCACTGTCATCCATGCCTTCATCACCTCGAGGCTGTATTACTGCAATGCGCTCTACATGGGGCTTCCCTAGAAGCTGGTCCGGAGGCTGCAGCTGGTGCAGAATACAGCGGCCCATCTCCTTATGGGGGTGGGTTGCAGGGAGCACATGACACCAGTGCTCCGGGCTCTGCACTGGCTGCCTATAAAGCACTGAGCCAGGTTCAAGGTGCTGGTTTTAACCTTTAAAGTCCTTCACGGTCTGGGCCCTACCTATCTGCGGGACCGCCTCACTCCCCATGTGCCCGTGTGACCCTTGAAATCATCCATGGGAGCCTTTTTGGAGGTTCCTTGGGTGAGGAGGATGTTAGATCTTTTTCGGTGGCCGCTCCTGTGCTGTGGAACTCACTCCCAGAGGAGGCTCATCTAGCTCCCACTCTTCTGTCATTTCGGTATTTATCTAAGACTGGCTGTTCTGCCAGGCCTTTGGCGAGGTGGGGGAGGGTTTTGTTCCCCTGTATTGTATATTTTTAATGGTTTTAAATTGTTTTATTGTTTTTATACTGTTGTTTGCTGCCCCAGGCTGCCCTGTGGGCAGGAGGGGCGGGATATACATTTTATATAAATAAATAAAAATAAAATCCTGCTGCTGCCATCTCTGCTGTTCCACGGGTTTTGTGCCCTGGCAATACAATGTCTGATGATGCTGCTTCTGATGTCACCTCTGCAGTGCCACAGGCTCTGTGCCCTGTCCATCCAATCTATGCTGTTGATGATGATGCCGCCTCTGCTGTGCCACAGGCACTGTGCCCAGGCAATCCAATATCTTCCACTGCTGCCAATTGTCCCTCTGTTGTGCCATGGGTTCTGTGCCCTAGAAATCCAATGTTCACTTCTTCTGCACCAAGTGATACGTGCCTGGGCAATCCAGTTTGCGCTGCTGCTGCTTCTGCTACCTCTGCTGTGCCATGGGTACTGTGCCCTGCAATTGAATCTTTGCTGCTGCTGTTGAATGTCACCTCTGCGGTGCCACAGGTATTGTGCCCCAGCAATCAAATCTCTGCTCCTGCTGCTTCTACTGCCTCTGCTGTGCCAGGAGTACTGTGCCCCGGAAATCCAATATCTGTTACCAGGTGGCCACGTGATTCACCACTGGGCAAGGCTTCATCAATTTGCAGTAGAGCTTCTTGAGATCAGTCGAGTATGATGCAAGCCTGCAATGCCTGGCTAAGTAGGGGTGCCAGCCACCAAGCCCTGGCCGGGCCTCTGCAGCTGCTCCACCGATGCCAGTCAGCCTGCAATACGCAGCCAAGCAGCGGTGCCAGCCACCAAGCCCTGGTTGGACCACTCCCGCTGCTCCACTAATGCCAGACAGCCTGCAATGCCCAGTCAAGTTGGGGTGCCAGCCACCAAGCCCTGTCCGGGCCTCTGCCGCTGCTCCACCGATTCCAGCCAGTCTGCAATGCCCGGCCAACCAGGGGTGCCCAGTTACTGTTCCATGGCAATCCAATGTCTACTACTGCTGCTGCTGCTGCTGCTGGTGGTACTGCACATCAGCCATTTGCTCCTCTCTCTTATAGATGGGCATAGCTCAGATGAGTGCGCCAGTGGGTGGGGACTTGGTGTACATTAGAGTCACCACCGGGAATGGCTTGACCAATTTTCAGTAGCGTTTCTTGAGATCGGTCAAGTACGATGCTAGCCTGCAACACCCGGCCAAGTTGAGGTGCCCCACCAAGCCCTGGCCAGCCAATGTCTGCCGTCACTGAATGACACCTCTGCTGTGCCATGAATATCACAGATTAGAATCTCAGATCAGATTTGATTCCTTGAACAGCTAGAGAATTAACATTCAAGCTGAATCGGGAAGTGTACAGAAGCCATTTTAATGATAAGTCTGGAAAGACCTGCTTAATCAAATGTTACACAGAGACTGGCCACAATGATCCCATAGCCTGAATGCATTATAAATTGTCCCCTGCTTTAAGAAAAAGTATATAGGTTTAATTGGATGAAATGCAATCCAGTGTCTGCTACTGTGCGCCGGCCATCCAATGTCCACTACTGCTGCCAGTGCTGCCTCTGCTATGCCATGGGTTCTGTTTCCCTGCAAGCCAATGTCTCATGCTGTTGCTGCTGCTGCTGCTGCCTCTGCTGTGTCATGGGTTCTGTGCCCCGGCAATCCAATGTCTGCTTCTCCTGCTTCTGCTGTGCCAAAGGTTCTGTGCCCGGGCAATCCAATGTCTGCAGAGCTGTTGCCTCTGCTGTGCCATGGGTTCTGTGCCCTGGAAATCCAATGTCCACTTCTGCTGTCTCTGCTGTGCCATGGGTTCTGTGCCCCAGCAATCCAATGTCTGCTGCTGCTGCCAGTGCTGCCTCTGCTGTGCCATGGGTTCTGTGTCCCAGCAATCCAATGTCCACTTCTGCTGCCTCTGCTGCGCCATGGGTTCTGTGCCCCGGAAATCCAATATCTGCTTCTGCTGTGCCATGGGTTCTGTGCCTGAGCAATCCAATGTCTGCTGGTACTGCTGCTGCTGGGTCTCAGATGGCCAGCCATGCCCCCATGGGCACCGCTGGAGCACCCCAAGCTCCCAGGTGGCTGAATTTTCCAAATGTTTGTGGGCGGGTCTGAACTCTATGGAACCAAACCCACAAACCCAACTTAAGTTTTTGGGCTGAACAGCCAAGCATCCAAACCCCATTCTGTTCACACAACCCGACCAGCTTGCTACACACTAAGGGTCAGTGGGGGAACAAATCACAGTTTAGCCCCTAATGGTGTAAATTTGGGTGGAGCAAGGCTTTGGGTGAATTTATGCTCTAAGTTGCAATGAACCCTCTGCTGATTAAATGCTAAAGAGCTGGATATGATGGCTGAGAGTTTAGTCACCCAAAATAATCAGGCAACATGAAGTTTAAGCCCATGTTTTTCAAATGGGTAATCTACTATGCCTTTTCTGAGATTAGTCACAGTTCCTTGAATGGTTTATTCTTTTTCACTTTGTATATTAATGATCTCCATTATCTGTGATAGATCTGTTTAGAAGTGCTGTATGCTAATAGTAAATGAGCTGGGACCTTCGTCTCCAAGTACTGTGCTTCTCTCTGGCACTTAATTATTTGAGTTTGCTTGTACAAAAAAAGGATGTATTTCTTTAAACCTATGGTGCGTTATATGGTTATAGTGTGGCCATAAAAACAGGAACTTCCACTTACATTGAGCCATGTTCTGTGACCATTCCTGTGTGAAAAGGCAGCTTTCTCTTTTTTCAATGCTGCTGAAACTGTTTCTTTTGACAGAGACCTGGGTACCTTTCAGCATCGTGATTGCCAGCAGACAGAATGGAAAAATGATGTGAAATATGTCACAAAATGCAAAGCCTACAGATTGAAAAAGGTAGAAAACACGATTGACTATTTCCTTACCTGAGCTGTGTAACAGTATACTATGGGTGCAATCCTGTGGATGGCATAAGCACGTGAGGCACACTGGCAGAACACCCATGCTCAGGCATGCATGTCGGCTGCATGCATAGCAAGCCATGAGGGGCAAAAGTGCAACTCCTGCTGATGTGACCCCCAAGCCCGTACACCCCGCAGCCTGGGGGATGGTGCAGTAGTCATGTCTGCTTCATCTCCCGGGCTACAGGGTTCATGGGCTCAGGAGGGTGGGAGGTCACATCAGCACATATCACGCCTTTGCCCCATGCAGCTTGCTCCACTAGTGGCACACCTGAGCACCCACCATCTGACTGAGCATTGTGTCTGCTGGTGGCTTATGCCAGCCACAGGAGTGCACCCTATGTGTAGCATGAGTGTGTGACAAAAGGAAACACAAATGGTGCTTTGTGTTTGTCTGAGCTGCAGCCCATTTCTACGTTGTTGCTTTTTAGTTTTGGGTTTTTTTTCTTTCTGTCCTTCTCTCTTTGATGGCCTTATGTATTAACCTGGGAGCAGGAAGACAGGGAGAACACAGCTAAACAGAAATACCTTAACCTGTCCAGTGATTCCTATTCATATTAACCAACTGGAGGAAAGAGGGCAGATTACAAGGTAGCCTTTGTGAATTGAGAAGAGGGCTGAGAAGGGTGACGGGTAAGGGGGACGGTAGTGTAAGGATTATAGCCATGTAATGTTGCTGTACCTTTAAGGGTTGTGATTTCAGTATATCCTTTCCTAATATTAGATGTCACATCTTGGGTGCTGGGCAGAAACCTAGAGAGAGACTCCAGAGTGCAAGTCTTCTAATGGTTATCTCTCCACAGTTATGTTATGGCTAGTTTTACAATAAAGTTTATTTCCTTTATAACTCCTGGTTAGGCATGGGCGAACAGATCGCGGTTCGTGTTCGGCAATTCGGTTCAGCCGCGTTCGGTTCCTGTGTTCGTGTTCGGCCGTTCGGCCGTATCGCGCGTTCGTGTTTGGCTGTTCAATTCGGTAGCGTACGGTTCGCATGTTTGTGTTCGGTCGTTTGGGCAGGTCGCGCGTTCGTGTTCGGCCGTTCGGTTCGGTCACGATCGGGTTGTGCATTTGTGTTCAGTCGTTCGGTGTTCGGGTGGATCGCGCGTTCGCATTCGGCCGTTCGGCCGTTCGGTTAGAAATATTGCGAGATCGCGGGAAGCCATAAATCGCGCCGTAAACAGGAAATTCGTGTGCGTGGTGTGCGAGTGAGGTGAGAGGGTGTGTGTTTGTGTCGGTGGCTGCTTGTTCGTGTGTTTTGGTTGCGATTGTGTAAGTTTTGGCTGTGCTGTGTGTTTGGGTGAGTTGGTGTGTGTTGTGGGTGACTGTGGTGTGTGGGTTTTGTAAAAAAAAAAAAAATGAAGAGATTTTATCAAGGTGGCTGCATCTACTGGCTGGGGCCACGTTTGACGGCGGACAAGTTGGCGGCGGCGGCAGCAGCGACGGAGGAGGAGGCGGCGGCCGTGGCGGCAGCCGCTGCTGCTTCCCCTGCCCCTCCCGTGGCAATGGTGGTGTCTTCCATCTCGGACAAGGCGGAAGCAGGGGGCTCTACTGTGATTCCTGCCAGGTTTGTAAACCTTTTTTTTACTTTTAAGACAAGAAAGGCTGTATTAGTTTTTTAGTTAGAGTGTGTCAGCCAGGGTCGGGATGGGAGGATTTGCACGTGCTTGCAAGGGGTGGCTTTCTAGTTGCACTATCTAGTATCCCCTATCAGCCCTGGGATGGCAGGATTTGCATGTGCCAGCAAGGGGTGGCTCTCCAGTTGCACTATCTAGCATCCCCTAGCAGCCCTGGGATGGCAGGATAGGATTTGCACGTGGCAGCAAGGGGCAGCTTGGCTTTCTAGTTGCACTATCTAGCGTTCCCTAGCAGCCCTGGGATGGCAGGATTTGCACATGCCAGCAAGGGGTGTCTTTCTAGTTGCACTATCTAGCATCCCCTAGCAGCCCTGGGATGACAGGATAGGATTTGCACCTGCCAGCAAGGGGTGGCTTTCTAGTTGCACTATCTAGCATCCCCTAGCAGCCCTGGGATGGCAGGATTTGCACGTGCTTTATGTTATTTTTAGTTGCCGTCCCTAGCACCCACAAGGAGGGAGGATTAGAGGCATCATCATTAAATGCATGATATTAACTTGGTGTTTTATGTGTTCCCATTTCAGAGAGGAATC
>QEPC01007016.1:337760-357110 GCA_003113815.1 Sphenodon punctatus
GTGGCCAATCATAGACTGCCAAGCCAGTGGTCTGAGGCGAAAAGAGATGGTGATTCGGCAGGCTGGCTGCTACTCCAAGCCACTCTCCACCCTCCACCCCTGGTGCCTGGAAGTCTGCTCCTAGCTGAGTCAAATGACTTCTCCCTCCCTGCTACATTTGGCCTTCCAGTGACCTGACAGAAGACCACGTTTTAGCCACCCGAACACAACTGAACGCGTTTCGAACTGAACGAACTGTTTGGTCATTTCGTCGTTCGATGTTCGGATATGTTCGGTATGTTCACCATTTCGCCGTTCGGTGTTCAGTAACGTTCGGTATGTTTGTGTTCGTGTTCGCGTTCGGTTGTCCAAACAGGCCGAGTTCGGGCCAAACACCAAACTACTGAACCGCGTTCGCCCATCCCTACTCCTGGTGTCTCTGTACCTATAGAGCTCTGTACCAGAGCTGCTATACCTTTCAGTATAGAGCTGCTATACCTTCGAAACCTGACAGGTAGTAGTAGCTTAAATAACTAATGAAAAATGCAGCCTGGGAAACCAGAAACTAGGCTGGCTTTTCCTTTCTCTTTAATCAGTCATTTAGTTAAGCTTTGCTGTTACTGATTGATGTAACTGGAGAACCCATTTTCCAGTTAGCCAGTTTAAAAACATTTTCCAGCACAAGCACCGTTGTGGCTTTTTTGTTTCTTTAAAAGCCTGTGTCACTACAAGTTGAGACAGTTAACATAATGTAAAATAACTTTGTCACTGGTGGTGGGGGAGAACACCCACGGGAAGACCACACACGCACAAGGGAACGAGACCCATGTTCTGCTGGAGGACACCCGTGTAATAATGCCCGTCAGGATAGTATTGTGGCCCTCAGGTCTCAACGAGACCAGGCCCCTATCATCATAGGGCGCAGAGCTGTTCTGTGTGAGTATGGCCTCACACCACATTCGTACTTCACTTGCACCCACACGGAGGGAAGGGGACAGGAGAGATAAGTGGTACACATGTGGGAGGATACTGGGAAGGGGTACCAGGTCACGAGGTGAGTGAAAAGGGCACTCGCTCTCCGGGGAATAGGGAAGGACCTGCAGGAGGGGGAAAGGGCTAGCACTCCTATCACTCACCTCGCACGCACACACTCAGTCACAGGGAAACAAACAACACAAGGATTACAATCTGTTACACCACAGCAATTCAACTTATCAATACCAAGACATAAAACTTCACACTTAGCTTTGCGTAGGGGTCAGCTTCTCAGATTCTGATTACCGGTGCTGTGTGCCTCACAGCGCTGGAAATTATGTTCCAGGCTCCACCCCTTTGCATGCCTGCATCTGTGCAGAGTTCCGCACCAGCTCAAGCACCAACTCCACGTTGCGTGAGGTCATTGGCTGAAGCTCCGAAGGGCTGGCATGGGGGTGGGTTGCCCTAGAAACCCGCCGCTTCGTGGACTCCTGAGTTGCTGCTGTGGCTGCTTCTGCCCCCAGCGGCACTGCGACTTGCTCTGGAGTGGGGGTGGTGGTCCTCCAGTGCATTCCAGGGCCCCGGAGCCCCTCCCCCCGATGGTGTCTACGTCCAGCGGGAGTGAAAGTTTTACAGATTTAATTATGGATTTGGTTTTCAGTTCCATATTTAAATCCATAAAAAGTAAAAACTTATAAACTGATTAATTATTTTTTAAAAAAAACACTGCATGATAAATGCGCACATGAGCCCTTTTCCAAAATGGTGCTGGCCTCCCATCCATTGCCATTTTTTCTGAGACGGCATCCCCATTCTTCTTCTGACACTTGCTGCCACTTTCTGCTATTGCCTACCTCTATTTCTCAGCAGTGGAGAAATTGTTGGAAACTGTCGCTAGTCCCATAAAGTGTTGGAATTTGCCGCAAAGTGTCAAAATATGTCACTAAAATGTCGGGAAAACTGTCGGAAATTTTCACTATTATCTTAAATCCCGCAGAATACCTGGAACTGTTGCAAAATGTCAGATAGTGCTGAAAATTGATGGCAAATGCTGTCCGAGCGGTGGCACAACTGTCAAACATCAACAGTAAACAGCAAAACTGCAAATAATGCTGCCTAGGGATGGGCGAACAGATCGCGGTTCGGGTTCGGCCATTCGGTTCGGTTGCATTTGGTTCATCCGTTCAGTTCGTCCTTTCGGTTAGTTCGCCGGGTTCGGGTTCGGTCGTTGGGTTCAGCCGTTCGGTTCGGCCATTTGGTTCGGCTGCGTTCGGCCATTCGGGAAATGTTGTTATGGGTGTTTTTTTGTTTTTTATATATTTTTTTGTTTTTTATTGGGTTTTATATGGTTTTCTTTTGTTTTTTATTTGGTTTTTTTGTTTTTATATGTTTGGGTTTTTTTATCTAATATTATATATATCTATCTACACTAAATCTAACTGCTATTAACTTTTCTAAATGCTATGAACTAAATGGATTATCTAATAAGTACACAGACCTACTCCTACAAACACTAAAACTAAATCACTAACGCTATCTCTATCGCTAAGCTAGCTCCTACAACTATTATCCCTAACCTATCTCTCTCTATATATCTATATATCTATATATCTCTCTATATGGGATGGGGGGGGGATCACAAACACAAGGTTTCAGTTTAAGGTTTAAGTTTCATTTCAGTCCAAAACTGAAATGAAACTTAAAGCAATCTAATAATCCTACTCAACGCCTGCTGTTCAGGAACAGCGACTAGCTCAGAAGGTGTTGGGAAGTAGGGGGAGGCAGATAGTTTCATTTCTTGCAAGCTTCTCCACCCCTGGTGCCTGGAAGTCTGCTCCTCAGTGACTAGTACTACCCCTCCCTGTCACGTTTGACCTTACAGTGAACCTTTTTTTGCCACCCGAAGTCACCCGAACGTGATCCGAACTGACCGAAGTGTTCGGTAATTTCTCTGTTCGGAATTGAGTTTGGTTCGGCCAGTTCGTGTTTGGAAGTTCAGTTCGGTTCGGTCGTCCGAACAGGCCAAGTTCGGCCCGACCTCCGAACTTCCGAACCGCGTTCGCCCATCCCTAATGCTGCCTCTTCAAGCCTATTTCAGGATCTTGAGGGGGTTACTTCATATATACCTCAGTTTTCCTATCAATAAAGAGAATTTCCCCATCTCCCCATCTCAGCTCCCATCCAGCACATAAATAGTCTTAGCATTGTCGGCTTTCATACATTTACCAGGAGTCTCACTGTGTAGCCTGTTTCCTTCCATGAGCCACTTTGAAAATTCATACAAGCTCCCCAGGACACAGAGTATTTGGAAGTGTGCTCTGGATGGGGGGGAAAGAATGAGAGGTTCCAGATCATGGGTCTCTGCCATGGATCCATTGCCTATCCTCATATACATGTCCTCATCTCTGCCCTCTTTCCTTGAGCTCACTCTTTCAGTGCTTGAAATCAGGGACCAGATCCATGGGCCTGATCCAGGAACTGTAAAGGGGCCAAATGAAGAACAGTCACAGGCCTAATTTGGCCCATGGTATTCTTATGTAAGACCCAGCAACTAAATCAGAATGTTTCATGAGAATTTCAGTTTATATTTTAAAAACGTTATTTAATAAGCATGATTGCAAGGAAAAACTTGAAAGCATGATCCAAGTATGCCCTAATGACTCAGAATAAAAAAAACAACCCTAGTATTAATATATTACCTAGACAAAAACCCTTCAGTTTAAAAAGCCTCTTAAGACAGCATTACAAATTATACTCAAATATTAACATGACAGTAAATTGGACGTTAAGGCAACTTTATTAAATATCAGACCAATCTATACATTTTTCTTTCCTCATTCATTAATAAAAACATTTATGACAACTGAAATTAAGCTGCGTATGTGTGGTATGGTAACTGAACAACACTTAAACGTGCTGAGGAATGTATACAGTTTAATTTCAGTTATCATAATTTTTTTTAATTAATGAATGAATGAGAAAAGAAAAATGGATAGATTGGTCTGATATTTAATAAAGTTGTCTTAACATACAATTCACTGTCATCTTAACATTTGAGTATAATTTGTAATGCCACCTTAACGAGCTTCTTAAACCAAAATTTTGCCTAGGTAATGTGCACTTCTGTTGAAGCTTAATAGTTTTGTTAATGCATA
Organism: Sphenodon punctatus; assembly: GCA_003113815.1. Taxonomy (NCBI): domain Eukaryota; kingdom Metazoa; phylum Chordata; class Lepidosauria; order Sphenodontia; family Sphenodontidae; genus Sphenodon; species Sphenodon punctatus. Next base: position 341,870 of record QEPC01007016.1, read on the forward strand.
AACTAGCCCCAGACACAAGAACGCTGCAGGTGCACACAGGCGCTCACCCATCCCCCCACATCCCCCACATGGAGCAACCTGTTTTTTCTCAGGTTTCTCTGTGCAGGAGTGATGGGTGGAGGTGCGTGTTACACAGGAGTGCACAAGCGACTGCTTTTATGCTAGACGCATCCACCCATGCCACTGCGTGGGTGCATCTCGTGTAACAGAGGTCATACACTCATTCACACATGTTCTCTCACCTCTCTCACACACATTCATTCTAACTGATCACACACACAATTATTCAGACACAGTACATACATGTTCTCATCTGACATTTATTCACATTGCTCACACACACACACTCACTCATCCATACACACTACACACACATGCTTTCACCTCACACACTCATTCAAATTGATCAGTGATGCACATTAGACCAGGGGTGTAGCTAGGGTTCAATAGGCCCCTGGCCAAGAAGTCAAGATGGGCCCTCCTCTTTGTGTCCCATTGGTGGACCCCGGGGGGTTTTGAGGTTGGTGGGGCAGTTTTGCCGCCGGTGAGCCGGCGGAACCTTATGACTGGCAGAGCTCTAAGTGGGGCTTGTCCATTGTAGGCGGAGCCTCCAAAAATCCAGCAACTAGGAGTTATCAGCATTAATATCTAATGGAAGGAAACTTAGATAACACTGGGAACTCCTTGCTGTTGAGTAAAGCCCTGCCACTTGGAGACAGAGAGAACCCTTCTACTAGCATCTCAACCATTCAGTGGATGGGACTCCAGTAGGATGACTCTCACTCTCTCTCGCTCTCTCTCTCTCTCTCTCTCCAACAGTGGTAGTGCCATAGCAGGATAAAAAAAAACGGATCACATGTTTCGCACATACAAAACCTCAGGGCCACAACAAAATAGTTGCAGCATGGAGTTCTGAGTAAAGTAGAATGACAGATCACACATTGTTATTGCTCTGTACAGGAATCCCCCCATCGCCCCAAAGAAGAAACCTGGAAAAAAAGCTGCATAAAAAAAGAAAAACAGAAACCTGAATTTCAACCGCTCTTCCCCACCACCCACCATCCCCAAGAGACTGGGAACAGAAGCTCTTTTTGGCACAGAACATAGTAGATAGCACATTGGTTGGCACAGACCACCACAGTGGTGCAAGCAAGACAACAAAATACACAGCAGTATAACAAAGAATTAAAATAAACAACACAGGCCAGCTGGAGATACCATCAAAGACCTTACACACACACACACACACACACACACACACACACACACAGAAGGTATCTTCTTAGTTAAAATAGTAACAACAATAGTAATAGTTCACCTCCTGCATCTGCCAGGTTTAAAAGCAGACAGACAACCTTCATTATAACCTCACTTACAAGCAGTTTTAGCAAAGATCCACAGAACAGACACAAAGCTTCCCCCAATCTGTGCAGGTTAAAATGTCAGTTTCAGAAAAGCTGCAGACTCAAGCCATTGCCACAAGTCTGCCCAAGTTCAAAGCCCCCAAAGGTATCCAGAGACCCCCAAAGACAGCAGCAAAACGAACACTCCACATCAGCAAGTGAACAAACCCCACATTCCAACTGATCTTGAACCAACCAACTTTATTCCCAGGGCGCTATGCACAAATATATAAAAACCACACGTAAACCAGAAACCAACCTACAATGAGGCACCTTTAATTTAGGCAGGTTATATTCACAGGTTAAAATGTCAGTTTCAGCAAAGCTGCAGACTCCCCCACTGTGTCCCCAAGTGCTCCCACTTCCCCACTGTGTCCCCAAGTGACCCCCGCTCCCCCACTGTGTCCGCAAGTGGCCCCCTAATTGCTGGTGTGTCCCCACTTCCCCACTGTGTCCCCAAGTGACCCCACTGTGTCCTCATGCAACCACACTCTCCCACTGTGTCCCCAAGTGGCCCCCACTCCCCGGTGTGCCACCACTTCTCCACTGTGTCCCCAAGTGACCCCAATGTGTCCCCAAGTGACCCCCACTCCCCGGTGTGTCACCACTTCCCCACTGTGCCCCAAGTGACCCCCATTCCCCATGTGCCCCCACTTCCCCACTGTGTGCCCAAGTGTCCCCCATTCTCTGGTGTGCCCCACTTCCCCACTGTGTCCCCAAGTGACCCCACTGTGTCCCCAAGTGTCCCCCATTCCCTGGTGTGCCCCCAATTCCTCACCGTGTCCCCAAGTGACCCCACTGGGTCCCCAAGTGACCGCCACTTCTCCACTGTGTCCCCAATTGACCCCCACGCCCTGGTGTGCCCCCACTTCCCCACTGTGTCACCAAGTGGCCCCACTGTGTCCCCAAGTGGCCCCCACTCCCTGGTGTGCCCCCACTTCCCCACTGTGTCACCAAGTGACCCCCAGTCCCCCACCATGTCCCCAAGTGGCCCCCACTCCCCCAGTGTCCTCAAATGCCCCCACTCCCCAGTTAACCCCCTGCTCCCTAGTTGTCCCCAAGTCCCCCTGGCAAAAAACCCCTACCTGATCGCAGACAGGTCCGGACCAGGGAACTCAGTAATGGCTGCCACTGGGGTCCAATCAGCAAGTCTGCGAGGTCTGAATGAGACCCCGCCCACCTGCAAATTTCCCGTCTTGTGCAGCTGCAGCCTGAGAGAGGTGAGTTCAAAAACACCCCTCCTGGCAATTAAAATGGCTGGGCAATAATTTCCATTAGAACCCATTGCCCAGTGGCCACGCCCTCCAAAAATTGCGTCTACTTAGTTCGGTTGGCATTGATGAACCACCAGAAGCCACGGCTGCACCTGCGCACTACTCCCAGCCACAGGGAAAGCTATTCTTTCTCCCCAGGCTGGTGCACATGTGCTGAAGAGATGCGGGGACTCAGGAAATACCGGCGCTGTCAACTGCTGTCCGTCCTGCAGCATGTGCACGGGTCAGCGTGAGCCACGTGGCACACAAGACCTTTTAAAAAATGATCCTCACAGAGTCGAGGATCATTTTTTAAAGGTCCTGTGTGCTGTGCGGCTCACGCTGTGGTGCTGGACTGGTGCTGGTGCGCTGGGTGCTTGTGGGGCACCGTCCCCAGCTTCAAAACAAGGGACTATCCCTGTAACCAGTTCAGTTGTGCCCCCATAATCAATTCATACTCCCCCCACCCCATAACCAGTCCGTTTGTGTCCCCAGGGCAGCATGAATTGATTATATGGGGGGCACAAATGAACTGGTTATGGGGTTGGGGTTTAACCCTAACCTTTTGCTAAGAGAAAAATGACACTCGAGTTGTCTAGGGGTAGATTTCTACCCCAAGCAGATTTTAGCCTGGGGATTGAAAATGTGCAATAAAATTTAACTTTTTTTTACAGTAGCCACACAATTTATGCCCTGCACACACACACACACACACACACACACACACACACACACACACACACAGAGTCTGTTTTATGAGAAATGCCTGTTCCTTCCACACATGAATAAATAACAGTCAACACTACTAGTTTTTCAATGCAAAAACATTATTTTTTATTCAAACTACAGAATATGGTTTTTATGAACTTTAACTATCTATATTTAACCTAATCCAAAACTTGAAGTAAAGAAAACATTGACAAACATTGTAAAACCCTGACACTCCCCCCACCCCCAAAATAATGTAAAAATTGAACAGTATGTATAAAATATATTCTTACAGCAAAATGCAAATAATTCAACAGATGGCCATACAAACATTCCTCACAACTCACCAAGAAGTTGAGGTGCCTCTTGCATAAAAATTTACCATATTCTTCACGTTTTTAATACATTTTTGTCTGCTTTTCTAGGGTAGAAGTAGCACCATCCAACAGAGACCCCTGCCTGTTGTTCTTGAGCAGGGCGAGTACTGTAGTCCAGCATGGTCAATGCTTGTTTGGCATGCAAAGACAGATGCTGGGGATTTAGCAGACTTGACCTAATATGTCCTTCAATAAGCTGTTCCCCCAGCTGACAAAGGAACAAGCACCGTCTCACTTTTGCCTGTGCCATGTTCCAGTTTGGATTGTGCATAATCCACAGTATAAAACTTGCAATTCCAGCCACATCTAACATGTTGTAAAACATTGCCATTGGCCACCTACAGGTTTTTCTTTAGAACTATAGACGGTGGCTAGATGGTCTAAGTTGTCCACTCCACTTTTGGTAGTGTTGTAGTGCAGAATGGAGTGAGGCTTCCTCTGTTCTCCTTTCACCACCATGTCATGGTGCATCGTGGAGAGAAGGATGACAGCTTTCCCCTTCTTTGGCACATGTGAAACTAATGTGTATTTCCCATCAAATTCAAAGATGCTTTGCAGAGGTTCTCTACGGGGATGTATTATTTATTTTATTTTTATTTTATCAAATTTCTACCCCGCCCCTCCTAAAACAGCTCGGATGTGGCTGCATCTCTGTTGGTATGTTTGGCTTGTTCCAACGAATGGTCCCCACATGGGTCAAGTCATTTCCCAAAAGTGTGGATGCAAGTTCAGTGCTACTGAAAAAGTTGTCCCCAACCACATTTCTTCCTGTGCCATAGCAGGGCCCAACAAGCCTTTCTACAACACGGGCGCATACCTGGCCTTCCCATGGTGCCCCTGGTTGTTTTCCAAGATAAATGTCCCTGTGAGCAGGTACAATGTTTGAGCATCACAGCATCACCATATTTTGAGGCTGTATTTTCTCAATTTGCATGACATATACTGGTGGAAGGGACAGCATCCTCTGAACCCCACCAACTGTTCATCCACAGTGAAGTTGGTACCTAGTACATAGCACTTCTACAGTTGCTGCTTAAACAAAGTCCAGACATCTCTAAAGGCAACCATCTTATCGGTTGCCTTTCTCGCCTCTCTCATGGCTTTATTATCGAGTCTTATGTGCTGTGTTATTGCACAAAACCTATCTAGGCTCATGGTCCCTCTGAAAAAGGGATGCTCCCAGCGTGTGCTCCACATTTCCTGGAGTGCTTCATGGTTTGTATGAAACACCACACTCAGAATTAGGAGCCCAAGTTAAGCTTTTGGCTCCATAATGTCAAGGGCTCCCACTCTTTATTTCGACCTGGGTTGAGCTCATTCCACTGCTGGAACATTCGCTGGGCCTCTCTATTGGTTTCCCCAACTATCAGTAACAGTAAAGCTTCATTGAGAAAAATGAGGAAAGTATCTATTATGCTTTCTTTGAGTGTGTCCTGCACTGGCCCTGACTGCTCCCTAATTAATTCAGCATTGGAGCGGCGGTGGACAGGTTGTGGGTGGGTTGCCCAAATCCTGTCTTTCCTGCCCTTCATGTGAACAGCAGGCTCAGTGTCCCTCCTGGCAGCTGACTGTTGTACACCAGGCTCTGCAGGGCTGTCGGTTGACTGTGGTTCATCTTGCTGAACAATGTCATCTGCCCGAACTGTTGATGCTCTTCCCCTCCCATGGGCACGTCCATGTCCACGGGGTGTGTGTGTGTGTGTGAGGACCTCCTGGGAATACCTCTGCAGCTGCTGTCTCTGACTGCTCCTCCGCAGCAGGCTGCTCTTCCTCAGAGGATATGCTGACACTCTCGACTGACAAATTATCTTTTTTCTCCAAGTCGCTCCTACTGCCAGGTACATATTCACTGTGGCTGCCACCTGATGACTCTCCGCCAGTGGATTCCTCACTGTCTGAGTGCTGCATCAGCAGCCTCAAAGTCTCCAAAGCACTTATATGATTGTGCTGTCTTGCCATTCCAGACTGCAAAATCACAAACAAAAACAGCCTTGATCACTGGGGGTGTACACACAGCCAGGTGAAAGCCAAACCCTCACCTGCTGGATCGAACCACCCATTCTCAAGCGGATCCCGGAGGGGGATACTCAAATCCACTTCTTGCTGCTGCCTGAAGCTCTGCCACTGGGTGATAGAGATTCCTCTTACTGGGATCCTATCCACTTTCTCCCACTGGATTCCATTCAGTCTAAATTCTCCATAGCAGTGTAAATTTCCCTGCCAGCCCCCAGTGCAAACTCTTCCTGCCAACCCCCCAGTGCCTCCACTCACCCCTGCCATCCCTCATTCCCCTCTTGCCAGCCCCCAGCCAGTGTCCACACCACACCAATCTGCCCCTGGACTTTTGGATGTGGGGGAAGATCAGATACTTACTGTGGAAGGTTGTTCCATTGCTGCGCTGCAAGGTGATATGTCTGTGTATAGATGGCTGGATGCCTGCCTGCAGCAAGGTGGTGTTCTCCAGGAGAATCCGTGTCTTGTAGCACTGGCTTTCTTCACCCTGTACTCTACTTTTATAGGAAGTTAGATTTCAGTTTCCTGGTTCTCACCTGATAGGGGCTCAAAAGGTGTTTGGTTTCATTTCTCTGGCCAGTTTGTGGGGACAATGAGGGCCCTTCTGGCTGGCTGGAGAAATGAAACCTGAGGTGAAGAGATGAAACCTAGGAGGCTGGATGAGAAAGGAAACCTAACAGTTTGAGTGAGCAAATGAAAAATCATTCATGGCCATTTTTTCTGTTAGACTGTAGTGGAAACCTTGAAAGATGTTTGTGGCAGTGAAGGGGTTAATTTCCATTGCTGCTGCCAGTCTAAAGTGACCTTGACTTCCATGTCATCTTGCAGTCTGAACTGGCCTTGAAAAGTGTTGATTTGGTTGCTTTTAAGCTGGGGTTGATTTCTACCCCAATAGGAAAACTCCATTGACGATGGGGTAATTTATTACCCCAGTCCTTTTTCTCTGCGTTTTTTGATTATAGGAGACAAACAGTAAGCGATATATGGATGAAATTTGAGTATGTTATGCCCACACGTACCAGTGACAATATCCTAAAAACTTAACTTGCAGAGCCATTAATTACCATATTTGTTCATGGTTTTTTCCACCCGGGGTAGAAAAAAAAACCAAGACAAAAGGTTAGGGATTTATTAAATACAGTATTCCTCCTGATAGCAATAACTTCATTAAGAAGAGTTAGTGAAATAACAGCCATAATAATCTCAGAACCATATCTGCAGATTTTCCAAGATAGAATAGATATTGCTTTACATCCTACAATCCTACCTAAGATAGTATAAGTAAGACAGTTGTGAGAATGTGGCCCTTTTTACACAGGCGTCTCTCACCCATGAAGATGCAGATTTCTGTGTGTTCATGGGTGGGAGAGCCCCGTGTGAATGATGTGGCACACGCGCCCACGGTGAATGAAGGTGCATATGCACCTACCTAACATGCATCCCCACTCACCCCCCAATCGTCCACACACACAGAGCAACCAGGGGAAATGGCAATTGTTCTGTGGGTGCAGATGAGTGGGGGGTGAGTGGGGATGCGTGTGCGGCCGTGTGCACACCCTGCCCACAGACCCACCACCCTGCGGAAATGTGTAAAAACAGCTTGTGAGGAACTACTTGAAGAAGAACAGAAGGTTGCTGCCTTGTAAACAAGGTTCTTTGAGATAGGTCCAAGCATTCTCAAAACACCCACCCTTCCAGCCCCGCTTGGACTTTTTTTCTTATATTCCTAGAAAGGGTTGGAAGGAACTCTCATTATGAGGTGGAGATTGCTTTTTATATTAGAGGAGCTTGAGACCATCACGTGATCTATTATTTGAATATGGTGAGTATGCACAATCCAGTTGGGAGAATGTTTGAAGCCATCTCGAAAAATCTTCTTTACAAGGCATCAACCTTATGATCACATGCATGGGGAGGAGTGTCACGGGTTAGAGGTTCGCACTCCCACTTTACCGGGTTTGAGTTACTCAGTTTCCCTCGCGTACAGCCCACTTGAACCAGTATTTCTTTCTGGCCAATTCAACCCCTTTGTCACCCAAGGGCCCGATCCTTCCCATTTACAGACTCTTTAATCTCTGGGTTCGCAAGAGCTTGAGAACTCTTGTTGCTCACTTGTGTTCCAATGTTAGACACAAAACTTCTTCATAAAGATAAGAAGTTAGTTTATTGATTACATAAGCAAGATAGTTGATACAGAGTGGTTACTAGAAATCAATGGTAAATATAACGCATTCCTAACCTATACTGGTTGAGTTCCTAAATAAGCATCTTACCCTACAAGGTCCATAAGTTCTTCTCAGTCCTTGATGTAAGCGACTGGGTCTCCAGACTTAGAGTTGCTAGAAAGCGAAGTCCCCTCTCTCAGTCCATGTTTCAGTTCAGCCTTCCTGGCTCCAAGATGTTGAGTGAGTTCCTGATAGTCCTTGCCCCCTCTGGGGTACAACTCCTTATATCCCCAGGAGGAAACTCCTCGTATCTTCTCAAGGCTTCTAGAATTCCTTTTGTTCCCTTTATCAGCTTTTCTGTGTCTCTTGCACGTAGGCAATGGCTACCTACCTGCATTAGCATATACATGTCTCTGGCCATCCATCCATCTGGGGCAAATCAACAAACTGTCTTTCCCTTTCTTGGAACTTAGTCACGTGTCACAGTCCTGATTTGGGTTTTACATTTCTCAATTGTAACATTACATACATGTGGAACCTTTTGCTTTACATATTTACCAGACTTGTAGACTACATGTAGGCCCATGTTACACGTGTGTGAACCTATGTTCCTCTGTGACAAGGAGTTGTTTGTAAACGAACAGCTTTATCCTGAAAGAATCCTGCACAAGCTCCTAGTCTTCTCCTTTAAAGCTCTTTACAACCTTGCTCCTCCCTACCTCTCTGCGCTAATTTCCCTCCATGCTCCAGTCTGTGAACTCTGCTCCTTCTCTGTCCCCTCTTTCACCCTCCCCTGCTCTGCTAAATGCCTTTGTCCCTTCTCCCTAGCTTTCCCTCATGCCTGGAACTCCCTCCCTGCCCACATCCACCTCGCCCTCTCCTTTCATACCTTCAAATCCCTCCTCAAAACCCACCTGTTCTGCTGTGCCCTCCCGACCCCTCGCTCCCCTTTCCTAACTCCTGCTGATATCTTCCATCCAGTACAATCTGTTACCTGAGGTCTATGTACTCATATCATCACCACATGGACCAGCCAGCTATCATTCTCGATATAACCAAGCCAAGCATGTGCACCTGAGACCTCGCATCTTTGTAAATGTTACACCCCTTGTCTCTCCCTCTGTTCCCCTTCCTTCATCCCCCACGTCTCTCAGATTGTAAGTCCTAGAGCAGCGACCATGTCTACTCCATTACTTTGTAAAGCACCAGGTGCATTGCTTGAGCTATATAAATAGTTGCCAAAAATAATTATAACTATAGAGACACGATTGTGGCTCTATAATGACTATATGCAACTGTGTGCAGTCAACATACGTGACACCTTTTGCTTGTTAAACAGCACATGCTAGGTAATACTGCAACCTACGCAACAAATAACCACACTATTTTCAGACTAATGCTATACTTGAAATAACTTTGGATAATTAAGTTCACCTTCAGTACTGTGGATGCTAAAGTCGAGCACATGATGCCTGATAAAGGCATTATTAAGGATATCACTACTTTTTATGGTAAAACTACTGAGGGGAGAAAGCTGGGTTCAAAAAATTACCTAAACATTCCTCTATTTAGATACAGCTGTTGGTTTATTGTTCATTATTCCATATACTTGACCTTCTGTGAAGGGTGAAACATTCTAAATTATAATAGATGGAAACATGCATACACCAGAGATTATATCAAATGTCTCATAAATCTCTCTGAGAGACATTTATCATTAAAACATCACATCAGAGCTGTCAACCAGACTACTTGGTTGCTGTGTTGAGATGTTTTACTCTTTGTCTCATCATCTTCTTAATTGACAAACAAACATGATATGACAGATCTTAGAAGGCTGTTCCCGAATTAGAGTGATGAGGGAGGTTTGTTGGGGCATTGTTGAGAAGGTATAATGTGACTGCACGCAGTTCAGGTGAGAGGTGGGGAGCAGCAGGACAGGGAGCCATAAGGGCTGAGCAGCTATCACTGGCTTCTCCCAGGATGCTTCAAAATTTTCACCAGTTTCTGCTGCCCGTGTGATGCGAGAAATGCAATGGGGTTATGTGACTTGAGCAAAGCATTCTATGCGTGGAGCACCTTTCCTCCATTCCATTGGGGCAATAGTTAGTTATGGTATTTAAGGGGACCTCTCCGGTACCATACTGCAGACTTTGCCTGGTTGCATCTCTGGAGAGGCTGACAAGGAACTATTCCTGCCCCACCATATTGACCCTGAGTGGGAAGGTTTTGGCATTTGGAACAACAAATACTTTAAGAGGAATTCATGTGATCAGTTCCTCTGCCATAGGGCTGGGGGTGGTATTGGGATTGCAGTGGTTTTGTTAATTTTGTAATTCTTTTTTCAATGGATATTTTTACACATACATTTCTCCTGCATGTTTGCGGTTACATCCTGCACTTTCTGTGTGTCTAAATCACTTGCCCAGATGTTAAACATCTGGCTTTTTGAACTTCTGCATAGAACTTCTCCCAGAACTTTTGTGTGTAAAAAGTTCTCCTGGTGAACTGCTTTGCTCCAGGCAGCTAATCACTTGGTTTCCATGGCAGTCCCTCATGTCTACAGCTGCAGCTACTTTAGACTGCCTCAGGACTGTGTGTGTGTGTGAAGAATGCATCCAGAACTTACTTGTGAACTTGTAAACCCAGTAGATTAAAATGCCAGCACTTTAAGGTATATGTAAAAATGTCCAATGTTGGGTCACAGTTTGCCAGTTGTCAGAAAGACTTACTGCGGTGCCCAGCATATGAAACTATTTTAAAATTCATTTTCTTTTACAATAACAGTGCCCTTAATATTAGGTATGGTGTAGGAGTCATATGTTTGCTTCGTTCACTGATTAGAGCTTATGTGCTGCATTGTTTTCTTAATAGAGCAGCACTAGAAACTGGTACCTCATCTAAATACAATGGACAATTCCTAAAGAGTCAGCATTGTTAAATGTGATGTGTAATTTGGGAAAGTTCAAGGTACATGGAAGGGTCAAAAAGGGATTGCACAAAGTAGAACAACAGAAGATGGAGCAGCTATTCCCAAAATAGTATTTTACATTCTCCCTTGCAAAAAAATAAAAAATAAAAATAAAATTAAAAATATGGGCAAAAGCTCATTAAAAGCACCACATGAAGATAGCTGGAAATTTCAAATGGTATCAACATTTGTTAATACACACTGCTGGTTGCGCCGTGTTGTAATTGCAGAGTTACGTGCACATGTAGAAAAGGTCAGCATCAAAAGCCTTATTATAATGTTCATGTCCAACTGGTACATATACAAATGTGCTTTGCATGTAATTAAAAACATCAACAACTCTTACTCTGTAGTCTGTGTAGAAATGCAGCAATACTGAGCATGACATTGTACAGCAACTCAGTAAGGCGCCGGCTTGGCACACTGCTATATACAGAACACAGGCAGGGCTGGTGTGACCATAAAGGCAGCACAAGTGGCTGCTTAGGGCAGCAAGTTCAGAGTGATGGCTCTCCCGGCCTTTGATCTAGCCACCAACAAGCTCCACGCCTTGCCTCCAATCAAGTGCTGCTGTGGCTGGATTGGGGTGGGGTGGGGTGGGGTGGAGAGATGGGGCTGTCTACGACGGCATGTGCAAGGGGATGGCTCCCTCCCATCCAGCAGTTTCCATGCACCAAAGGAGGATTGGGACTGGAGGGAGAGCCACCCCCTTGAACGTGCCACCCTGGGTGGCCCTGCTTCTCCTGTGACACCTCCTGATCCAGCCGTGGAGCTTGACAGCAGTGGCTGAATCATGGGGGGTGGGGCAGTATGGTCGCCTTGGGTGGCAAGTTTTAATTGGAGGCTCTCTCCAGTCCAACTGCTGCTAAGCTTCATAGCGGGAGGGGGGTCAGCAGCTCCCCAATCCAGCCACTGCTAAGCTTCACAGCAGGAAGGGGGCCAGCAGCTTTCTAATCAAGCTGCTGCTAAACTTCACAGTAGGAGGCAACTGCCTGAGGCTGCCTAGGGTGGCAAATGTCCTTGTGCTGCTCCTGCACACAGAGATAAAAGCGGAGGAGCTTTCTCAGATTTTACTTATGCAGACTTCTGAGGTTTGTATCAGTTTTTGCTCAAACAAACAAAGGATTTAACACTATCTTTTATATTTTTTTATATAGCCATATGATGTTACAGCATGACATTTATAGACACACTTTGATAAGAAAAATTAAAAAGGCAAGTAACAATGCCCACAAAAATGACTATGTTGGATCTTTTCAAAGCTTGTGGGATGAACAGAAATTTGTATCCATGGAAAAATGAAATCCCCATCTCCTCTCTCTCTTTGGAATGGATAACCATCCAAGTATGTGTTGAAGCATTTAGCCACAAAGGTTCATTAGCAGCACCAGTGTGGGATGTGACTCAGGTGGTAGAGTGCATGCTTTGCATGTATAAGGTTCCAAGTTCAGTCCTTGACATCTCTGATTCAGGATCTCTGGTAGCATGCCTGGGTGAGGCCTTTGCTGTGGATCCTGGAGGATCTCAGGTAGCATGTGTGGGTGACGCCTCTGCTGGAGAGTTGGATTTGAAACTCAGGGTATTTTTAGACGTTACGCCGTCCCGATTCGTCACAGTGAATCCACAGCGGGGGTGAATGAAATAACCACCCCCGGTGGTCAAAAACTGGCCCGAATAGACTGATCCTGGCGGGGAATCAGGGAGGGGCCGCGTGGTGCAACGTACGGCTGCACAGCCCCGCCCCCCCCACGCTCCCCTGCCGCCCACCCTCTGGGGAGACAGACGGGCGCCGCGGCCAATGCAGCCGCAGCACCCAGTCGTTTTGACCATGGCCTGGAATCCCGCCAGGGATCCCGGGCCATGATCGCCGGCCAGACATTACTGTTTATTGCTTCCCACCGGGAATCACTTTGACCACGCTTTCGGAGCTCGTCCCGCGGGGAACCCAGGAAGCGTGGTTGAAATTGACCCCATTTGGGAATCGGCCGTGGTGAACATCTGGCGGCCGCCAAACAAACGTTCAGGGCGCTTTGGCCCCGCAGCGAAATTGACCGTGGTTCACTGTGCTTGACTGTGCTCTCGTAACATCTGAAAATACCCTCAGTTACTGTGCCAGGTTGTGACAATACTGGGCTAAGATGGACCATTGGTCTGACTCAGGGTATTTTCAGATGTGACGGTGTCCTGATTCACTACAGTGAATCCCCGCTGGGGGTGAACAGAACAACCACCCCCGGGGCCAATAAAAGCCCCAAGCAAACGTGCCGAGAGATCCCAGCGGGGAATCGGGGAGGGAGTGGGGTGGCACAGCGCAACGTGCTGCTGCATGGCCCTGCCCCCCCACGCTGCCTCGCCGCCCGCCCTCTGGGGAGACGGGAAGGCGCTGCGGCCAATGCAGCTGCAGTGCCCACTCACTTTGACCATGGCCCGGAATCCCGCCGGGGATTCTGGGCCATGATAGCTGGCCAGACGTTACTTTTTATTGCTTCCCGCCTGGAATCACTTTGACCACGCTTCCGGGGCTCATCCCGCGGGGAGCCTGGGAAGCATGGTTGGAATTGACCGCATGTGGGAATCGGCCTTGGTGACCATCTGACGGCCGCCAAACAGATGTTCAGGGCGCTTTGGCCCTGCAGCGAAGTTGACCGTGGTTCACTGTGGTTGACTGTGATCTCGTAACGTCTGAAAATACCCTCAGTTAGGCAGCTCCTTATATCCACTAAGAATGGTATCTTTTACCAGATGATGCAGAACAGCAGAAAACATTGCTACTACAATTCACTCACTTTCCTTCTGTTTTTTTCTCTTCTTCTTTTCTTTCAGATAATAAACACTTCCGCATGCAGGCCTGCAATCAAATGAGCGTAAGCGGGATGGATGCCCAAAGTCAAAGGGTGCCTCCTCGTATGTACACATTTATTTTCAATGGATTAAAAAAATAAAAGTCTTACCAGAATCTCTGTAAGGTGTAGTGGTTTTAAGCATCATTAATTACTACACTACATTTCTCTAGCTATCTTTCAGATTCCTCACAGAAATTAGAGATAGGATTGAACTGTATAGTTCAGATACTCAGTTTTGTCTGGATCTAAACATCTTCAAACTTTGGGATCTGGAGATTTGATTTTCCAGTTCAAGAATCAAAACCATCCCCAATTACAAAACAACTGGCACCCAATTAGTGCAATTTCAATGTGTCATGGATATTTCACTTGTAACTCTCTTAGGGGCAGAACTTGTTGGAGGAGGGTGTTGCTGTGCTTGCAAAGCAAAGAGTGAGAGCTATCTGACAACACTGACAGTTCTCCTGGTAGCGGAGAAAGCCCAGCAGGGGAAGCCGAGGTGCTAGTTCAGCAGAGAAACTGATAAGACACCGAGAGGATGAGAGATACAAGATGGGCTGCCTGAAGGAAAATGGAGAAGAATTCACTGGCGAAGCCGTGGCTCTAAACAGCAAAAAGGAGAGCTGCCATCTCTGCTGAAAGCTTTATGGTGCCCAAAGAAATCCAGCACAGAAGAGGAGTAGGGTTAACATCCCAACATGCAGACTACCCCATGATTGCAGAGGGAAAGGACCATGTCCCTTTTCACACGGACACTCTAACTGATAAAATGGGTGTTACATGTTATTATACATGTTGCAGGGCTGCAGGTGTGCTCTATGCGTGCCTTGCAACCTGTATAATAAAGCATAACACCCATTTTATCTGTATTAGAGTGTCTGTGTGAAAAGGGCCAAAGTCTGAAGACAGGGCCTAGAGAGATGTAAAGGCCTGGTAGAGTTATCTGTGTGGGGACGATGATCTTCCAGGCACAGCGAAGCACTGAAGCCACCTCAGTAGCCCCACACAGTACTTGCTCCTTGACCCCATCCCCTCCCACCTCCTGACCTCCATTCTTCCCACTGTTGCTCCTTCCCTCCTGCACATCATCAGCCTCTCTCTTGCTACTGGCAGTGGCTCCTTCCCATCTGCCTTCAAGCACACCACTGTCTCTCCTATCCTCAAAAAGTCCACTCTTGACCCCTCTGACCCTTCTAGCTACCATCCTGTCTCACTCCTTCCTTTTGCTTCCAAACCTCTTGAATGTGTTGTCTACTCCCGCTGCCTTGACTTCCTATCCACCAGCTCCTAACTTGACCCCCTCCAAACTGGCTTTCACCCCCTTCACTCTACTGGAACTGCTCTTGCTAAGATCACCAATGATCTTGTGGCTAAATATAATCACCTCTATTCCATTCTTCTCCTCCTTGACCTCTCTGCTGGCTTCAATAGTTTTGACCACTCACTCTTGCTGGATTCCCTTCACTCCCTTGGCTTTTGTGGCTCTGTCCATAACTGGTTCTCCTCCT
>QEPC01007016.1:360980-379650 GCA_003113815.1 Sphenodon punctatus
CAGTTCTGGTCACCTCATCTCAAAAAAGACATAGCTGAAGTAGAAAAAGTACAGAGAAGGGCAACAAAAATGATCAAGGGCATGGAAGGACTCCCGTATGAGGAGAGGCTTGGTAGGTTGGGGCTCTTTAGCTTGAAGAAGAGACGACTGAGAGGAGATATGATAGAGGCCTATACAATCATGAGTGTTGTGGAACTAATAAACAAGGAGCAGTTATTTACCCTCTCAGCTAGTATTAGAACTAGGGGACACTCTATGAAACTCATGGGTGGCAAGTTTAACACAAATAAAAGAAAATATTTTTTCACTCAGCATATAATTAGGTTGTGGAATCTACTGCCAGAGGCTGCGGTAAGGGCCAGTACTATAGCTGAGTTTAAAAGAGGTTTGGACAAGTTTCTTCAAGATAGATCCATTAGCAGCTATTAGCCAGACAGGATCAGAGAACATGAAAGTAGCTGGGGGAAAACAACAGGGAAGGGATCCCCCATTGTGACCTGTTGGGTGCTTCTCCCAAGCCAACGTGATTGGCCACTGTTGGAGACAGGATGCTGGGTTAGAAGGACCATTGGTCTGACCCAGTATGGCACTTCTTATATTCTTATGTACGTGGGAGCCTTGTCGCAGACCAAAGTGAAAAGCCAGTAATTGATGGTCTTGGGGCTGTCCAGATTGGGGGGGAAGGGGAATGTTGTATTGGTTGCTATTTGTTATTGCTTTTCCTAGAGTGCTATATGTCACTGTGATCACTGATTTGTAATTCAGAAGTAAAGTTCCTGGGGTATCCCCTTGTGCTCATTTATTAAGGTGCTGTTGATATCTCCCTGAAGATAGTCCAAACGGAAATCCCTGGAAGTGTTGTTGCACCTTTCTTTGAGCAACAACTCCCCCATGGTAGAGACACCAAAATGCCAGATCCCTTACCCAGTTCCTTAGGATCCCTCACTGGGTTGGTCCCAGAAAAGGAATGTGATCCTGGGCCCCTGAAGTCTCTCTTTTAGTTGAGGTGAGAACACACCAAACAGACTGTAAAGGCAGGGATCAAAGTATATAAATGTACACATTTTGTTGCAGGGTAATACAATGTTTTTTATGGTAATATGGACCATTTGTCAAAGAAACTGCAGAGTAGGGGAAGTTGTGCTTAAAAGGCCTAATATTAAGTAGCTTTGAATTGGTTTTACAGCTTCTTTTTCAGAATAATTCATGCTTCTAGAAATAGCTTAAAACCCCAATAGGAGTTTCTACAGATTTGGAAGAGAGCTGGAGTTCTTCATCCACAAAAGGTTAAAATAAAGCAGGGAAAGAAGCCTGGCTATGTCTAACTGGCAAAGAATGGAAAAGAGAATATTACATGATGTTTTCCGTGTCACCACAAATCTCTTCTGCCTGATAGAGCTAGTTGGCACATACATCACCAGCAATTCAAAGTCCTAAGAGCAGGGGCCTGTATTCACTGCATTTTCTCCATTGGCAACAATGGGGAAAACATAGTGAACACTGCAGCTATCTCCAGCAGCCCCCAATATTATCCCTGCCTAAGAGGGACTTTTACAAACATTAGAGTTTAATTTCATAATAAAAACCCTTTGGCACATTTATCAAAATGGTCTACTACTGGTTTTGAAGCCAGTTGGGGAGAATCTCAAGAATTCTACCAGCTCTCTAACTGACCACACAGCAAACACACTGTCAAGAAACTACAGCTATCAGAATAGAGTGGCTGCAAGATCAGGGCCAAACCAGAGTCCCCCTGTGGTTCCCCTTGTTTATCCTTTGTGCTTAATGTTACTGGCTACTTTCAGGACCTCTCTCTCTCTCTCTCTCACACACACACACACACACACACCTATCTAATATATCTCCCTGTTATTTGTTTCCAAACCAGAGTCCCACCTGATCAGGACAGGCAGCAAGTCCAAAGGGACAGTCCAAGTACCTCATCAGAGTCCAGGTCAAGGTCAAATCCAGAGCAGCAGTCCAAACAGGGAGATCAGGCAGGAGTGGGAACACCAAAGCTGAAGGTAGGCAGCAAAGATCAGAAGTGAAAAGAAAGGAATCAGGGATCAGGAGAGAGAGGAAAGGAGCCAGAAGCCAAGGGTCCAAGGGCAGATTAATCCGGAATCAGCAAAAACAGACACAGACGTCTAGTTGTTGTTCTGCTTGCCTCCTGCTTCCTGTCACATCCCTTATATACTGGGCATGCCTAGCAAAGACCAAACAGGGCCTGGTGGGCAAGAACCCCATCCAGCTATCCAAATGGTCAACAAGACCAGAACAAGGGCTGAGCTTGGCTGGCCTCATTGCAGAGGCACCAGCCATCCACATCTGGGTCCCAGAGGTGCTGATTCAAGATCTGGATGTGGCAGCGAACCTGAGAGGGTCTCTGCAGCAGGGAGCCTGGGCAGATACCTACCCCTTTAAGTGGTACAGGGGATGGCAGGGGACGGCCCTTTAAATGGACAAGCCATGGATAAACCAGATGGCTGGAAGAAGTGTGAGGGAGCAGATGAAACAGGGCTCACCTGAGGGGTAGCAGGCAGGTCTTCAGCCAGGCTGGGGAGGCCAGGTTCCCTGCAGCCATAGCAGCAGTGCCTGAGGTGAGTGGCAGATAGTGAGAGAAGTGAAGAAGCCCTGGTGGGGGTGAGGGAGAGCCAAGCTCCAGGCTGAAAGTAACAAGTTGCTGCGGGAAGCGGCCTGAACAGCACCAGAGTGGAGCCTGGTGTATCCCGGAGACTTTCCCAGGAAGGTCTAGAGTATAAACTTGAACAGGAGTCCATGCTTGGACCCCAGCAATGGATTGAGGGCAGCGAGCAGCCGGATTGGGAAGCCCTATGGGTAGCAGAGAGACTGGGAGCCAGGGGGCTCACCTCAACAGACCTGAAGACTGAGGTATTGGTGGGACCCAAGGGCTAGGTCAGGGAACAGCAAGCTTGACACTAGGGCCCGTGCGTGTACCTGTTACATCACTGGGTTTAACATGCACTTCCTACCAAAGGCTGTAGGTTGAACTATGAGATAGACTTATGAGGAGCAAGTACCAGACAGGAGAGCCAATTTGAGGGGCCTTCATGCAGCATAGAGGAGAGAGCAGCAGAGTAGATCAAGGGGTATTGGGTCAGAAGGTTGATACCTGGATGGGTGGGTGAAGAGACATGGAAGCAGAGTGTAAGAAATATTTTATTTTTATTTTATTTGCATAGTTTATACCCCGCCCCTCCTGCAAAGCAGCTCGGGGCAGCTTACAATTTTAAACAAAATATAAAATGATTAAAAATAGAAATATAAATAAAAATACAAATATAAATTCTATTAAATCTCCTAAAAGAAAGGGAAGTCATAAGAAATATGTATATTACAAAACTTTCCCTGCTAACCCTCACAATCACCCACGCTACTCAACTCCCTCGGCAAACAGAACAACCAGGTCTTACAGAATCGCCTAAAAGAGGGGAGGTTTGGGGCCAACCGGGCCCCTGCCAGGAGGGAGTTCCACAGCCTTGGTGTGGCCACCAAGGATTCCCTCTCCATAGTGACCCGCCGGGATACCTGGGGGTCCTCAAGTAAGGCACCCCCGGTTGACTGCAGGGGCTGATCCAGAGCCCAAGGAGTGAGGTGGTCCCGCAGGTAGATGGGGCCCAGGTCATGTAGGGGTTTAAAGATAAACACCTTGAATCAGGCCTGGAAGACTATAGGCAACTAGTGCAGATAATGGGGCATCCATGTAATATGCTCCCGGCAGCCCGTTCCCATGAGGAGGTGGCCTGCCGCATTCTGCATTAGCTGCAGCCTCTGAACCATCACCATGGGTGGCCCCACGTAGAGCACATTACAATAGTCAAGTCTTGAGGTGATGATAGCATGGATTATGGTGACCAGGTCGGAGTGTGAGACATGCGACCGAAGGTGCTGCACCAGGTGTAATTGTGAAACGTGGTCCTCGACACAGCCCCCTTCTGGACATCCAGGCAGAGCTGGGAGTCGAGAAGCACTCCCAGACTACGAACCTGTGGAACCCAATGGGAGGCAAACCCCATCAATGATAGGGGATGCCACACCCACTGCCTTCCCAACCAGCATCACCTCTGTCTTGTCAGGATTCAGCTTAAGTCAGCCTGCCCTCATCCAGTTCCCCATATCCGCCAGACTGCTGGGCCTGGATCAGATGAAAAAGAGATGTAAAGTTGGGTGTCATCAGCATATTGATGACACCGAACATCAAACTGTCTCACGACCTCACCCAGCGGCTGCATATACATTGAACAGGAGAGGGGACGAGATGGAACCTTGAGGGACCCCACACAAAAGGTCTCAGGGTGATGAAAAATAATCTCTGAGCACCACTTCCTGAGTTTTTCTGGCCAGGAAAGAGTGGAACCATTCAAGAACAATCCTGCCCACCCTGATATGGTCCCACAGGTGAGTCACCAATATCTCATGGTCAATGGTATCAAAGGCAGCCGACAGATCTAATAGAATCAACAGGGTCGAGTGACCAGACCCTGGTCTAATTCATGGCAGAGGTCATTGACCAAAGCCACAAGCACAGTCTCAGTGTCATGACCAGGGCAAAAGCAAGGGATCTAGAAACCAGATGAGGTCAAGATGTCCCTGAAGCTGCCAAACCACTACTCGTTCAATAACCTTCCCTTAAAAGGAAGGGTTAGAGACAGGCTGATAACTGGCGAGGGAATCAACATCAAATGATGTTTCTTTGAGCAGAGGCTGCACCACCACTTCTTTGAGGCAGCTTGGCACTCTGCCCTCCCTAAGGGAGGTATTGATCATCCCCACCAGCAGCCACCACAGCGTCTCCCGGCTGACCTTGACCAGCCAGAATAGGCACGGGTCCAGTTCGCAAGAGGTGGCTCGGATATCCTCCAGGACATCCCCCTCCTCGGAGGCCGACACCCACTGAAACTGATGCCTTGAAACTGGACAAGGCAGGGCTACCATTACCTCTGGTTCTCCTATCATAATAAGTGCAGCATCAAAGTCGTGAATATGAGTTATTTTATCGGCGAAGTAATCAACAAACATGTCACAGTGGGCACTGGAAAATTCCTGTTCCTGGCGGAGGGAGGCCGGACCGACCAGTTCCTTTACCACCCGTAAAAGCTCAGCTGGAGAAGACTTTGTGGATGCTATGAGGGCAGAAAAAAACTCCTTCTTTGCTGCGTGTACAGACACGGCATAGGCATGTAAACTGGCTCTATGTTGCAATTGGTTGACTTCAGCATGGGAACGGCAGCACTGTCACCATTCCCACTTCAGGTGCTGTAGGTCCTTGGTAAACCAGGGAGGCCTGTGGTGCTGACACACAGGGAGTGGATGCCTAGGAGCCATCCAGTCAATGGCCTCAGTCAGCAAGGTGTTACAGAGTGCACCAAGGTCATCGAGTGAGCAGCCATCAGGATCAGAGGGTAATTTCCCCAGAGCATTCAGGAACATCTCCAATTTCATCAGTCTCCGAGAGCGGACCAACTGAACTGGTCCTGCGCCTCTCTTGGGGCAGACATACACCGGGAGATGGGCCCGTAGGAGGTAATGATCTGTCCATGACAAGGGCTCTGCTGACACCTCCCCTGTTAATGGATCCCCCACCTCAAGACCAGTGCAAAAAATCCGGTCCAAGGTATGTCCCTCATTATGTGTTGGGCCGGTGACAACTTGAGGCTGGCCCATGGTTGCCATGGCAGCCATAAACTCACACTTCATTCCAGGAAGACTGGTTTTGGGATGGATGTTGAAGTCCCCCAAGACTAATGTCTTTGAGGACCGTAGCACCACCTCCGACATCAGCTCCTGTAAAGCATGCATGGATGCTGCTGCACACTTAGGTGCATGGTATATCAGCAGCATCCCTAGTCTGTCTCCCGCCAAATCAATCACAAGATGGAGGCCCTCTATCCCCAATATAAGCTGCATTGGATACCTCCTAATGGACCATGACTTCCTAAAAACAAGGGCTACACCACCACCCTGTCCCTCTGCTTGCAGCTGATGCTGCACGGAGTACCTGGCTAGAACAAGGCCCCGACTCACTGTCCAGTCAGGTCTCCGTAATACACACGAGGTTGGTTGCATAGTCCAGGATCAACTCCCTGACAGTTGTAGATTTATTAACAACTGACCTCATGTTCAACAGCATCCGATTCATGCCAAGGGCCCTCTGATCATGAACCACCTCATCCCCTGCATGGGGGGCAATGAGTAGAACAGGCACTAAGTACCTGTCCCATCTCATAGAACAAATACATCCCCCAAAGGGACCATAGTTCCCCCGGCCTGTCACAACCTCAATGGTCGTGCCCCCCCTCAGCCCAGTCATCCTGCCAGTCCAATGAGGGAGACCCCCCCCCCCCACGCTCCCCCACAGTCCTTTATTTATATATAAATTTGCTCTGTACATTAGTTTTATCTTGTTTCATATTTCTGAGTACCTATACACATCCATTCTTTCTCCTAAACCTTCATTTGGCTGGTAGCCTAGAAACTGACAGGGTTAAGCATTTGGCATTTTATTCTGCAATTGTTTGTTCATTTAAACATTATGAAACTGAGCTGCATTATTGTTAATAAATCGCCTACTCTAGCAGTCATTACATACCATCTTGTCCACTGATAAGACAGTCTGAAAATATTAGTCTCTCACAGCTCATGATTAGGCAGGCATAAGAGGAAAAGAAAAGAAACAGTGTGTTGATGGCAGATTAAGCATATAACTTAGGGCATTTAGACTCAAGAGATGCAACATTTCAGTGACACAAGCAGGAGGTAATATCAATAAATGAGAAGTTACAGTCTGTCAGTTAGGCATTTTAGACTGATCTTAAGGCATATTATATGCCTTTTTGGTAAGCAAATTATTGTTGCCTCTGGACTAAAAAAATTCAACCATGGAAGCCCGAGGTGTTCATACCATTTCAGCTACTTACTAAAGCACCAATAATAAGATTTTATTTGTCAGGCAGGCTCAAGGCTACTCAAGCCTTTGCAAGATTCTTTAATATAAAAAGTGTTCTAGGGGAATTCATGGGGGAATAAACCTGTAGAAGAAATGAAATGACTCCAAAAACCAAAATAACTATAACCCCCCTCCCCTTTATTTCTTATATTCAGAATCTTTTTGCAGGCAGGAATGAAGGAATGAGATCTTGTGGCTCTAAAGTTTTCACTAACACATGACTGATTGGTGTATGTCACCCATTTGAATAATGAAAGCTGGCACATCTACAGAATGCAGCAGAGAGGCTGATGAAAACATCTGAGGTCAGAGGAGGAGGCCAAATTTCCTTGGAGGCTGCAGGCACAATATTGGAGTAGAGAGCAAGTGTCACCAGACTTCCCATTGTTGGGAAGGCTCATTATCCAGGGAGGATTCGCCCACTGTGGAACAATATGATGCCACAATGCTCTCTGGGAATATGGCAACATTAGAAAGGGACAGGAGTGTCCTTTTACCTGGCCCCTTTCTGATGAGGACATGTCTTCTCTGGAACTTCATGACATGGTGTTTGTAGCAGGGGGCATGTCCCAGGGCCACACAGGGCCACTGGGGTCGCACTGGGAAATTAGCTCACCCTACTGCTACGCCGTTTCAGCCTCGAGCCTTGCCTGAATCCCCTTCTTCAAGGAATTGGGGGAGGGGGGGCGAGGAGGGTTGGTACCCTCTCAGAACACACCACACAGTCCAGAGGGTATTAAGTCCACAGTCCTTTATTAGACACAACCCGTGTCCAGTGTACCTGGGGCTGCCGGCTCAGTTGCCTATCCCTGCAGGCCCAGGTCAGTCTCTGCAGACTCAGGAGCAAACCAATATCAACCCCCCCAGTCCATCTAGCCAGGCCTCTGGCCAAGCCTCCCCAGGCAAGAGGCTCCCTCCTGGGCACAGCCTCTCCTCAGTACATGGTTCCCTCTTGTTTTCAAGTCTTCAGCTTCCTGGAGAGCATAGAGCAGGAAGGCTTTCTCAGGGAGATTTTGCTCCTTTGGCTCCCTGGCAGAGACTCTTTTCCTCTCTGCCTTGCTCTCCTTATGTACAGGCAGAGTGGGCGTGGCCAGGCTTCCTTTCCTCAGCCTTAAAGGGCCACTAACCTGTCCACTCTGTCCCAGGGTTTCTCAGTCTGTTTACCCCACAGGCGATAGGGGCTGTCTTTGCCATGCTCCTGGGCATGCTCAGCCCTCTGGCAGACCCCCTCAGTCCCCTTCTAAAAGGGGAAGCAGCCCCACAGGACTGCTCTCTGCTACAGTGTTACAAAGGAGATAAGGCCAAATTGGAAAGGAGGTAGGACAGAGTTTCACCCTACTCCTTTCCAACATGGCTTCACCTCTGAACAGGACCCCCAGCCACCAGTGCCCCATGGTATGGATAATCTGGTCCATGAAAATGAATTTAGAACTGAAACAAGCAATTGTGGTTAATGCTGTTTCAGTCAGAAACAGGTAATTTGCCTTCGTTTATGTAACAAGGAAACTTACTGGCTTTTCACTATTTTTTGCTATATTTTGCTATTTTTTTGCTATTTATTTACGGCACCTCGGGTTGCTTGCCAGTGCTGCCTTGGTACCCTTGCTTTGCTGCCTGCTTTAAATTGTGCAATTTGTGCTGCAATTGCTCCCTGCCTTAAATTGTGCCAATTTATGGCACTTAAAAGAGCTATAAAGTGACAGAAGGTGCTTGAAATTGATGAAAAATACCAGAAATTAACAAAACTACCGGAAATTGATGAAAAAATATGGAAAATTAGGGGAAATGACAGAAATGGTGGGAAATCACAGGTGCTAATCTCGCAATAGTGGAAGTGGGGAATCAATGAATAGTGAAGAAATGCCAATGAACAATCACAAGCACTCCAGATAGGTAGGTATTTCCAAACAGTATGGGAATGCTTGTTCTTGTTTCAGCTCTGGATATTCATGTTGAGGTAAACAGCCAGTCAATAAAATTCCCCTGGCAAGAAGATAACCCAACAACAAGAGGGAGGGTTGAAAGTGAAAAGAGTGGGAAAGATTTAAGGTTGCAGAAAAAACAGATTTAGGTTAATTATGAGGAAGAACGTCTAATCTGTAAGAACAGTGGGGAAATGGAGCAAGCTGTGGACAGAGGTTGTGGAGGTTTTTACAGTAAAATCTGGATAAACATTTGCTAGTGGTTTGTTTAGTTTTAGTTCAGGGAGTTGGACTGGATGTTCCTTGAGGCTTTATCTAGCCCTATGCACCTATGACTAGTGTGAGAGGGCAGGCCATGATTTCCACTGGATCATGAAGTATTTTGTTTAGTGTCAAAGGCTTGGAAAAGTGAGATAAGCCTCCAAACCGTCTGCGAGCTTATCTGAACTGAACTCAAGTCCAGAGCTTTGTGAGGTGGCCCCACTGTTAGTATCCACTAGACACTATATTAAACAAAGGCTACAATAAATTAGAAAACGCTCAGACTAAAACACTTATCTGTACAGTTTGATTGATAAAGCTACACTGAATTACTTTATCACATGCTCTTCCCAAATTGGTAGGCATTAGATGACATCTTTACATTTAAATTGTGCTGATTAGCCGGTTTTACCTTAATAATTCTATGATAGTGACCGCCTTATCTTGCCCTTTAATTTTAAAATGAATGAAGTAATCATTTATCCTGGTCTCTTTCTGTGTTCTGCCCAATTACTTTAGTGCTGAATGGTACTTTGCATTTTTGCTGGTCCATTAGTCCCATATCATGCTCTTTCTGGACTTCTCTGCTCAACTAAGGGATAATTAAATAGTGTCTTTTAGCATCTTTATAACCTTGGCACATAAATTTTCTTTTCCAAATAGTTTAACCTGATAGATAAATGTCATTTGGCTGACTCGGTTGCTTTTTGGTTTGTTTATTGTTTTAGACACCTAATTCAAGACCATATGTGCCAAAATAAGAATGTATTCTATATCATCCATAATTTATTTTGACATATGGGTCCAATTTTGAATTCTTTTCTCAGGAAAGCACCACTCATTAGAGAGGAGAGAGATCCCATTCTGGTTTAATGATGTGATTGGTTCTGCATGGGCAGGCCAAAATCATTGGGAATTTAGCTGCTGTGAGGCCTGCAGGGCAGATTTTTGAAGGCCTGAATGACACATATGCCCCTAAGATTCCTTTGAAAGAGAATGGGTGTAAGGCACCTAGGTGCAATTTTTGCCTTGGAAAGTAATACACAAAAATAAATAAGAGGAAAAGGAAACTGTCTGTTTCACCATTAAAGGCTTGAAGTCTTAAAAAACTAAACTATACTCTGAGGGCTTTACGAAATAAATAAGTCCGCAGTGACCTGCTTGCTAGAGCTTCTCCTTGTTAGACGCTAGCCTCTCTCTGCTTGTATGGGCAGCCCTACTGTTATTTGCCCTTTATGAGCTGCATGGAAAACCAATTTTCAAGCTTGGTGATATTTATTCAGATTACTTTCTACACTGGAAAATGTCTCAGTTTCACCCAGGAATAGTGAGGCCAGTCAAAAAGAAAAAAGAATCTATGGTCTTTTAAAAGCACTTCCTTAGAAAAGTTTTTGTTTGTGTGTGTGCATGTGGTTTTTTTTCCTTTTCCTTTTGAGTTTTTCCTAGGTTCATGAGCATGTGAAGCCTTCAGAAACTAACAGAGAAAATGTATTTACCAGGGAGGTGACTCTGATCTCTTCAGAAACTAACAGAGAAAATGTATTTACCAGGGAGGTGACTCTGATCTCAGGATACATCAGGGACCGAGGTTAAGAATTTCAAAGACAAAGAAACCCCTATAGGATCATGATAACAGATTCATTATAACTCCCATATGTGTGTAGTAGTGCATTTTCACAGGGCAGGACCGGGCCGCCAGGAGGTAAGTTGCTACAGGATTATGACCCAATCAGCATTCTCACTCAGGGAATTAGCTTATAGTGTCCTCTGTTTCACAGTGCACCTCTACAACAGTCTCTCAGGTTAGGCAGCCTCTGTCTGTGCCTTACACCAAGCCACTGCACCCTTGTTTTACCTCAAGGGCTCCCAGGATTTTACCTGCTTTCCCAGCAGTCTCTCAGATACCCTTCTGTACTTCAGGAGTATTCAAGCCCCTTAGCTGGGCTTAGCACAGAGCTGTCCTTAACCAAGGGCTTCTACTGAGCCTCCTTACACCGTCAAACCACTCTGCTGGCTTTCCTTCACTGGCACTCTCTAGGGCTCTGTCGCAGGGTGAAAACAGACATGACGCTAACCACCCTTTAACCACCCTTGGTGATCATTTATGCATGTTTCAGGACTGCATAGGGAACCAATACAGCCCTGCAACATGCATAAATAAGCACCAAGGGTGGTTAAAGGGTGGTTAGCGTCATGTCTGTTTTCACCCTTACACTCAAGCAGCTCCTCAGAAGACACTGCCACACCCTGCCAGGCTCCTTCTAGAACTTCCCTATAGGCCTCTTAGTGCTCTCCAGCCCTCACTGGCTGACTGGCTGACTGACACTAGAGATGTGCACCAGGGCCCATGTCATTTTCGTTTTTGTTTTCATAAATATCAAAATGTTTTCGTTTTTGTTTTCATTTTCGTTTTCCATTGGTTTCAATGGAAAACACATTTATGTTGGTGCCTTTTTTGTTTTTCACTATATTTGGCTAAATCCTGGTGTGATTATACCTCCAATGGAAGGCATTATGTATATCAAATTTCAAAAGGATTGGATAAAGGAATCAAATTTTAGAAGCGGTTGAATTAATTTATTTTGCAGAAATCTGCATATACATTCTAGGCTGTAACTTCTTTGTCTCTCATTTAATGTGGATGAAACTTGGAAGGTTTATATGCCAGGTCTACTATCTCTGCAAACTTTCAAAAGGATTGGATAAAGGATCCTGGTGGTATAAGCAATTAACTTATGGTGGTATAAGCAATTAACTTATAAATATATGCCTGACTGTAACATCTTTGTATTCCAACCAGTGTACATGAAATTTGGCAGGTATCTATATCACACTTTCATTATCATCTCTGCCAAATATCAGAATGATGTGATAAAGGGTCCCAATTGTATATGCCTGCACAGCATATTAAGAAGGAGCCTATGCCAGGAATTCTCTTATGTGACACTGTGGTATAAGATCGGTTTGTGATGCCAATTGGCCAGCAGAAATGTCAACCAAATATCCTCATTCTGTGCTTTGACCATCCCAGCATCTCTCCCCCACTTGTTACTGGGAAGTCGGAAGCATCTGTTTAGGAAAGAGCCAATAGAGATTCTCTGATGTCCTCTGTCACAGTGCTGCAGGATGTGATTGTGATGATAATTGGTCAGCCTGGATGTGTAAACTATGTCTCCTGATTTCTGGGATGCTATCCCCAAAGTCCCAGTTACATCCTTCCTATGTCCGTCTGAGGGCCACCCCCTATGCCCGCCACGAAGCCACTACTGATTGGTCCTGTAAAGGTGGAAGCATGCAGTAATTGGCCAGTAAATGTGTCAGTCTTTTGGGTTTTTCCCTCTCTCCTCCTATCCTGTCTCTCTCCCCCTGCCATGCCAGGTGCCTGTCTCTGCCTGGCACTGCATGTACTGCTATTTATCTGAATAATGGTCTTCAAGGGGACAACTTTAATTGCTTATAAAATTGGGTCCCTTTATCAAATTGTCTTGTAGTTTGGCAGAGATACATTCCTGCTAAATATCTTGTAAACAGGCTGGAATATACAAAAGTTATAGCTGGAAATATATTTTCAAGTTAATGTTTTATATCATCAGGACCCTTCTTCCAATCTTTCTGACAATTGGAAGGTGTATTAAGCTTGTGGAGGGACATTATATCCATAGGTTTCATGCAAATTGGATAGAAGAACAAAGACGTTATAGCCATGAATGTGTATGGACCTTTTCATAAAACCACAACATTCAATTGCTTCTAAAATCTGTTCCCTTTATCAAATTGTTTCAGAAATTGCCACATAATGCCCTCCATTGGGTGTACAAGCACCGCATTGTGGTGTACAAGCACCCCACATTTCATCACAATTGAATAAGAAACAAAAAAGTTAAAGGTGGAACAACATTTTTCAGTGTTTTCCCTCTATTTCAAAAACAAAATGTTTTCATTTTTATTTTCATTATTATTATTTGTTGTTTTCGTTATTGCGATAATGAGAACGAAAATGACAATTTTCATTATCGCTTGTAATAACAAAAATGACATGCACACCACTAAGTAACACTGACACTCTCACTCTCTCTCTCTAGGTGTCTTTAGACATAACGGCAATGGGTGTCTGAATGTGTTTTGACTTTTATATGAACTATATGTCACTTCTCAGACACACAGCCCATCTTGGAGCAAATTGGTGTTTTACTCACCATCCAATCTCAGAAAGCTAGTGCTGCCGCCTTGTTCCCCATGTTGTACCTGCTAACATGCCACACGATATCATTAGACACAACATTGGCCACGTGTTCTGCCAGAACATGCAATTTGTCCTTGGGATGCAATGGTGTCCACATCGCATGTTCAACATATGTTCAATGGGTGGGCAAATTGGTGTTGGGATTGTTATGGTGCTTACACACAATGGCCAAACATGTGCTTAGGGATTTTGACCTCCGATTCTTGTTGGGCATCTTTAGACCTAACAAAGATTGGGTGTCAAAACCCACAAGCACGTGTTTGTCCATTGTGTGTAAGCACCATAACAATCCCAACACCAATTTGGTCACCCATTCAACACACAATGTGAACACCATTGTACCACAAAGACAATGTGTATGTTCCGGCTGAACACATGGCCAACACTGTGACTAATGATATTGCATGGCACGTTAGCAGGTACAACACAGGGAATGAGGCAGCAGCGCTTGTGTGCTGAGATCAGATGGCAAGCAAAACACCCATTTTAAAAAAATGATTATTATTAAAATTTATATGCCGCCCCCTCCTCCTACAAGCATCTCGGGGTGAATAACAACATTTTAAAACACATAACTAATATACAATTAAAACAACCTAAACCCCCCAGATTAAAATAACCCATACCAAAACCCTCCCTAACCCAACCCAGCCCTCCGCCCACTACCCGTCTCCCCATCCCTACCCACTCCCTTCCCCAAAGACCTGGACCAACAGCCAGGTCTTACAGGCCCAGCAGAAAGCTAGAAGGCTCGGGGTCAGTCGAACTTTCTCTGGGAGGGAGTTCCAAAGTCACAGTGCATCCACCGAGAACGCCCTCTCCATTGTGGCCATCCGGCTAACCCAGGGAACCTCCAAGAAGGCGCCCCCAGCGAACCACAAGGATCTCCCCAGGACCTGAGGGGTGAGACAGTCTCTCAGATAGGAGGGGCCTAAGCTGTATAGGGCTTTAAAGGTTAAAACTAGCACCTTGAATCGGACTCGGAATGTGATAGGCAACCAGTGCAGAGCATGGAGCACTGGTGTTATGTGCTCCCTCTGGCCTGTCCCTGTCAGAAGATGGGCTGCCACATTCTGCACCAGTTGCAGCTTCCGAACTGTCACCAGGGGCAGCCCCCATAGAGCGTGTTGCAGCAATTCAGCTTCGAGGTGATGAACACATGGATGAGGGTGGCCAGGTCGGAGTCCAAAACATATGGCCAGAGTCTCCACACAAGATGTAGCTGGCAAAAGGCTCCCTTCACCACCACTTCTACCTGGCAATCCAACTGAAGGTTGGGGTCCAACAGGACTCCCAAGCTCCGGACCTGGAGACCCAGCAAGGGGCAGACCACCCCTGCTTCCCAACCCACCTACATCACCTCCATCTTATTGGGATTCAGTCTCAGTCTGCTCTGCCGCATCCAGTTAACCACTGACTCCAGGCACTGGGAAAGCACCAAAACTTCAGGGCCTGGGTCAGTTGAAAAAGAGAGTTATAGCTGGGTGTCATCAGCATATTGGTGGCAACGCACACTAAACCATCTCACAACCTCCCCAGGGGTTGCATATAGATGTTAAACAATAATGAAGACAAAATAGAACTTTGCGGTATGCTGCAAGAGAGGTCCTGGGGCTAGATGTTTCAGCCCCCAACACCACCTGCTGGCTCCTTCCTGAGAGGAATGAGCGGAACCATCCAAGGACCATCCTGTACACACACACNCACACACACACACACACACACACACACACACACACATATCCCAGGGACCACAATCATCTCAGCAATAGCCCATGGTCCACTGTATCAAAAGCAGCGGAGAGATCTAACAGAATGAGTAGTGTCAAATGCCCTGAATCCATCTCTCTGCGGCGGTCGTCCACCAAGGCCACCAATGCAGTCTCGGTGCCATACCCTGGGTGAAACCCCAATTGAAAAGGATCTAGAAAACTGATGCTATCCAGGTGACCCTGGAGCTGCTGGGCCACAACCCGTTCAATAACCTTCCCTAACAAGGGAAGGTTAACCTGTCTTAACCTTCCTAACAAGGGAAGGCTAGAGACAGGCCAGTAACTGGCCTGTGCGTCAATGTCCAAAGATGGTTTCTTTAACAGGGGCCACACCACCTCCTCCTTGAGGCAGTCCGGCACCCTGCCCTCCCAAAGGGAGGCATTGATCACCCCCGCCAGCACCGCCCCCAAGGTCTCCCTGGAGGCTTTCACCAACCAGGATGGGTATGGATCTAATTCACAAAAGGTGGCACTAACAGACCCCAGGACACCCACAGAATCAGCCAGTGTCACTTCCTGAAACTGATCCCACAAAGATGGACCAGGCGGGGCATCCATAACCCTAAGCTCTCCTTCCTCTGCATCAGTCCCAGCTCTGAAACCACTCTGAATCTGAGCAATTTTCTCTGCAAAGTAGGTGACAAACTCTTCACAGCGGACCTGGGATATTTCCTGCTCCAGGTGGAGAGAGGCCGGACTGACCAGCCCCCTCACCACTTGGAAGAGCTCTTCCAGGCGCAAGTGTGCAGCAGCTATGAGGGCGGCAAAGAATTTGTTCTTTGCCACCCTCACGGCTACAGAATAGGACTGCAAATGGGACCGATGTGGTAGCCAATTGGATTGAGCATGAGAACGATGCCAGCATCTCTCTAACCATCGTCCCTCCCACTTCATACACCGCAGCTCCTCAGTAAACCAAGGAGCTCTATGATGACAAAGTGATGGCAGCGGACGCCTCGGAGCCACCCGGTCGATGGCCCCCTCCAGCAAGATGTTTCATGCTTGGACGAGATCATCAGCCAAGCAGCTATCAAAGCCCAAGATGGGCTGTGTGTCTAAGCAGCGCCACAAGGTGAACACACGGCCAAACCAGTGTTCATTTCAAGGTCAAAACACACATTCAGACACTCATTCTTGTTATGTCTAAAGACGCACTCTCTCTTTCTTTCTCTCTCTCTGTTTCTACACTGGCTTGGCTGCTCTTTTATATAGCTGGAGCCCCACCCCAAACACTCTGACTTCCTGTGGCAGCCATTTTGGGATTAGTCAGTAGTAGCCATTTTAACTCCCTCTCAGGACATAGCAGTCCCTTGTGGCTCTTCCCTGCCACATGTATCTAATATTTTGCATTATTGCAGATGCTGAAAATAATATAGGCTTTATGCATGAGCAATGTGATCAGATTTGGAGTTTGTATTTCTAGAGTTTTGCAGACTAGATGCTCAGCTGGTGTAAAGTGTCATAGCGCCATTAAATTCAGTACTTTGGATCTATCCCTCACTGTTTCTGTTTGCTACCATATTGACATTTCACTTGTGTCTTTTACACTGCGTTTTGCTGTTTCAATTTTAATTACTGTGCCAGAAATTGCTTCCCTTTGATATCCATTTATAGTCATTTTGCAGCTTCTTTTCGTATGGTATGTGCTGTATTTATAGCCTCATGACTTAAGTGATTCAAGTGCCATAAACTTTTTAAAAAGTAGTGATAAAAGCTGACACAGAATGTATCAAAA
Organism: Sphenodon punctatus; assembly: GCA_003113815.1. NCBI lineage: Eukaryota > Metazoa > Chordata > Lepidosauria > Sphenodontia > Sphenodontidae > Sphenodon > Sphenodon punctatus. The sequence continues at coordinate 377,881 of QEPC01007016.1, forward strand.
AGTCTGCCGAAAGATTAGCGAGAAAGCAAGGTTGCCACATTAGTCTCAAATAGAGACAAAGGGTGAAATTAGACAGACAGCAGTCCCGCTCTGCTCCTCCTCATGCCTGGGCAGCCCATCTGTCTAAAGCTGGCCTGCCAGATGTGCAGGCAGAGCGGAGGTGACGCAGGCTGCCCCTGCTCTGGGTAGCCCTGCTGGTGGTGCTCCAGAACATGCCAGAGCACCACCGGCAGAGGTTCGGTCCCAGGCAGAGCTGCTGTCTGTCTGCTCAGCGGACAGCTGCTGCAGCTCCTCTTTTGCTGGGGGTTTCCCCAGGCAACATCGTAGAGTTGTGGACAGTAGCCTCAAGTGTCGAGCAGTCCGCCTGCAACGCTAGGGGGGAAGAGGGACGCCGTGTGGGCAGACTGTGAGTAATGAGTAATGACAACCACTGGATCTGTTTAAACCTGACCCAGGTCAGGGCTGGAAGAGGTCAGATGTGGGGGTGCACCCCTAGAGCAGTTATAGTGGTGTCCAGCCCCACACCTGTCTGAAAACACCCGAAGTAGTATAGTGATCTCCTTTATTGGACCAGGTACATACCTCCACCAACTGTAGTTGATCCAATAAGAGATCACTGTACTATTTTGTCTCTATTGGAAAGATTAGAGGTTGTGAAAAATGTTGAAAAAATCACCACCTGCATTCCTGAAAGCAACACAATCATGAAATACATCCTGGACCCGAAAATTCTAACAAACATTCTGCAACATTCCCACAGGATTTCTCATGGGATTTCCCATTAATTCAGGAACAACAAATTTTGATTAAAACCAGTCCCAGTTCACAGTTTGGGAATTTGTATTTTAGATTAAACATGCTTCATGCAATACAGCAACAAGAATGTGTGAGTATTTCTTTCAAGGAAAGAATGCCAGGAATCTATCACTTATCAAAATATGAAGAAAGTATTGGTAGATTTATCTGGGCACATGCAACTCTCCTTTACTACTTCTTGATCTGCATATTAACCCTTCATCTGAGCAGTGGAAATGATTTTGAGGGTCAAAAGTCTTCCGCATACTAGGGTTTCTTGTCAAAGCAAATAATGAACTCTGTAATATAGCAAACTAGGAAGCCATCAAGTGCTGAGAGGATATTTACATATCACAGCACAGAGCCAGTCACTGGAGATATCAGCCCTGCTGTGCTACATCACCCATCCTCAGAGGTTAGAAGATTGGATAGCCCTGCAGGGAATGATTCAAATATGGGGCAATTTAGTTTGCTGACATAAACAAACTAGTTTAGGTGACAATTATTTTGTCCAAACTATTCTCCCTAGGAGGAAAAGAAAGTACTAAAGCTGCTTGACAAAAGAAATTTCCATCTTGGGGAAAATTTTGGTATGACAAGTTTGACTTTCATCTCAAATTGGAACTGAAAGCCTAAATATCTGACATTTCTGTGGAAAGAAAAATGTAAAATATGTATATATGGATATATAGCAATCTGAAATAATATTTTATTTAAATGAAAGCTTCAGTTCAATTGCACTATCCCCGTGTGACTACCTGGGTAATCCTAAACACACTCACTTGTCAGTAGAGATGTGTGAATGTGGTTCAGGTGTTCGGTGTTTGACCCGAATTCAACCCGTTCGGATGGCCAAACTGAACCCGAACCAAACGCCAGAACCCCCAAACAGTTCGGCTGTGTTCATATGAGTTTGGGCGGGAAGAACAGGGCTGGAAAGCCCGGTGTATGTGTGTGTGTGTGGGTGGGTGGGTG
>QEPC01007016.1:380351-417739 GCA_003113815.1 Sphenodon punctatus
CCCTCCCTCCCAAAGGCCTGGGCAAACAGCCAGGTCTTACAGTTCCGCCGAAATGTTAAAAGGCTTGGGGCCAGGCAAGCTTCCTCCGGCAGGGAGTTCCACAGCCGCGGTCCGACCACCGAGAATGCCCTCTCCATCGTGGCCCCCCGTTTAACACGGGATTTTTGGATTTATTTAGGATTTATTTAGTAGGATTAGATTGATTTAGGTTTCATTTCAGTTTTGTACCCCTCCCTGTGTTGTTTGGTGTGAACTGTCTGTGTTCCCCCCACCCATCCCTGTGTATATAGATATAGGTATAAGATACTATAGATAAATAGTTGTAGGAGTTAGCTTAGTTATAGAGATAGATAGAGATAGTGTGTAGTGATTCAGTTTTAATATTTTATAATGTGCTTGTAGGACTAGGCCTTTGTAGATATTAGATAATCCATTTTGTTCCATAGGTTTTAGAATAGTTAATAGCAGTTAGAGTTAGTGTAGACATATATTATATTCCAAATTTGAATAAATAAATAAATAAAATAATATATAAAACCCTCCTCTGCATTATTTGGGTGGGAGAAATGGAGAAGGGAAGCAGGAGGGGGCAGTCTGCTGCCCACAAGGCAGGCAATAGGGCACATGGCAGAGGTGGTAGGGGCCATGCCAACACGGTGGCAGGCAGCAGCAGCAGCCTGAGCCCATCACCATGCCCCAAACTGCACAGGCCTGATTTTGGTAGTCAGGCTTCAGAGGTTCCCAACAGTGGCACTAGGGGTATGGTTTGGCAGGACCTCCTGCGGGCATCCTCCACTGCCACACAGAGCACTGGAAGGCCTGCATTCCAGGAGGCTGCGGCTGTCTCTGCTGCGTCTGCAGGAACAGGTGCAGGTGCTTTGGGGTCAAATGTCCTTCTAGGGCCACCAATGTCCCCGACCCCCATTATTGAGGTGAACCCCAGCAGTCCAGGTCTGGTGGATCCCACCCTAGTTGCTAGAGGCAGGGACCAATCCCCGGACAATGGCAGCAGGTAGAGGAACAGCAGCAGCAGCTATAGGGGGCACATGGAGAGTGGCAGCAGCATAGTGGGCAGTCAATCAGCCTCAGGGTCCCAGTACTCCCCCCTTCATGAGATATCACTCTGATTGGGGACAGCGAGGCAGACACTAGTCCTGCAGCGGAGATGTCTGGTTCTGAGGTGATGGCTGTCCCTCCAAGAGTTGTGTCACCACCATGTTCTGCCCCACGCAGCAGCACTGTCAGTGGTGCGTCACCCGGTGCAGGCCAGAAGGCATAAGGGGGCAAAAAATCCTCCATCTGGGCACATTTTAAGTTGGTGTGGGCAGATGATCCCAGGGAGGTGCAGTGCACTTTGTGCCAGAAGGTGGTGAAGCGTGGGCAGGTGTTAACCAACCTTTGCACAACTGCCATGCCAAGGCACCTCAATGGATGCCACAGCACTGTACTGCTAAGTGGGCAGGCAGGGCAGTGGATGTCAGCGGGTTCCTGACTGCAGCAGCCAGTCATCTGCCTCCATCAGTGGGTAAGCAGCAGGAGCGGTATCGCTTCTGGGGGGGGAGCAGCAGCAGCAACAACATCAGTGCACCATGGAAGAGCTGGGGTGAAGGCAGCTGCCAAGTCCATTGGCAGCTGCAGGACGTGGATGGTGGTGTGACTTTCAACTGAAAACCACACACATGTTGGGGGAAATGATTGCACTGGATGGGCAACCCTCCTTGGTAGTCGGGGACATGGGGTTTATGTACCTGATTGGCTTCCTGGCCCCCCAGTTTAAGCTGCCCTCATGCACCACCCTGAGTCGGCAGGTGGTGCCAGCGTTGTACCTGTCATGGGGACAAGCTGTTCTGTGACCCCTCTCTGCCTCAAGAGTTCTGTTGCACAAAACACTCCCTCGGGATCATAGTTGTGCCTGTTCCCACAACCAGGGCTGGGCTCGAATCATCACTGGGAGTACAGCTGCTTCAGGGAAAGCGCCCCCTAGTACACTCACTGGGCCTGCCTCCTAGCGAGCTGAGGGGCACAGAATGACCCAGTGGGGGGAAGGGAGCCCCAAGGAGGAACCTGAGAGAGGGATAGGCTTCCCTACCTCCAGGGAGTACAGGGATGAACCCTTCAATGTGGCCCCTCCAACCTACGGGTTTTCCTTGTTCTCCATGCACTGGTTGATCTTAATCCCACACACCCAGACACACAACCGCACCCACACCTACACCTGCACCCCAGACACACACCCAGATACCCACACACAGACCCGTATGCAAACACACACTCACTCACACACACACGCACACACGTACACAGCTTGATACTAAGCCTCTACACAGGGTCAGCAAGAGTCCAGGGCCAGTCTCTCAGATCAATGATAGGCAGCAGCCATGCACACTGCCCAAGGGCCCTTTATAGTGGAGCCCCACTGTTGTAGCCTGCTTGCTGGTGCGGGTGTTCTGAGCATCAGGGTTGACCCGGCAACGTGCCGCTGCTCTGTGGTGCATCCTGCCGTGCCCCCTCTGGGGTGTGGCCTTCCATTCTGCCACCTGCTGCACCGGCCTCCCCAGCAATGGGGCTGCCGTTGACAGCTCCAGTAGTGGGGGAGGGGGATCCTGCTGCAGCCGGGGAGCCCATGGATCGGAGTCACCCAGTCAGATCCTTAGCACGAGGGGTTGCGCAGTGCACCCAAAGCCCCAGCCTCATCCCCCGGACCCTCTGCCCAACCCCCATCCCCCGTAAGCCCTTACAGTGCCCCCCCGCCCAAGCCCCTGCCTCCAAAGATGAAGTTGAGCGGGTGCGAAGGGGTGCAGGTGGTAGAAGCGATGGACCAGGAGGGGGGCATGCACTACAGAGGCAGGTTCCTAGGAATGCTCTGCAGGGCTCTACCGCTTCCAATCTACAAGGTAGCGGAGGCGGCCCCGAACATATTTAGAATCAAGGAGAGCACGTACCTTGTAATCAGGAGCCTCATGTATAGGTTGTGGAGGGGGTGTGTGCTGAGGTAGGGACTGGGAACAAAGGAGGATGAGCTTGTTTCAGCAGGGACACATGAAAGATTGGATGAATGTGCACATGGGGGCATAGCTCCATGGTGTAGGTCACTTCATTTAGTCAGCAAAGGATCAGGAAGGGGCCAATATACCAGTAGTTCAATTTGGCAGAGGGCCGATGAGAGGGCTAGTGGCCTTACTTCATCCAGACTAGATCCCCAGGTTGCATTAGGGGAGCTATGAGTCAGTGCTGATCTGCTTGTTTCTTGTAGTTCTGCCGTGCCTTTATCAGCATGGCTCGAGCATGAGCGTGTGTTTGTTGTAGGCGACAAGCAATCTTTCCAGTGGCTGGGACGGATGTGGATGGCAACTCGGGAAAGCATAAGTGGGGATGGAAACCATACGTTACGTAGAAGGAGAGGTACCAATGGAGGTGTTCAAGGCGTTGTTATGGGAAAACTCTGCCATAGGGAGCCAGGTTTTCCAATCATCTTGGAGGTAGTAAATGTATCACTGAAGGTATTGCTCAATGTTTTGATTTACCCGTTCTACCTGCCCATTCGCTTGGGCATGGTAGGCTGTAGTTGGGCTTAGTTGGACTCCGAAGGAGTGAAATAAGGCCTTCCAGAAATGATCAATGAACTGTGTTCCTCAATCCGTTATTATTTCAATTGGTAAACCATGCAACCATACCACTTCTTGCAATACTAAGAGGGTGGTTTGTTGAGAGGACGGAAGACCAGTACAAGTGATAAAGCGTCCCAATTCAGAGAAGTGGTCTATCACCACGAGAATGGTATCATACCCCTGGGATGAGGGAAATTTGGTGATAAAATAAATGCCAATCCTTTGCCATGGACCTTAGGGAGGGGGACGGAGTTGCAGTAATCCTAGGGTCATTGTCAGCTGGCCTTGGTGCACGCACATACAGGGCATCCTTGGACATACTCTTGAGTGTCTTCGGTTAGGGTAGACCACCAAAAGTGTCTGCAGAGGAGTTCATTGGTATGGTGTTGTCCTGGATGGCCCACCAGGAGGTCATCCTGGTGGGTCCATAAGATTTGTTTCTGGTAGGTCTGGGAACCACTATTATCCCGTGATACTCATACCATCCTTGAGTTTGGGTGAAGCGGGGGTCGTCTGTGATGGCGGGGTCCTTTTGGGATAGGGTTTGCCACTGCTGTAGGCAGGGGGAAGTGGCTGTGAAAACTTTTGGATGAAACATCAGATTTCCAATATCTGAATGTTCGTGGTCCCCAGCAGGTTAACGGAACAAGGCATCGACAAGTATGTTTAATTTCCCTGGACGATACTGTATCAAGAAGGAAAAAACGGGCAAAGAACAAAGCCCAATGAGCATGGTGAGTCTTAGTAATTCGGGAGGTCTGTAAATAGGTCAAGTTCTTGTGGTCAGTTATTACCATCACTGGATGTCAAGCTCCCTCAAGGTAGTGCCTCCAGGTCTCGAAGGCTGCCTTGATGGAGAGCAACTCACGATCAAGGATGGTATAGTTGCGCTCTGCTCCTGACAATTGTCTTGAGTAAAAGGCACATGGGAGCACAAGGTTATTTTCCTTCTTTTCCTGTAATAAGACGGCACCGAGGGTGATGCTGGAGGCATCCGTTTCTACAAGGAAGGGGTTTTCGAAGTCTGGATGTTGTAACAGAGGGGCTCGGGTAAAGGCATCCTTTAACCTGTTGAACTCTTCTTGCTGTGTCGGTCTCCACTGATAGGGTGTCCCTATTTCAACAGGTGTGTCAGTGGGTTGGTTGTGTCAGCGTATCGTGGGATATATTTTTGGTAGTAGTTTGCACTACCAAGGAACCGTTGCAATGGTTTCACTGCTTGCAGGGCGGGCCATCGAGGAATCGCTTCAACTTACTGGGGTCCATATGAACCCCCTGATGTGTCACACAAACCCCAGAAATGACACAGTAGTTAGGTGGAACGCACATTTTTCAGGTTCGCAGTATAAGTGGTGCTGTCAAAGTCGGTACAGCACCTTGCGCATGTGATCAACATGTTCAGGCCTGGATGTGGAATAGATCAAGATATCGTTGAGATAGGCTATCACAAACAGATCCAGCATGTCTCGAAAGACATCATTAATCAGATGTTGGAAGGTGGCAGCTGGGTTGACAAGGCCGAAGGGCATCACTCGGTATTCAAAGTGCCCATAGCAAGTCCAAAGGCTGTCTTCCGTTCATCGCCTTTATAAAGCCGAACTAAGTTGAATGCTCCGCGTAAATCCAACTTGGTTAATATAGTAGCGCCTTGTAGGCGGTTCAATAGTTCTGGGATTAGTGGTAAGGGGTATTGATTTATTATGGTGAGGGCATTGAGGCCCCTGTAATCTATGCAGGGTAGCAGCCCACTATCTTTTTGGACCCAAAAAAGATGGGGGCTCCCGCTGGAGAGGAAGAGTGTTGGATGAATCCTTTGTGCAGGTTGTCATCAATATATTACCGGAGCACTTGCAACTCAGGGCTAGAAAGGGCATAAATCCGTCCAAACGGGGTTCGGCACCCGGAACCAGGTCAATTGGGCAATCGTATACTTGGTGGGGAGGTAGCTCCGTAGCCTGTTGTTCACTAAATACATTCCAGAAATCTTGATTCGCCGAAGGTAAGGATGGGTGGTTCCAGTCAGGTTCCCTTCGTTTGTCCCAAGGGTCTGAGCTCCAAGACATGCTGGAGGCAGACAGAGGCAATGTGCAATGCAATAGTGTGAGGTAAGGCTTACTGTTTTCTGGCTCCACTGAATACTAGGATCATGGAGTTGCAGCCAGGGGAGGCCCAACACGAAAGGGAACAAGGAGGTGCTCAAATCAAACTTGATAACTTCACAGTGATTTCCTATTTGTCCCCATAAGGGTGTGCTTTGCTTGGTGATGGAGCCCAAGGTCAGTGGGGACCTGTCAATGGTGTGGACCAGTTCCAGCCATTTCTTGGGGTGGACTGGTATGCCATGGTTCTGTACCATGTGTACATCGATTAAGTTCCCGGAGGCCCCTGAGTCTATCAATGCCCACATAACAAGGGTTCAATTTGTGGGAAGTGTCACCATGAAGGGCACACGGACATGCACAGGGTCTGTCATCTTGACACCATTAATCAATGTCCTCTTAAGGCAGGGGTTTATCTGGGCTCCCAAGAAGGCCCTTGACCATCTCAGGACCAGCTGTTTCCCAACTCGCATCGATGTAGTGGGAGGGATGGACATTCCCGAGCAAAGTGCACTGCCCCCCCCACAGTAAAAGCACAGCTGTGCATGTCACCTCCTTTCCCTTTCGTTACGCGAGAGGGGACCCCGCGAGGCCCTTAATTGCATGGGCTCCCCTACATCTTGTGTCTTTGCCTCAGGGTGACCAAGGGGAACCCTTTGAGCCAGGGGGGTTCCACAACCCCGGGTTGTGTATTGCTGTCGTTCTTGGCACCTTTCCGTGAGCCTCTCATCTCCCTGAAGGGCCAAGGTGATTAGTGCTCCTAGGGAGTCAGGCAAGGCGACGAACGCAAGTTGGTCTTTTAGTTCATCGCAAAGACCTTTACAAAACATCACCCTCAGTACCAAATCAGGCCACCCCAGATCCACAGTCAACTGCTGAAACTGAGTGGTGTACTCCAACAGTGAGTACTTCCCTTGGCAGAGGGACAGGATGGTCCTCTCTGCATCCTTGACTCTATGAGGGCAGTCAAATAGGAACTTAAATTCCTGGTTGAACCCCGCATAGTCACTAGGCAAGGCACTATTGCTGGTGAGTAGTGGCGTTGCCCATGCTAGGGCCGTTCCCTCTAGGTGGCCTATAATGAATGCCACTTTCTCTTCATCCGTGGCATAAGTACTAGGTTGAATTTTGAAGGCCAGGTTAAAGAGGGCTAAAAACCACCGGAACCTATGCCTATCCTCATTAAACTTCTATTATAGGGGCCTTGGGTTCTCTAGCCAAAGGAGGTGCAGGGGGTGGAGGCGCCACCACCCCTATGACTGGGACAACAGGTGGCGGGGCTGCCACCGCCCCTTCAAACTGTCTCTGCTGATCTTGGAGGTCCTTCACCTCCAGTGCCAGCACCTGCACTGCACTAAACACTTCCTGCAACTCCTGTGCTACATCCATGGCCCCACGTTCAGTCTCCAGGCAGCGAGGGGGAGGTGCTGGCTATACTGTCACGGGGGCAAGTTTTTCTGTGACCCCCCCTCTGCCTCGAGCATGCTGTTACACAAAACATTCCCTCAGGATCATAGTTGGGCCCGTTGCCCCAACCAGGGCTTGGCGCAAATCATCACCAGGTGTACAGTCGCTTCAGAGAGAGGACCCCCTAGGACACTATTGGGCCTGCTGCCCTAGCGAGCCAAGGGGGCACAGAATGACCCCATGGGGGGAAGGGAGCCCCAAGGGGGAACCCGAGAGAGGGATAGGCTTCCCTGCCTCCGAGGGGTACAGGGATGAGCTCTTCAGTATGGACCCTCCAACCCACGGGCTTCTGTTGTTCTCCCTGCACTGGTTGACCTTAATCCCACACACCCATACCCACAGTCCCACACCTACACTCGCACCCCCAGACACCCCCAAGATGCCCCCCCACACACACAACTTGATACTAAGCCTCTATGCAGGGTCAGCAAGAGTCCAAGACCAGTCTCTCCGATCACTGACAATGGCAGCCATGCATGCTGCCTGGGGACCCTTTATAGTGGAGGTCCCGTGCTTGTAGCCTGTTTGCTGATGCAGATGTTTGGAGCGTTGTGGTTGCCCTGGAAACTCGCTGCTGCTCTGTGGTGCATCCTGCCATGCCCCCTTGGGGGTGTGGCCTTCTGTTTCGCTGCCTGCTGTGCTGGCTTCCTCAGCAACGGAGCTGCAGTCGGCAGCTCCAGTACCAGGGGAGGGGGATCTTGCTGCCGCCGGGTAGCCTGTGTCCCGGACCCACCTGGATGTATCCTTAGCGCAAGGGGGTGCATGACGCACCCAAAGCCCCAACCTCATCCCCTGGACCTGCCACCCCAACCCCCAGTCCCCGTAAGCCCTTACAGAAATGGGCTTTAAAGGAGTGGGTGAGGGAGCAGCTGTCAGGGGCTGGGGGTGCCACTGTCCACTTCACCACAGACCTCTGGTTGAGTAGCAACATGCAGCACACCAACCTGGCAGTGACGGTGCACTGGTGGCAGGACCCAGAGGCAGCATTTGGCAGTGGCAGGAAGGGTCCTGAAGCAGGGTATAGGTGGGCCCTGCTTCAAGTGGGAGTTATGGACATCCCCCACACTGCTTGTAACATCGAGTCAGCCCTGACCGTCATGGTGAGGGAGTGGGTCATGCCAGGCATGCTGTTCACCAAGGGGTGGGTAGTGACAGACAATGCAACCAACATACTGAGTGCAGTCAGTGATGGGGGCTTCACCAGCATCCCTTTCACCGCACATACCATTGACCTGGTGGTTAGGAATGCTCTGGGCTTGATGGAGAAGGGGATTTGGGCCGGCACCCTTAGCTCCCTGACTGAGTAGGGGAGGAAGCTGCCTGGTTTCTTTAACCGAAGAGTGAAGGGCAGCGACTTCCTCTGGGTAAAGCAGACTGAGTAAGGCTCCCCAGTGCACCAGTTGGTGCAGGATGTGTCTACCCAGTAGAATTCGATGTTCCTGATGCTCAAGCGGCTTCTCAAGCAGAAAGCCTCTTGCATCAGGTTAAACTGGTAATGGACAACGGGCCACCTCCAGGGTACGATGGGGCAGAATGGGAGATACTGGCTGACATGATCTTCGTGCTCAGACCGTTCCTGGCCATGACGGAAACCATCAGCTCCTCCATGGCCACCATCACCCAGGTGACCCCTCTGGTGCAGAGTCTCCTCAGGAGGCTGGAGGAGATTCTCCAGCGGCAGAATTGTGGCCCTCAGGGCAGGAAGCTGGCAGATGAGATTGTTGCCCTGGTGCAGCAGCTGAAAGCAGGGATGAAGGCATGGTTCGATGAACTCCTAGAGCGGGCTGAATAAATTTTGGCAACCTTGCTGGACCCCAGGGACAAGGGCAGAGTGGCACGCCAGACAGCGCTCTATGGGCACTTTAAGGGTGACTTGGTGGAGAGGGTCTAGCAGGCAAAGCTGGCTCTTGAGAGTATGCGGCAGCAGCAGCAGCAGCAGGATACCCCAGGGATGGTAGGAATGGAAGCAGCCACCTCTTTCAGCCAGCGGGGTCTATCCCTGCCCCCAGCCCTAGCAGTAGCAGCACTAGCAGCAGGCTGAGCAGCAGCACTCCTATTGCCAGAAGCAGCAGCTCATATGTGCAGGGCACTCTGGTGAGCATAGGCTCGTGCACAGCAGGGCAGGCAGCGTGGCGGAGGATAGTAGTGGAGGTGGTGCCCAGGCAGAGTTACATGAGGGAGTACGGCTGTGCCTCAGCAACAGTGGAGAGCTACCTGGAGAAGGAGCTGTGCATACAACCCAGCAGTGATCCCTTGACCTAATGGACTGGCAAGACCAACTTGTGGCTGGCCCTGTCCAAAGTGTCCAAGGGTCTCTTGTCCTGTCCATCAATGAGTGTCCCCAGCAAGTGGGTGTTCTCCAAGGTGGGAGGATATTTGCTCGCCGCACCGCCTGAGACTGGGGGCCAAGTTGGTGGAGTAGTTGCTTTTTATTAAGGTCAACCTTCAGCTCCTTGGATTACTCGAGCTGCCCCTGGACATGGATTGATGGTGCAGTGGTGCACGCCATCCCATACCATGAGCAGTCTTGGGATGGGGCTCCTCCTCAATCTGGGCTGCTGCTGCTGATGTGCTGTCCCTCTCTCCCAATGCCTGGCGCCCACCCTGCCTCTCTCTCTCTCTCTTTCTCTCACTCTCTCTCTCTCTCTCTCCTTCTCTCACTAGATGGCCTCGGCCGGCCTATCTGAGTGACCTCATGATGCAGTGTGGCATTGGGAGGCTGTAAGCCTACCAGCTGGCCACTAACTAGACAATCTTGGCCCGCCTATCTGACTGGCTCTCTCTCTCTCTCACGTGCTGCACAGTCTTCGCCAGCCTATATGAGTGCCCTGCCAAGGTCCCAGCCTGTCTTCCCTACTGCCTCTCATGCCATGCTGCCTGTCTGCCCACCAGCCCAGGATGCCAAGATCAAACCCTGCCTCAGTCAGCCTTCCCATGCTCATGCCACACTGCTTGTTTCCCCACATGCTCAACTGGCCAAGATCAAAGCTTGGCTCAGACTACATTCTGCTTATGCCATGCTGCCTGTTTACCTGGCCTAGGGATGTGCGAATGCGGTTCGGAGTTTCAGAGTTTGGGCCAAACTTGGCCTGTTCAGATTACTGAACCAAACATCTGAACCGAACACTCAAACAGGCTGATCAGTTCAGAAAAGTTCGGATGAGTTTGGATGAGTTCGGGGGTCGGAAAAACGTGACTGGAAGGCAGGAAAAATGTGACTGGAAGTAGGAGGCAGCTGAGGAGCAGACTTCCTATCACCAGGGGTGGAGACCAGGAGTGGTTTTAGGGTCAAATGATACTGATACCGAAAAAAATATTCGAATTCAGTTTCAGTTTCGGTATCGATAATGCTATTTTCGGCTGTTCGGCCAGCTTCGGCCAAACGGAACTTTGCCAAACCGAACAGTCGAACCCGGACTCAGGTTTTGGACTGAATAACTGAACAGCTGAACATCCAAACTGCGTTCTGTTCGCCCATTCCTAGCCTGCCCACCGAGGTGGCCAAGATCAAAGCCTGCCTCAGGCTGCCTTCCTGTGCTCATGCCAAAGTGCCTGTGTGTCTGCCCTGTGGGCAAACCTGAAGCCCTGCCCCAACCTGCCTACCTATAATACCAAGGTGCCTGTCTGCCTGTCCTGGCAACGCTGGGTGATGTGCCCCACTGGCCTGGTAATCCCACTGCAGCTACCTGCTGGTTCATTGGTACTCTGCCCTGGCAAATCTAAATGTGCCCCCACAATCCTGCTGCTGCCATTTGCTGCTGTATGGGAGCTCTTCCCTGCCAAATCCTAACATCCTGGCTCCATGGGTGCTGCACACAGGCAAATCCTGCTGCTGCCATCTCTGCTGCTCCACGGGTTCTGTGCCCAATCAGTCCAATGTCTGCTGCTGCTGCTAACGCTTCCTCTGCTGTCTGTGCCATGGGTTCTGTGCCCCAGCAATCCAATGTACGCTACCACTGCCAATGCTGCCTCTGCTGACTGTACCATGAGTTCTGCTACCGGGCAATCCAATGTCTGCTGCTGCTGCCAATGCTGCCTCTGCTGTCTGTGCCATGGGTTCTGTGTCTCGGAAACCCAATGTCCGCTTCTGATGCCTCTGCTGTGCCACAGATATTGTGCCCCAGCAATCCAATGTCTGTTACTGAGTGGCCACGTGATTCAAGGCTTGACCAATTGGCAGAATAGCTTGTTGAGATCTGGAGAGTAGGATGCAAGACTGCAAAGCCCATCTAAGTAGAGGTGCCAGCCACCGAGTCCTGGCTGGACTTCTGCCACTGTGCTCCACCGATGCCAGTCAACCTGCAACACCTGGCCGAGCAGGGGTGCCAACCACCAAGCCCTGGCCGGGCCTCTGCCGCTGCTCCACTGATGTCAGCCAGCCTGAAACACCTGGCCAAGCAGGGGTGCCAGTCACTGAGCCCTGGCTGGACCTCTGTCGCTGTGCTCCACCGTTGCCAGTAAGCCTACAATGCCTGGCCGAGCAGGGCTACCAGCCACGAAGCCCTGGCCGGGCCTCTGCCGCTACTTCACTGATGTCAGCCAGCCTGAAACACCCGGCCAAGTGTGCCCACCGCAGAACCCTGGTCGGGCATCTGCCACTGCTCCACCGATGCCAGCGAGCCTGCAATGCCTGGCCAAGCAGGGGTGCCAGCCACCGAGCCCTGGCCGGGCCTCTGCCACTGCTCTGCCGATGCCAGCCAGTCTGCAAAGCCCAGCAAAGCAGGCAGGGGTGCCATCCAATGAGCACTGGCCGGGCCTCTGCTGCTGTTCCAACGATGCTAGCCAGCCTGCAATCTCCAGCTGAGTATGGGTGGCAGCCACTCCAGCATCAGGACCCACCATCAAGGTTCTGGGGCCTACATTCCAGGCAGGGAGGGCTGTCATTCCACTTCATTGTCTGCAAGTGTCCCACACAGAGGCCAGTCTGCCTGCAACACCCGGCAAGGGTGCTAGTCACCGAGCCCTGGCCTGGCCTCTGCTGCTGCTCCGCCAATGCCAGCCTGTCTGCAATGCCCGTCTGAGCAGGGGTGTCAGCCACCAAGTCCTGACCGGGCCTCTGCCACTGCTCTGCCAATGCCAGTCAGCCTTTAATGCCAGGCCAAGCAGGAGTACCAGTCACCAAACCCTGGCCAGGCCTCTGCTGCTGCTCCATTGATAACTGGCAGCCTGCAACACCTGGCCGTGATGATGACTAGAAATTGAGAACCCAGCATAGAGCAAGCAGAACTTGAGGCCTGCCAGCCTGCAATGCCCAGCTGAGTAGGGGTGCCAGCCACCAAGCCCTGGCCATGCCTCTACTGCTGCTCTGCCGATGCCAGACAGCCTGCAATGCCCAGTCAAGCAGGGGTGCCATCCACCAAGCCCTGGCCAGGTCTATGATGCCAGCCTGCACTCCACTGATGCCAGCCTGCATTGCCCTGTCCCCTATGAGTGCCAGACACCAAGCCCCAAGCCTTCCTGGCCTCTTCTGCTGCTGCTACTGGGTCTCAGATGGCCAGCCCTGATGTCACAGGCACCCCCAGGTGCCAAGCACTGAGCCTGCCTTCCCGGGAAACCTGGGGTGCCAAGCGGCAAGCCTTCCTGTTTTCTGCTGCTTCTGCTGCTGGTGGTTCTTGGATGGTCAGCCCTGGTGCCACGGGCACCCCCAGGGTCAAGCACCAAGCATGCCTGGTCTCTGCTGCTGTGTCTGCTGTGTCTGCGACGGCCTGCCAAGTTGTCCCAGGCCCCCCTGGGGGTCCCTGGAGCACCCCAAGCCTCCTGGCTGGCCTGAACTTCACAGAACATTTGGGGGGGGGTCCAAACTCTGCTCGACCGAACCCATGAACCCAAACAAACTTTTTAATCTGAATGGCCGAACATCTGAACTCTGTCCTGTTCGCACATCCCTACTTGTCACAGACACAGTTGAACTTATCCATAAGTATGTATGCTTTGGACTTTGGTACTACAGTGTACCAGGGAATTTGGAGTTCTAGACCCATTCCATTTTCTGTACTTTACTCCCAGCAGAACAAAATCCCCAAATACTCTTCTACTGTAATTAACCCCTCCCCACAACTCCTTCACAAAGGCACTAGTGGATGATGGTTGCTGAGCCATACTAGAACATTATTGAATATGTGGTCTGCCAGGAAGAGAGGCCTAAAAAGCAAAGTGGATACCAAAGTACCACTTCCATATTGCATTGTGTCATCTCCATGGTTTTTTTAAAATGAGATGCTTCCACACATGGCCACCCTTTAACCATGCATCCAACTGCTCATTTGAAGATGGAGCAGGGGAATACACACTTCTGTAAGCCATGCAACACCCACTCATGGGGCACTGCCAAAAAAGCTGTAGTGTGCAGTGTAGGGCAAGTTCCCCAAAGTGCATGTGGTAGGGGTGAAGCAGCAACTCTTTTTTTCATGCCTATATATCATTCCACCATTTTGGAATTGCCAGTGACTTTCCACAGGTTTCCTACTGGCATTTCACTAATTCCACATCCTTTGCTTTGAGACATTGGAATTATCAGAACTATCAGAAAGTGCTGGAATAATCTCAGAAAGTGACATAAGAAACATTATTCCACTACTTTTGCACTGTGACTGCATATCTGAAAATGCTGGTGGAAATTTTGGAAGATCATAGTCAAAAGTAGCGGAATGAATGTCTCTCTCTCACTGTGCTGCTTATTGCAGAAGAGCTCTTTCCATCAGAAACAGCTACTGTGACAGGTTGCTGTTTCAGCCCTAGCATGGGAACAGGTGTCTATGCATCCCCTGCCCATATGAACCAAGGTGCCCACCCATGCCAGCAGACGGTTCGTGGCTGGCCCTGGTCTTGGGCACAGTCCTTCCAGGAGCTCTTTGGAGAGTTCTTAAAGCACACATGTGCAAAATAAGAACATAAGAATGTAAGTAGTGGCAACTATTTATTACCGACCCAGATTAGGGGATCCCGCAATCTTAATCCCTGCATCATCTTCCGGAGAGCTTATACAAGGGACAGGAGTTAAATATCTGTCCCTTCTCACCGTTGTTCTCTGCCTCCCAGAAAGACCACAGTTATCCCTGCCCCAGCAGCTACAGGGGCATCTAGACCAGGTCAGTTTTCTTGATCCCTCACAGTCTGGCGTTTGCCCTGGGTTTGGCATGGAGACTGCACTTGTGGCCTTGATTGATGACCTACGCTACGAATTTGATGAGGGCAGATCATCTATTCTAATTCTCTTGGATCTGTTGGCAGCATTTGATACTGTTGATGAGATGCTGGTGACAAGGCTACGGGACCGAGCCAGGGTGAGTGGAACTGTTCTTGAATGGTTCTGCTTATTCCTGGCTGGGAGAACTCAGCGGGTGATTCTCAGGGAATGTACGTCATCTCTCCAGGACCTCACATGTGGAGTCCCGCAGGGTTCTCTTCTGTTCCCTCTCCAGTGTGTATATGCAGCCTCTGTGTGAGGTCATGAGAGGGTTTGGTGTGCGATTTCATCAGTACACCGATGATACACAACTTTACCTCTTGTTTTCTCGAAACTCAGGCCCGGCAGTCTCGGTGCTTACCCAGTGCTTGGCACCTGTGGGGGACTGGATGAGAGTGAACCATCTGAGGCTGAATCCTGACATGACGGAGGTGATGTTGGTGGGCAGAACTGAGGGGGTAGTGACTAGTGGTGGGACTATCGGACCATCTGGTATCCGATACTGCTGGTATTTTGGTGTACCAGAAGTATCGGATTAACCTGGTAATCTGGCCCGTTTCCCAGATTCCCCCCGTACTGGATTTTTTACATTGTGGCCATTCAAATGAATGGCCGCAATTTTTTAAAAAAACACAAAAAAACCCAAACACTTTACCTCCCTGAGTTCAGGCTATGCAGGTGGAAGGGGGGACACCCACCCACCCACCCTGCCCAGCCTGGATTTAAACAACAACAAAATTTTCCCCCTAAGTCCCTAGTGTGGGCTCCAGGCTGCCGCCGGTGACCCAGAGTCAGCACCAGCGTAAAGCAGCAGGTAAGTACCGGTACTGTACTGACCCCTGGGGTGGGGAGTGGTTTAACACCCCACCCCCACTCCAGGAATCACCCTACCTGCCCACTCAGGGATCGCCTACCTCCAGCGGTTTTAGCGCTGGCTGTGGCTGCTGGCTTCAGCACACTACTAGGCCTTCCGGGGAACTTCTGGAAGTTCCCCAGAAGGCCTAGTAGCGTGCTGAAGCTGGCGGCAGCCACAGCCAGCACTGAAACCTCCGGACCGCCACTGCCGCCGCCGCCCGGAGCTCAAGGTAGGCGATCCCTGGGTGGGTAGGTAGGGTGATCCCTGGGCAGGGGGCGTGTTAAACCACTCCCCACCCCAGGGATCAGTACAGTACCGGTACTTACCTGCTGCTGGACGCTGGTGCTGGCTCTGGGTCGCTGGTGGCGGCCCGGAGTCTGCAGTAGGGGACTTAGGGGAAATTTTTGTTGTTTAAATCCAGGCTGGGCAGGGTGGGTGGGTGTGTCCCCCCTTACACCCGCACAGTCTGGGAGGGGAAGGGGGAGGTTTTTGTTTTTTTGCATTGATTTCAATGGGGACAGTTCCCCATTGAAATCAATGTAAAAGATCTGGTACCGGTAAACCGGTATTAATCCGGTAAGCTGGTTTTTTTAAATCCGGGAACCGGTAAAACCGGTACGCAGTATTTGCCCTGATGTCCCACCCCTAGTTAGTGACTCCCATCATTGGTGGAGTCTTCCCCCTTTTGGCTGCTCAGATTCGTAGTCTGGGAGTGCTCCTTTTTCATTTTTTTCATTTCATTTCATTTTTAATTTCTATCCTGCACTCTCTCGCCAAGGCGACTCGAGGCGGCGAACAAAAATGAAAATACATAAATACAATATAACATCCATATGAATTCAATATAACAATTCAATACAAACCAAAAAACTCCTCATAATTCAACAATATTTCTAACAACCAGTCCAATAATTAATCTTAACATAGCAACCTGCAAAATAACAAACCCCTTCCCCCCCAATTCCTGGTAACCCACCATCACTTCTCCAACACCACCATCCCCTCCTGCTGTCACCAGGAGGGAAACGGGGATCCTTAAACACCGCCTCCACTTCCACTCTCACTAGGAAGGGGAGGGACAACCAACCATATACCAGAATTACAAAACTACCATAAACATAACACAGTAATTAAACTTCATATAATTCCACATCCGGCCAGTACATAATCCACATATCCCTCCCCCTCATCATATACCAGCATCCCATAATACATCAATAATACATCAATTCCCAGCTCACTTCCCATCCTCCTCCTCCTTCCCACTTACTATCCAAGCACAGTCCAGCTCCTCCCCCCTGCTCGCCTCCTCCCTTGACCCATGGCGCTGCCTGGATTGTCAGGTGGAGGCTGTGGCAAGGGGAGCATTTGCCAATTACATCTGGTGTGATGGCTGCGGTCGTATATCTCAGACTTGGATCTAGCCACCATCATCCATGTTTTCATTATAGGAATGGACGAACCGAACGGAGTTGAAAATTTGGTTTGGTTCGGTTCGGTTTGAAATTCGAGTTCGGAATTCAGTTCAGTTTGGTTTGGTTTAAAATTCGAGTTCGGTTCGGAAGTTCAGTTCGGTCAACCAAACAGACCAAGTTTGGTCGAATTCCGAACTTCCAAACCAAGTTCGGCCATTCAAAACCAGTTTTTGTGTGTGTGTGTTGCCACTAGGGATGGGCAAACAGAACGGAGTTCGGAAATTCGGTTCAGTTCGGTTTTAAATTCTAGTTTGGTTCGGAAGTTCAGTTCGGTTGACCGAACAGATCAAGTCCGGTCCGAACTCCGAACTTCCAAACCGCGTTTGTCCATCCCTTTTTCATTATCTCTCGATTAGACTACTGTAACACACTCTACGTGGGGCTACCTTTGAAGACGGTCCGGAGGCTTAAGCTTGTGCAGAATGTGGTGGCCCATCTTCTAACAAGGGCCATTGTGATCACATTACACCTGTGCTCCACACTCTGCACTGACTGCCTATTGTCTTCCGGTCCCAATTAAAGGTGCTGGTGATGACCTATAGAGCCCTAAATGGCTTGGGTCCTTCTTATCTGTGAGACCGCCTCAAACCCCAGGTCATTTCATGGCCCCTGTGGTCGGCCTGGGGCACCCAGCTCAAGATCCCCTGGGTATCCCGGGTGGTGACGGCGGAGAGGGCATTCTTGGTGGCCACGCCTAGGCTGTGGAACTCCCTCCTGATGGAAGCCTGCCTGTCCCCAGACCTCCCCTCTTTCCAAAGATATTGTAAGACCGGGTTGTTCTGCTGGGCCTTTGGGGAGGGGGAGGGAATCCTGTCTTCGAGTATTTTTGCTTTCAAGTATTTTTAGTATTTTAAATATTTTTAGTATTTTAAATGGATTTTATATTATACTGTTTATATTATGTGTTGTGTTGTGTTGTTTGCCACCCCGAGCTGGCAATGTGCAGGAGGGTGTGAGATATAAATGGTTGTTATAAATAAACAAAAAATATATAAATACTGAGTCAGACCAATGGTCCATCAAACCCAACATCCTTTCCTCCAACAGTGGCCAATCTTGATCGCATGAGAGG
Source organism: Sphenodon punctatus (assembly GCA_003113815.1). NCBI lineage: Eukaryota > Metazoa > Chordata > Lepidosauria > Sphenodontia > Sphenodontidae > Sphenodon > Sphenodon punctatus. The sequence goes on from QEPC01007016.1 coordinate 398,115, forward strand.
AGAACCAACAGTCACAATGGGCGATCCATTCCCCATTGTTCACTCCCAGCTCCCGACATTAAGAAGTCCATCCCGAAAGCTACTTGGTTAATAGCCATTAATGGACCTATTCTCTAAGAACCAGTCCTTTTTAAAACCCAGTTTTACTGCTGACCCTGACAACGTCATCTGGCAACAAATTCCATAAGTTAATTATACGTTGAGTGAAAAAGTACTTCCTTTTATTTGTTTTCAATCTGACGGCAGCTAGTTTCATGGAGTGTCCCCTAGTTCTAGTACTAATTGAGAGGGAAAATAACCATTCCCTGTCTACTCTTTCCACACCACTCAAGATTTTATAGACCTCTCTCATGTCCCCTCTCAGTTTTATCTTCTCTAAGCTGAAGAGACCCAGCTTGTCAAGCCTCTCTTTGTACAGAAGCCATTCCATACCCTTTATCATTCTCAGGAAGGCCTGCAGTACATGAGGCTTTGGCTGTCTCTGCTGCTTCTGGAGCAGGTGCTGCTTCCGATGTTCCTCCAGGGCCACCAATGTCCCCCATTGTCAAGGCGATCCCCAGCAGTTCAGGACTGGTGGATCCCACCTTGGCTGCTAGAGGCAGGGCCTGATCCCCAGGCAATGGCAGCAGGGAGAGGAGTAGCAGCAGCAGCAGGAGTAGCAGCTATAGGGGGCACAGGGAGAGTGGCAGTAGCATGGTGGGCAGTCAAGCCTCAGGGTCCCAGTACTCCCCTTCACAGGACATCACAGTGATTGGGGACAGTGAGGCAGAAGAAGACACTAGTCCCACAGAGGAGATGTCTGGAGCTGAGGCGATGGCTGTCCCTCCTCCCAGAGCTGTGTTGTCACCACCAGGTTCTGTCCCTTCCAGCATCGCTGGCAGCAGTGAGTCACCTGCGGCAGACCAGAAGGCAGGAGGGGGCAAAAAATCCTCTGGGCACATTTCAAGCTCATGCGTGCATATGATCCAAGGGAGATGCAGTGCACTGTGTGCAAAAAGGTGGCAAAGCGTGGGAAGGTGCTCACCAATGTTGGGACAACTGCCATGGCGAGGCACCTGAAGACATGCTACAGTGCTCTGATGCTAAGCGGACAGTCAGGGACAGTGGATGCCAGCGGGTTCTTAACTGCAACAGCCACGCCGGCCAGTCGTCCGCGTCCTTCAGCAGACATGCGTCCTGCACCAACGTCTGCCTCTAGCATTAGGAGCAGTATTCCTGCTAGGGGGGAAGAAAAGCAGCAGGAGCCTCATCAGTAGTGTCAGTCCACCATGGAGGAGCTGGGGTTGGGGCAGCTGTGAGGCCATCAGCAGCTGGAGGGGTGTGTGGATTTCAAGTGAAATCCAGGTGCTTGTTGAGCAAAATGATTCCACTGGATGGGCAGCCCTTCTCCATTGTAGAGGACATGGGCTTCAGGCAGCTGATTGGGTCCTGGCCCCCCCAGTTTAAGCTGCCATTGTGCACCACCCTGAGTCATCAGGTGGTGTCAGACCTGTACAGGGCTTTGAAGGAACAGATGAGGGAGCAGCTGGCAGGGGCTGAGGGGTGCCACCATACACTTCACCACAGACCTGTGGTCCAGTCGAAATGTGATGGCGCACTGGTAGCAGGACCCAGAGGCAGCATTGGCCAGTGGAAGGAGGGGTCCTGAAGCAGGGTATAGGTGGTCCCTACTTCAGGTATAATTAATGGACAGCCCCCACACTGCTGGGAACATTGAGGCAGTCCTGACTGCCATGGTGAGGGATTGGGTCGCACCAGGCATTCCCTTCACCAACAGATTTTGTGTGGTGATGGACAATGCAGCAAATATACTGAAGAAAGTCCATGACGGGGGCTTCATCAGCATCCCTTGCACTGCACACACCCTTCACCTGGTGGTCCGGGATGCTCTGGGTTTGGGGGAGAAGGGGATTGAGACTGGGACCCTTAGCTCCATGATCAAGTGAAGGAGGAAGCTGGCTGGGTTCTTTAACTGGATCGTGAAGGGCAGCGAGCTCCTCCGGGCGAAGCAGGCAGAGCAAGGCTCCCCAGTGAACCAGCTGGTTCAGGATGTCTCCACATGGTGGAATTCTACCTTCCTGATGCTTGAGAGGCTTCTCGAGCAGAAAGCCGCCTTGCATCAGGTTCAACTGGTGATGGACAGTGGGGCATGTCCAGGGTACGATGGGGTGGTATGGGAGATCCTGGCCCACGCGGTCTTCGTACTCAGACTGTTCCTGGCCGTGACAGAGACCGTGAGCAGTTCCACCACCACCCTCAGCCAGGTGATCCCTCTGGTCCAGAGTTTCCACAGGAGGCTGGATGAGATCCTTGGGGGGTGGGATTGTGGCCCTGAGCCAGGAAGCTGGCCGATGAGGTGGTTGACCTGGCGTGGCAGCTGAAGGCAGGGCTGAATGTGTGTTTTGACGAGCTCCTGTGGTGGGAGGAATATGTCTTGGCAACAATTCTGGACCCAAGGGTCAAGGGCAGCATGGCATGCCAGACACAGCTCTATGGCCACTTGAAGGGTGACCTGGTGGAGAGGGTCTGGTGGGAAGAGCGTGCTATGCAGCAGGACACCCCTGGGGATGGTGGGAGTGGGAGCAGCCACCCCTTTCAGCCAGTTGGGTCTATCCATGCCCCCAGCCCTAGTGGTAGCAGCACCAACAGCAGCAGCAGCACCCCTATTGTCAGTAGCAGCAGAAGCAGCTTGGCCAATGTGCAAGCCACTCTGGGGAGCATGGGGTCCTCCACAATAGGGCAAGCAGCGTGTCTGAGGGCAGTGGTGGAGGTGGTGCCCAGGCAAAGCTACCAGAGGGAGTACAATGGCGCCAGGGGCAGCATCATCACCCTCTAATAGGAACACATAAACATTAACAACACCTAAATAATATCATACATTTATGATGATGCCTCTAGTCCTACCTCCTTGGGTGCTAGGGGATGCTAGGAATGGCAAATGGAAAGACCCTTTCTGGCATGTGCAAATACTGCCCTTCTTGGGGTTCTAGGAATGGCAATGGGAGACCCTGGCTGGAACGTGCAAATCTTGCCCTTCTTGGGGTGCTAGGGATGGCAATGGAGAGACCCTTGTTGGCACGTGCAAATCCTGCCCTTCTTGGGGTGATATGGATGGCAACGGGAGACCCTGGCTGGAACATACAAATCCAAAAGACCCTGGATGTCATGTGGAAATCCTGCCTTTCTTGGGGTGCTAGGGATGGCAATGGAAACTGGAGACCCTTGCTAGGAATTGCTGACACATGTTTGGATGGGTGCTCATGCCTGACTGCTGGAAGAACCCCCCACAGTACCCTCTCTCTCTGTGGCAGACACCCACTGCCACCCGTTGATGTCCAATGTTTGTGCCTGACTGCCCACCACCCATGCACCCACCTGCACGCCAGTGAGATCGCTCTGAAGGATAATATTCTTCTTGTCCTTAAAGTAAAAATAAAGTTTCAAACCTGGAAGCACCTCCTGTGCTCCTCTGATGAGGAACCGACCTCCACCACCATCACCACAGAAGGTCCAGCAACCTCTTCTTCCTCCTCCACCTTGAGTTTCTTCCAATTCCTATAAAGGCACATCTTCATTTTTTCCCCAAGTCCCACACAAACAGCCAAACAAAACACACCCACCAACTCACCAACCAGCTAAAACAACACAGTCAAACCAACACACACAGTCCAACACAGCCAGAACACATCAAACAAAACCAACCAGTCATCCAGCCACACCACACATGCTCTCTCTCCACACAAGCTCCACACACACTTGAATTTCCAGTTTCCAACGCAATCATGGGACCATGCGATATCTAGACTGGTACCGATTTCCGAACGACCGAACCAAACCGAACTTCACCAAACCGAAAGACCAAACCCGAACTCGGTTCCCAAACCAAACGACTGTCATAGTCATTTATTCATGGCACTGGTTCTCGCCATGGCCCAAACAAGACATACAAATATACAACATACAAAATAAAATAAATAGAATGCAAAATATGCACCAACATTACTCATTTGAAGTATATTAAGTCACCTGTATAATTTGACAAATTCCTCTAGTCCTGGGTTAGATCCTTGTAATCCCATTGACAAGGGGCCCAATAGATCCAAGGATCAAACATAGTGCTGCTACTCTTACATGCCCCTTTTATTGCCCCAACTTTGGAGCCCTAACAGGAGCACATGACTAACTCTGCCTTGCTCTTTTACATGAAATACCTCAACAAGGCTAGCCCCCTTAAGGCCTAGCTCGCCTTTCCTTGTAACCCATGGTATCCTATCCAACCCTATTCAAATCATTTTGTTATATTACATCCACTTATGCATCCTATTTACCATATAGCCATAATAATAAATTACAAAATAGCATTGACAAGGAAGATCTTACTACATAAGCACCCGCTTACAACATTCCTTCACTTCCACTTTAATACCATAGTGATTATCCTTATACCAAGTGAGTAACATATACTCCTATTTTATGGTCATATTCAGTTTGGCTTTGATAGAGGCACTTTTCTTGGAAGCCAATAACACATAAGTTGCCAAGGCTGTAATAGCTTCCCTCTCCGAAAATGTAAGAAATTCCACATAACAGCCTTCAGAATCGAATGTTTTCCCCGGGGGTAGATATGGAGCTACCCATACTGTCCTTAAGGAGGAATACCAAGGGCATTCCAAGAGAAAATGATGGGTGGTTTCCACTGCATTTGCATGGCAGCTGCATAATCTTTGGGGAAATGGAATCCGTTTGCATCTACCCTCAATCACTGCCGACTCTACAAGCTGCAATCGTAGGAGGGTATATGCCCTACGTAGTTTTGGATTAGGCAGCATATCCAAATATCTTTCTTGGTTAATAGAGATCTTAATAGCGCCCAAGTAAGGAGCCACCTTCCAGGCTCGTACCCTAGTCAACTCCTCTTGGTCAGCCATGTCTTCTAATCTCTGAAAGATTTCCTCCCTAATCCCACTGAGGGATTTCCCAAAAAAATATTCAAAGGAGAATCCCATTTCTTTAATTATTCTGTCTAGGTATTGAAGCCACGGATAGGACCGAATCCCCTTATGCAGCAATTCCTCTCTTAAGCAGAATTGTATTGCTGATTCCACATACTGGCTAAACAATCTCAGCCAGTACCTTATGTAAGCCCTCTTGGCAAGGATAGCAATAGATATTATTCCGGTTTCAGCCCTTAGAATTACCCCCAGAACACCTGGCCCCACTTTGAGTAATCTCCTCAAAAAGTAGTTCTGTACTCTTTCGAGCACTATTATATCAGGAAAAGGAATCAACTCTATTCCAAAAAGGAGCATAGGGGGGATCTTAGCCTTATAAACTTTCAGAATATCTGAGACAGAGATCCCCCTACCAAATGACTGAACAATTGAACCACGTTCTGTTCGCACATCTCTAATTATTTGCATCCTAAAAGAATTCCAACAGGTTAGTGAGGCATGACTTACCTTTGCTAAATCCATATTGACTCTTCTCCATTAAGCCATGTTTCTCAACATGCCATGTAATTCTGTCCTTAATGGTGGTTTCCACCATTTTGCGCGACGCAGAAGTCAAGCTTACTGGTCTGTAGTTTCCAGGATCACCTCTGGATCCCTTTTTAAATATCAGGGTTACATTTGCCACCCTCCAGTCCTCTGGTATAGTGTCAGATTTTAGTGACAGGTTACAAATTACTAATAGTAGGTCTGCAATTTCATACTTGAGTTCATTCAGAACTCTGGGGTGAATGCCATCTGGCCCTGATGACTTGTTAGTATTCAGTGTTTTAAAATATAACACCATGGTGGCTCAAAGCACAAGAATCTCACACACCCCTCAGCAGTTGCCCTCTGTAGGTGCCTCCACGCTTGCCCGGGACTGCCAGCAGCTGCAGTGGCTCCTGGGCAGGAAGGAGTTACTGACTGTTGTGACTTCCTGTTTCCATAGTGTCCGGGGCTGTGTGTCATGGCAGAGGGTGAGCAGTTGGGTGGGACTTGGGGTGGGGTGGCCGTGTTGCCAGGCATGGGGAGGGGGAGCGGCTGCCCATATGAGTTTTTATCAGGGTTGGTCCATGGTGGGATTATGTGGAGGCTGCGTGTGTGGCCATGGTGGACACCCTGAGAGATGTTAGAATCCCTCCCCACTTAGTCCACATACATGCACACTTCACAGTTTCTCCACTCAGTAGCCTCAGACCCACCACCACCACCACCACCACCACTCAAATCGTGCTTATTTAAAAAAACCCATGATGCAGCAGTTTGTGAAAATGTTAGCATTTTTACCCATATTAAAATTCTGTTGCTGTTTTTGTGCATTTCCGGATTTTCTTCCCTTCCCCCTGAAACAAGATCATCAGGGAGGTTTTCACATAGAAAATTTCATTCCTGTTGAGCCTGCAGTTTCCATCGGGAAAAGTAATATCAGTAATTTTCTATTTGGCCCTGAAAACAGTGCCCCAAACTCTTAGGAAAGCTATGAGGAAAAAAATAGGCAACAAAATTTATCCCAGTGCTGGCTATGGTTGTTGTAGAAGACAAAAAGAATAATTAAAGGCTCCTTTATCACCTCTTTCCTATTCTACCACTTCTGCACAAGGCAGGATACCCAGTGATAGTCAGTGGTAGAAAACGTATGTCACAATGAAAAAGGCTAGTATTCAATCTCTTTCCCATCTACTTTGCTACAGGTTATGGCTGACTGTTACTTTGCTAAAAATACCATTTTCCGGTCTATGAGGAATCCATATACTACTGACAGCAGAAGGTAACTGTCAGGGCGTATGCCGCCGTGGTTCGGGTCTCATTGCCTAGCAGCGACCCGACATGCGGAAGTTCTGGGAAGGTCATAGGAGCCGCTGTGGGAGGGGTGGAGCTCCCCTGCGCTTCAGGGATGCTCCAGACCCCGCCCACAGCATGTGGAGGGCGGTGCAGGGCTCAGTGGCAGCTTGGGGCCCCGCCCTGAATGCACCTGTTCTCAATCAGGGCTTTTCTATAAGACTGACCGGCGGGAGTTGAAGCCTCCGCCGGTAATCATTCGCGAGAGACTGGCCCCCATTGCCTGCTTGAGAACCTTCCTTGCCTGATCTTGACTGAGAGCTTGGTGTTGAGTGCCTGATCCTGTGTTTCCCTTCCCCCTCCTGCGAGAGTGAGAGTTGGTGAGTGTGTGTTACTGTGTTTGTTTGTATCCTTCCTTAGTGAAAGAGAACGGTGGTGTTGTGGGTGGTAGGTTACATGTTCCCCCCTTTCCGTACCTGCTCTTCCCTCCCTGCATATCTCCCTCAAGTCCCTCCTTTGATAGCAAGTCCTGTCCTCCACCTCTCTCTCCTCCCTTGCATTCCTTATCGTCTCTCCCCTCACCCTTTCCCTTGGGCCCCTTCCTTCCCCTGTCCCTCCCCTTCATTTCTGTTTGCACGGTGCCCAGGATCCCGTGTATATCCCTGAGCGCCTGCCGCTTCCCCTCTACCCCTGTATTTCCTAGGGTCTCAGGGGCATTTGGCTACCTCTCCTTGCGTCCCGATGATGAAAAGGGTTGCCCTCTGAGAAAGGGGGAAAGCCCACACTCTACCCTGAGGGACATTATAGTCTTCGAGAGAAATTCCCTTTATAGAGGTAGCCGCTCCGTATACGTGGGCCCCTTGCTCCCTTCCCTGTTGTTCCTGCTTGATTGGATCCCAATCCCTGTCATTCCCCCCTCCTTTCCCCCCTCCCCTGTGACAGAATTACCGGCATCCTTTTTCCCTTTCGGAAAAATTATGACTTCCGAAGACCAAATGCAGAAGCTTATGCATACTGTCCAGTCCCTCACCATGGAGGTCCAAGACCTCAAAACAGAGAATAAGGAGCTTCGGTCCTGGTACCGGGCCTTGAAGGAGTCCATGGATCAGCCCTTGTCTGTTCCCATGGAGGAGGAGGAGGGCAGATCTAGGGGCGTTACCCCCCTCTCTCCTGGTTCCCCTCTTGTGGCCCCGATTCCTAGGGAGCCCAAGGCCCCTCGCCCAGACAAGTTCTATGGGGACAGAAAGGCTTGTCAGGGATTTTTGGCCCTGTGCAACCTTACTTTTCAAACTCAACCCCTTACGTATAAATCTGATCAATCTAAGGTAGCTTATGTTGTTGGGCTATTGGGCAGAGTGGCTTTAGATTGGGCTACCTCCCTCCTAGCCGCAGATGATGATCTATTACGAGACTATAAGGGGTTCCTAAAACAGTTTTGTTTTTTATTTGATTATCCCCATAGAATAAGGGATGCAGAACAGGCAATTCTGCATCTGCACCAAGACAAGACCCCGCTGTTGGATTACATTACACAGTTTAGAAAGCTAGCTTTCGATCTCAACTGGAGTGATTCCGCCTTTCGAGCCCTGTTCCGAGAAGGGCTTAGTGATGAAATCAAAGATCAGGTAGCCTGTGCAGCCACCACTCCGGTGACCTTAGAGGAGATGGTCACTTTATCTTTACAAATTGATGAACACCTCACAGAGCGAAGGCGAGAGTATAAACGAGATCAGGGAAGGGGAATGGGCTGGTGGAGTCCCCAATTGCCCGTTAGCTCACCTCAGACTTCAGCCGAGCAGGAGCGCCCGGAACCTATGCAAATTGGAGTAATGCGAGGGCCCCTTAGTCTTGAGGAGCGGGAAAAACGCTGCCAACTCCACCTCTGTTTTTTATTGTGGAAAGGCAGGGCATTTTTCAAGGGAGTGTCCCTCTAAACCTTTACGTCCGTCAGGGTCGGGAAACGCCGGGGGCCGGGGGAATGGAGGGACCTCCCGGTGACTGGCTGTAATTCCCTCTTGAACGCTGGGGGGGTTTCTGTACCCTTACCCCAACTTTTTGTCTCCCTTGCTCTTCAGTGGGAGATGCCTCGATCCTTAGTGGTTAGAGCATTGGTGAATTCTGGAGCCTCGGGAAACTTCATGGATGCGGCATTTGCCGCTCGCCATGGGGTTCCCCACCAAACCCGGACCTCTGTGGAGATGGTCCAAACTATTGATGGATCCCCCCTTAGTTCAGGCCCCTTACAAACATGTTCTGGTCCTCTTAGGTGTACCATTGGAAATCATACCGAAATCCTTCAATTTGATTTCATTTCGTCCCCTTTGTTTTCCCTGGTTCTGGGTTTGCCATGGCTTAGAACCCACAATCCTTCTATAAATTGGGTCAGTCGGACCCTATCATTCCCATCTCCGATGTGTCGCCCCCATCATGTCCTTTTCCCTTCAATAGGACTCACGGCCCCTTCCCTATCCACCCCCGTTAATGATCCCTGCATCCCTCCCCAGTATGCTGATTTAGCCATCGTATTTAGTAAACAGGAAGCCTCTGAACTCCCTCCCCATAGATTGTATGATTGCCCCATTGAACTTATTCCGGGTAGTGAACCCCCATATGGGTGAATCTATAACCTTTCGCCAGGGGAGACGGAAAACCTTAGGACTTACATCCAGGAGAACTTAGCCAAGGGATTCATTAGACATTCAACCTCTCCCGCCGGGGCCCCCCTCTTCTTTGTACCAAAGAAGGAGGGGGACCTGCGGCCCTGTATCGATTACCAGGGACTGAATCAACTTACTATTAAGAACCAGTATCCCCTCCCCCTCATTTCGGAGCTTCTTGGTAAGCTCCAGGGGGCCTCCTTTTTCACCAAGCTTGATCTAAGGGGTGCTTACAATCTGGTGCGAATCAGGGAGGGGGATGAATGGAAAACCGCTTTCCGTACGAGGTTTGGTCATTTTGAATACCTGGTCATGCCCTATGGATTGGTAAATGCGCCCGCCACCTTTCAGCACTTCATCAATGATATTTTCAGAGACTTGCTTGATTTATATGTAGTGGCGTATCTAGATGATATTCTCATTTTTTCCGTGTCCCTTCAAGATCATATCCATCATGTCCGGACCGTTCTGGAACGTCTACGACAGCACAAATTATATTGTAAAGTAGAAAAATGTATTTTCCACGCATCTTCTGTCCCCTTCTTAGGATTCATTATCTCATCAAAGGGAGTACACATGGATCCGGGGAAACTAGAGGCGATTAATCGTTGGCCCGCTCCTACCACTGTCAAAGCGCTGCAGAGGTTTTTAGGCAGCGTGAATTATTATAGGCAGTATATTCTACGATATGCTGACCTAACAAAACCTCTTATTAGCCTACTGCGAAAGGGAGCACATTTTGAATGGGGGGCCCCACAGCAGGATGCCTTTACTTATCTTAAGCAAGCCTTTATGTCAGCTCCTCTGTTGCAGCATCCAGATGTTTCATTGCCATTTATTGTGGAGGCTGATGCCTCAGATGTGGCCATAGGTGCTGTCCTGACTCAAGCCCATGGAGCCACAGGACGTCGTCTTCCCTGCGCCTTCTATTCACGACAACTAACTCCGGCAGAGAGGAATTATCCAATTCTGGACAAGGAATTGCTGGCTATTAAGGCCGCTTTTGAGGCTTGGAGGCATTTCCTGGAAGGGGGTCCCCATCCTGTGTTAGTATATACAGACCATAAAAACCTGGCCTACCTTCAGTCAGCCCGCATTAATAATCCCAGACATGCCCGGTGGGCCTTGTTTTTCGCACAATTCTCTTTCTCCATACAGTATCGTCCTGGTTCCCAAAATACCATGGCGGATGCCTTATCTAGGTATTATACATCGGTCGAGAACGATGGAGACCTTCATGGACCAATACTCCCTCCTCAGACGTTTGCCACAACTCCCCCCTCTTTGACACAGCTCCAATTGGTGAGTCAAAAAGAAAAACCTCTGCCTGACTTTCAACGGAAGAACGGACTCTTCTACTATAAAGGAAAGGTATTCATTCCCCCCAAATTTAGGCCACAGGTATTATGGGCTCATCATGACTCCCCACTTGTAGGGCACCCAGGTTTTCAACGGACATTGTCTATGCTTCGTAGATCATTTTGGTGGCCCTCCCTATATAAGGACGCAAAGCAATATGTCCAAGGGTGTTCAACCTGTGCAAGAACTAAAGTTCCCCGAGCCTTACCAGTTGGGTTATTGCAATTGACTGAGGGTCCTAAAGGTCCCTGGCAAAAGGTAGCCATGGATTTTATTGTGGGACTCCCTAAGGCTGCTGGGTATGATTCCATTCTGGTTGTTATAGACTATTTCACAAAGATGGGACATTTTATCCCTTGTAAGGGACTACCTTCTGCTCCCGCTATGACTCGTCTTGTCCTCCGTGACGTGGTCCGCTTACACGGTATACCAAAAGAAATCATATCAGATAGAGGACCCCTATTTGTTTCTCAATTTTGGAAGGCATTTTTCACCCTCTTACGGCTTAAACTCCATACCACTACCGCTTACCATCCTCAGGCAAATGGCCAGGTTGAAAGGGTAAACCAACACATAGAACAGTATCTATGGTGTTTTTGTACGTACTTACAAGAGGACTGGGTCGATCATCTACCACTTGCCGAGTTTACTTATAATAACGCTCCCAATGCCTCTTTGGGTAACTCACCATTTTTTGTCTCATACGGTTTTCATCCCCCCTTTGCTTTCTAGAGGCACCCCTCACATCTATACCTGCGGCAGGATCCTTGGTAAAAACTATACAGAGAGCCCAACGAGCTGCCCAGCAACACCTACAGAAAGCACGCCAACATTATAAACTGGCGGCTGATAAACGGAGACACCCTGAACCCTCCTTTCAGGTGGGTGATATGGTGTGGGTACGCCGCCATCATTATCCTTCCCTACACCCTTCTGCTAAATTGGATGATGCTTACCTTGGACCCTTTCCTATTACACGTAAGCTAAATGCAGTCACTTATACGGTGGGATTTCCAGCCCATATGTGAATTCACCCGTCCTTTCATGTTTCCCTTTTAAAGAAAGCACAGTCCCCTACCTATGCTATCCAAAAAAATGTTCCAGCCCCCCCTATTCTCCTCCCTAGCGGCTCCGAATACGAGGTGCGGGCAGTTCTGGTCTCCCGTATATTCGGTTCGTGCCTATACTACCTCATCGATTGGAAGGGCTATGGGCCCTCTGAACGTTCTTGGGAATAGGCCATAAATATCCATGCCCCTCACCTTATCAGGGGGTTTCACCATCTTCATCCCTCTAAACCTGGCCTTCGGACCTTGGTGGGGGGCGGGGGGGCTTGGATGAGGGGGTACTGTCAGGGCACACGCCGCCGCGGTTCGGGTCTCATTGCCTAGCAGCGACCCGACATGCGGAAGTTCTGGGAAGGTCAGAGGAGTCTCTGTGGGAGGGGTGGAGCTCCCCTGCGCTTCAGGGATGCTCCAGACCCCGCCCACAGCATGTGGAGGGCGGTGCAGGGCTCAGTGGCAGCTTGGGGCCCCGCCCTGAATGCACCTGTTCTCAATCAGGGCTTTTCTATAAGACTGACCGGCGGGGGTTGAAGCCTCCGCCGGTAATCATTCGTGAGAGACTGGCCCCCATTGCCTGCTTGAGACCTTCCTTGCCTGACCTTGACTGAGAGCTTGGTGTTGAGTGTCTGATCCTGTGTTTCCCTTCCCCCTCCTGCGAGAGTGAGAGTTGGTGAGTGTGTGTTACTGTGTTTGTTTGTATCCTTCCTTAGTGAAAGAGAACGGTGGTGTTGTGGGTGGTAGGTTACCTGTTCCCCCCTTTCCGTACCTGCTCTTCCCTCCCTGCATATCTCCCTCAAGTCCCTCCTTTGATAGCAAGTCCTGTCCTCCACCTCTCTCCTCCTCCCTTGCATTCCTTATCGTCTCCCCCCCTCTCCCTTTCCCTTGGGCCCCTTCCTTCCCCTGTCCCTCCCCTTCACTTCTGTTTGCACGGTGCCCAGGATCCTGTATATCCCTGAGCGCCTGCCGCTTCCCCATTACCCCTGTATTTCCTAGGGTCTCAGGGGCATTTGGCTACCTCTCCTTGCGTCCCGATGATGAAAAGGGTTGCCCTCTGAGAAAGGGGGAAAGCCCACACTCTACCCTGAGGGACATTATAGTCTTCGAGAGAAATTCCCTTTATAGAGGTAGCTGCTCCGTATACGTGGGCCCCTTGCTCCCTTCCCTGTTGTTCCTGCTTGATTGGATCCCAATCCCTGTTGTTCCCCCCTCCTTTCCCCCCTCCCCTGTGACAGTAACTCTGTGACCAACGTGTGTAAATGGAGCTCTAACACATTCATCCTCCAACTAGCATGTTTTCTAAGCATCTAGTGTTCTGGTGCTTCAGGCAGTGGTCTCACAGATATCATGGCAAGCTTATTGGTAGGAAGTGCTGCACAATTAACACAATCTTTCTCACTTTAACTGTTTTGATGGGGACATGCCAAGGGTGAGTAGAGTTGGAAGACTGAGATAAGGGGGGGGAAAGCAAAACTAAATGAGGTGAGAAAAAACCTATTGTGTTTTTTTTAAAAAAAGATTGGGGGACGGGTAAGGGATGTCACAGACATAGCATTCTTCAGTCATGTTTGCAAGGCAGGCTGCTTAGCACTAGAAGGGCACCACATGTAGAGTAGTTACAGGTAATAGAACAGCATACGACAAATCAAACTCTAATCAGTAGCTTCTGATCTATGGAGCCAGCTGTTTCAGTTTCCTGTTTCCTAGTCAGAGGGATGAGAGGCTCGAGGGCTGGCTAGCAACAGGAGATGCTGCTGCAACAGGAGCCTGTTTATTTGGATTTGTATATTTGACTTGGAGCTGCACTGCCAAAATAAATACATTTTTAAACCCTCAGTATTGATAATTATGCATCCTGATGAATCGTTTCTAAGTCTGTAAGCGACTACATTGCCTGATCATATATGCTCTGCATTTGCTTTGAGATTCTTTTGATTCACTAAATGGCTTTGTTGGCTGACTACTGGCCTTTCATGTGTTGGTTTTCTCTTTCCTGTTCAGTATCCTTATTTGCAGAATGGTTTTTTGCATGCAAATGCAGAACAGAGGGAATCATTTGAAATAGAATAAATACACACGGCATGTCTTTCCAAGGTAGCCAAGGAGGTCTGATTCTGTCACCCCTACTTATGCCGGAACCAAACAGTGCCTTATACTTTAAGGTTGGTCCATTTGTGCTGCTTGTGGGAGGATTGCTAAATCTAGCCCGATTTATTTTGGGACTCAATTCTGACATTGCTGAGAACCAATAAATTAGGGCTGAAACAAGATTTTGCAAAATTTTGCAAGATTCTAGAGAAACCTGAAAAACGCTTTGCACATGTGCAAAATGGCCGCCAGTGGGCCGTGCATGCGAAGAATGGCCATGGTAGCCATTTTGCGCATGTGTAGAACATATTAAAGATTTTAGAGAATCTCATGAGATTCTCTTAAATCTTGGCGAGATCTTGTGAGGCCTCGCCGGCGGTTGTGATGATCTTGAATGTTCTTGGGAGAATGCAAAGCAATCTTGTTTCAGTCCTTGTGCTACTAGACATGCATTTTTTTAAAAAAGCAGGGGCAGTTTCTCTCTATAGGTGCCAACCCATCGAAAGCTTCTGCCAATTTTTCAGCATGGCTGCTTCAACCCTGAATAGGGTATAAGCTTCCAAGCCTGGGATAGGGTATGCAAGGGGCATGTCTGGCCCCTCCCTTTGCCTTTCATCATAAATTTCATTTGAAAAGGATGCATTGTCCTTTAGGAGGTATCCGGTGCAGGCTCCACAAGGTGTTTGAGTGTCTCCAGCTTGTGTTGGATTTGGCCGGGGACAGATTAGGGGTGCTGCTGGTGTACCGTGCATCCAATTGCCCTGCAGCATCCCTACATGCTCTTGCTGATGTGGTGTCAGATGTGATCCTCCGGACCGCTAGATTAGTGGTCCTGGGGGATTTTAACATCCACGGTGACACCGACCTTGGAGGCGTGAGGCATGAGTTCATGGCCTCCATGACAACCATGGGCCTGTCCCAAATCATTTGTGGCCCCACACATGAGGAGGGACATACACTGGATTTGGTTTTCAGCACCGGCCTTGAGGCGGAGGGTCAGTTAGTAGAAGTTAGGGGCGTGGGACCCTTCTCGTGGTCTGACCATTACCTCCTTAGGGCATGCATCCTGGTGCATGTCAGCCCCCAATGGGATGCAGGACCTATTAGATCGATCCGCCCTCAGACACTTTTGGACCCGGATCGGTTCCGGAATGCTCTTTGGCAGTTTCCCCTAGACCTTGACACACGCTGTGTCGATGATCCCGTAGCCTTCTGGAACACCTTGCTGGCTGAAACCATTGATAGAGTGGCTCCCAGGCATCCGCTGCCCTCCCGAGTCTCCTGCAGGTCTCCTTGGTTTACTGAGGGCCTGCGGTGCTTGAAGCAGGAGAGCAGGCGGTTAGAGGAACGGTGGCACCAGACTCGCAGTGAGTATGATCGATCACAGCATAAGAGCAGTTTAAAGGCCAGTAGTAAGGGGGACACTAGTCATCAAACTGATCGTTATCAGTTTGACAGGTCACGTGGGATCCTACGTCAGAGGAAGTCTCGCCTTTCTGGGGTTGGAAGTCCCGCCTTGGGATGGAAGGAATGTGACTAAGCGGAAGTGATGGAGAAGGAGGTAATGCTTCTGGGTCAGGGAGGCGGGAACCAAAGGTTCCCGCCCCCCTGAACCCGGAAGGTCCTTATGCTTGACTTTGGGGGGGCTCTGCTTGTGGGGCAGGGTGAAACCACAAGCTCCTTTGAAGAGGGGCCATGTAATGTGTGTATGAACTCAGGAGAGTGAGATGGACCAGTAGGTATGGGTTTTGTGAAGATCAGAGCAACTTTATGGCGCGGGGTTCGGGGTAGGGTGAACTGCAGTGATTGTGTCATGTAACCCGTCTATGAGCTCAGCAGAGTGAGGTGAACCATTCAGTGTAGGTTTCATCATCCTATCCCACTCTGTGTTGGAGAAAACCAATGGGGTGTGGTTTCCGGGGTAGGATGAGTCGCAGAAAGAGGGTCATGTGAGGGTTAAAACGACTCAGGAGTGTGAGCTGAACCAATTGGAGAAGGTTTCATTCTTCTAACTTGACTCATTGCAGAGATCTGACCAATAGGAAACGTTTGTGGAGCTGTAGTCCTGCCCCCTAGGGGTATGAGAGAGGGAGCCACCATTTTCTGATACAGAGAGCAGAGACCCGATCGCTGCCACTTACATGGAAAAACTGCAATGGCTTTCCATGCTGATACTATGCCTGTGAGGCCTATGGAGTTGACTAAGGCTCCAGAGGTAGTGAGACGGTTATACAGAAAATGCTATATTTCCAGTTCGGAGGATGATGGTCAGAGCGGGGCTCTGGCTAAGGTTCTTTTTAGCACCATGCTTCATAATGAAGAAACCCTTATGGGAATGTTGACTTCCACTGAGACCCTGGATGCCCTAGAGTTCGTAGAAGAAGGCAGCTCAAAATTTTGAGGTAAGAAAGAATTTTAGACGGTTTTAAAAGGCTTCTCTCTGTCTAGAGATGTGTGTCACAAAACATTGCTTTGTAAAAAGTCTGTTGACTTATTAGTGCTTTTCAATCTTGTTCCAGAAATTTTTTGAAGGCCCTACAGTGCTCCCCCCTGAAGAGGCTAAACCCCAAGCTGAAGGTTTGGAGTGTTTCTGTCCTGAGAGGAAAGATGAAAACCAGGAGCCTCATATTATTCTGCAAAAGCAGCTTGGGTTGGAAATCTGTGAATCTGATTATGTCACCCCTTCGAAACAAAAATCAACCATGAGATCTATAGTGAGAGCATCAGTCTATGGAATTCTAAAACATTGTATGAGGGAGACGCTGCATGCAGACTGTGAAGGTTGTGTTTTTAATGCTCCTGCCCAAATGACCCATGATTGTCTGACATGGGCTTCTGAGGACAGGAATAGAAATCTTAAATTCATTTGTGATAACCTGTGCTTGCAAACCATCTTTCACGTTCAGATGATGTTGGGGTATGCATTACGTTGTTTATTTATCAGTCAGGACAGTTTTAATCTTACACTTATGCTGTTCTGTAAAGTGGATTCCTCTCCAGATCCTGAAAGCATGTTGGAAGGAATTACCAAGCCTGTTGATACCCGTGTGTTAGATTTTGTAGAAATCATGGTTAGAAAAAGAACTTTAAATCCTTTTTAAAAAAGAGGCATGTACAAGAAAATTGAGCAATGATGCATACCTAGAGATGTTGTAGATCTTTAAATAAAATTATTTAAAACTGGCTTTTATGTTTTTTCTGAAACTATTAAATACTACAAAATGTAACAAAAATGGTCAAACGTGCTTTAGATGCAAACCCCAAAACATAGTTTGGTTAGCCCTTTTAGATTTTTACAGTTATGTGAAAAGAGAGAGCTTTTTTAGGTCATTTGAAAAGAAAATACAAATGCCTTGAAATGGAGCTGGTTGAAGGCTTGGGTCTTTCAGACTAACTTTGATTAAGTAAACAATAGGTCTGTCCCACCAGTTTTATTGAACTCCATGGGGACATTTCCCAACTGTCTATACTTTCCCCACCCTAAAGCAGTTTTTAAAAAGCTGGGCATTGCAACATTCCATGCAAGGTTGGGTGTGGACTTTTAAATAATGCCATGATTGGATCTTCCCTGGGAGCTGAAATCTGCATAGTAGATGTAGCTGGAACTTGCATTGAGAATGGGCTTTGCTTCATTCCATGCAAGGTTGGGTGTGGACTTCTAAGCAATGCCTTGATTGAATCTTCCTTGGGAGCTGAAATCTGCATACTAGATGTAGCTGGAAATTTGCCTTGTGAATGGGAGCTCCAAGCCCATTGGTTAAGTGGAGATGGGCTAGGTAGAATGAACCCACCTATGCGTTCCCATTGGTTAGTTGGAGAAGGTATGGGATCAATTTCCATTGGAATGAAATCTGCATCAGAGATGGAGAGTGTTGTCCAGAGATGGATAACTGTCCTCACACCCATTGTTAGTCGGAGAAGGGGTAAACACCCCACAAGAAGAGTATATAAAGGAGACCAGAAGCCAACTTCTCTCCAGATTAGAACTGAATTTAACTAGCATTTTGCTGTGAGGTTCATGGGCTAACATTCTTCTACACCAGCGATCTCAAGGAAAGCTCTTCAGCTTCTACCCAGCAAACTCAAGGAAACCTCTGCATCAGGGCCCAGCCTTCTGCCCCAACCCCCCTGGACAGGTAAGAAACTCTGTGGGTCTCTTTAAGGGAAGGGGGTGGGGGGCTAGCACTAAGCTCAGTGGGTTTGGGGAAGGTAGCTGGTGTCTGAGATGGTTCACACCATGGGTCTAGTTCCATTTGGGGGCAGCGGCTTTATGAGTTGTCGCTCAGGGTGGTTTCCATTTAGTTTTGTTGCCCCCTTATGAGTTCAACCCCCATAGAGGCTTTATGCTGTTGGGGCTAGTTCCATCTCTGCTGACAGGAAGAGTATATTGGGGTCTATAAGGGTACAGCTTATTTAAAAAATACTTATTCAAAGGACTAGTCCTATTTCAAGGGTCCCCCCTTCTGCCATGTGTGTGTGTGTGTGTTACCAAAAAAAACAACTATAAAGGGTCACAATTGAAAGTATTGTGTACTCTATCCTATTAACAAAGTATGCTATGATCTTGGGGTGTTGTTAAGCCAGCTCACCATAAGGGTCCGAGAACCCAGGGCTAAAGGAAGCAGCTACACAGTGCTGTTGTTCCTGGGCACCAACCCCTGGGAACAGTAATGTGTGTGTGTGTACCAAAAAAAACCACAAAAAACTATAAAGGGTCACAATTGAAAGTATTGTGTACTCTATCCTATTAACAAAGTATGCTATGATCTTGGGGTGTTGTTAAGCCGCCTCACCATAAGGGGTCCGAGAACCCTGGGGCTAAAGGAAGCAGCTACACAGTGCTGTCTTTCCTGGGCACCAACCCCTGGGAACAGTAATTTGTATGAATGTGTATGCCAATACCCTGCCCACCCTAAGGTCTAGGAAGATTAGTTCCAAAACGCCATCTGCACAAACACTACACAACCACATTGTCACATAAACACCACACTAGCAAAAGAGATTTAAAGAAAATAACGAGCCTTCTGAGTGAGCATTTAATATGCTTGATAAGAAACTTTGCAGGGGTGGTAAAATTTGCTGTAATGGGGTCTAGGAGTGCGAGTTAGCTGGTTCTTATTTTCAAGGCCTGTCCTGGATTAAATTGGCCAGACCTGTTTCTCATTCTCATTTTTTCCCCTCATCTGCATGGTTAGCGAATACCAAGACTGCTAACTAGAACAAGGGAGAGAGAGAGATGGCTGACCAGACAACTCCACGAGCGCAAGAGGGTATGTGTTTTATTCTAGTTTTCGGGGGAGAGGGCCATCTGGGGAGTGAAGGGAAAATTAGTGAGACCCCCTTTTTTTTCCAGATCAACAGTTACGTTCTGGAGGAACTATCAACCTAACCTTCAGAGAGGTGTTTGGAGATAGTGACAGTGATGGTAGGCCTCTTTTTTCTCCTGTTAAGCAGAATTTTTTTCTATGCAATCTGGGACAGGGGTATTGACCACATTTGTGTTTTTGGAGACATGGCAATTCGTGCAAAACCCTCGCCACCTAAAAGATTGTCGGCTGTTCTTAAAAATAAAGGCAAAGACTATGTTGCTGAAACAGGTAAGTATGCTGGTGAGTAAAAATAAAATGAAAGTGTGTGTGTGTGTGTGTGTGTGTGTGTGTGTGTGTGTGTGTGTGTGTGTGTGTGTGTGT
>QEPC01007016.1:417839-478809 GCA_003113815.1 Sphenodon punctatus
CAGGATATAAACACCCACTTATGCTATATGGCCTGTCTTTACAAACCTGAAAAATCTGAAAAGTATATATTTTATGACTTTGAGTGTACCCAGGAAAGAGGTGTGCATGAGCCAAATTACATTTATGCTACAGATCTTAAGGGGGTGAAAACCTGGGAATTTAAGGGAGAAGAGTGTGTTAAACATTTTCTCAAAGCGTTTATGCACCCCAGATTCCAAAAATTCAGCTATCTGGGTCACAATGCATCTTGATATGATTAATAGTTTATTGTGCAAGAGATGGTTAAACAGAAGTTTGAGGTAGATCTGTTAGCTCAGGGGGTAAATTACTTAGCATAACAGTACCAGTATTCCAATGGCATTTCATCAACTCCTATAATTTTATTCCAATGAAACATAGCAAGCTTCCAAAAGCCATGGGGTTTCAAAACTGCAAGTGGTATTTTCCCCATTTTTTAATACCAAGGCCAAACAGAACTATGTAGGAGCCATGCCCACTCCTAGCTATTATGGGGTGGACACCATGATGCCTGTAGACAAGGCAGACTTTTTGGCGTGGTATGAGATTAACAAGGATAGCCAGTTTGATCTGCAGAAAGAGTTAGCCTATTACTGTCAGCAAGACGTTAAAATTTTGAGGGAGGCTTGTTTGCGATACAGAAGTGGAATTATGGAAATTACGGAAAAAGGGGAGCCACTGGGGATGAAAGATGGTGCCATCCTGGTAGAACAGCGGCATATAGACCCTTTCCAGTATTTAACTATAGCCTCAGTCAGTCAAGTCATTTTCAGATTCCTCTGCTTAGAGCAGAATACCATCGCACTTGCACCGCCTGACAATTACCAGCAGAATGCAAAAAGGTTTTCAAGCCCATCCATCCAGTGGATTTCATTTATAGAGCATAAAGAAAATCTCCCAATTCGACACACTCTTCAGGGCGGAGAATTTAAAGTGGGGTCTTTTTGGTTGGACGGGTATGCTGTTACTAAAGGGGGGGAAACAGCCTTTGAATTCAATGGGTGTTTTTATCATGGCTGTGTGAAATTCTACTCAGCAGGGGCTTTGAACCCTTTGACAGGGTCCAGTTATGGTTTTCTCGCCTACCAGACCCACTGTAATGAAAATTTTCTCAGGGCAAGTGGCTTTGTAGTCAGATCCCTCTGGGAACACGACTGGAGGGCTATGCTGGAGACAGACCTTGAGTTGCAAGAATTTCTTAGTGCTAGTGGGATGCCCCAGCCCTTGCTTCCCAGGAATGCTCTGTATGGAGGGAGGACAAATGCTATATCTCTCTATTACCTGACAGCTCCCGGGGAAGAGGTGCGTATTATGATTTTACCAGTTTGTATTCGTATATGAATAAGACAAAAGAATACACAGTTGGGCACCCAGAGATAATCTGTACAAATTTTGGCCCTCTATATGACTACTTTGGTCTTGCCAGAGTGAAAGTGTACCCTCCTCGAGCTCTCTTCTTACCTGTGTTACCGGTACAGGTAGGAGGAAATCTCATGTTTCCGCTGTGCAGATTGTGCGCGGAGACCATGCAGCAAACCCCCTGTTCTCACACAGAGGAGGAGAGAGCACTGGAGGGGACATGGGTCACCGTTGAGTTGAGTGTCGCTCTGGAGAAGGGTTACAGGGTGGGAAAAATCTTTGAAGTCTAGCACTTTGAACACAAGTCTGATAAGCTGTTTGCTGACTACATAAACATGCATCTCAGGCATAAACAGGAGGTCTCCGGCTATCCCAGCTGGTGCACTACTGAGGAGCAACAGGCTAGCTATGTTGAAGAGTACTATAGAAAAGAAGGGGTACGCTTACGCCCTGATCATATTGAGGTGAACCCTGAAAAACATAGTATCACTAAACTCTACCTTAATTCTTTCTGGGGAAAGTTTGTGCAAAGGTCCAATCTGGGTAACATGGCTTTTGTTAGATATCCTGAAGAACTTTTTCAGCTTGTGTTTTCCCCCCACTATGTTATTTCTTCTTGCGAGTTCTTGGGGGAGGATGCGGCCTGTGTGTGCTGGAAAGAGTCTAAGGAGCGTTGCGTGATTTCAAGCACCACCAATATTTTTATAGCTGCCTTTACAACTGCCTACGCACGCCTGGAGTTGTACAGGGTGCTAGAAGGTTTGCAGGAGCGCTGCCTTTACCACGATACAGACTCTGTCATATATGTGAGCCGCAAGGGGGAGTGGGATCCTCCTCTCGGTGACTATTTAGGAGATCTGACGAGCGAACTTCCCCCAAATCAACACATTGTAGAATATGCTTCAGGAGGTCCTAAAACGTATGGCTACAAGCTGAGTAATGGTAAAGTGTGCATGAAGGTGAAGGGGATTACAATGAACAGCGCCAATTGTGAAAAAGTCAATTTTGAGACTTTGAAAGATCTGGTTTGGGACTATAATCCAGGGCAGGAAGAAGCTAAAAAGATAACGATTGAACAACCCTCCATAGTAAGAGACAAAAACCGTTTTCAAATAGAGACAAGGACTCTTAGGAAAACACAGAGAGTGGTGTATGATAAGAGGGTGCTTGGAGAAGACTACCGTAGTCTGCCCTACGGGTATTAACCATGGACACTAGGTGGCAACACCCTTTCTCTGCTCTGATCGCAGGGCCGAGCGGATCTGGTAAAACGTACTTTATAAAAAATCTGTTAGACCATGGGAGGCATGTGCTTTCCAGCATGCCTGATAATGTAGTATGGTGTTACAGCTGCTGGCAGCCATTGTATAAAGTGATACTTTGTAATTACCCCTTTGTTAAGTTTGTAGAGGGTCTGCCCGAAAGTCTGACTGATAATGTTTTGTTCCCTATTCATAAAACGAGCTGGGTCATAGTAGATGATCTAATGCAGGCTGCCTCAGAGAGTGAAGAGGTAGAAAAATGTTTCACGAAGTATGTACACCACCATAACCTTTCCATTCTTTATATAGTTCAGAACCTCTTCTGCAGGGGTAAAAAGAGCAGAACCATTCACTTGAACGCAAAGTATTTGGTGATTTTTAAGAATCCTAGAGATAAGCTTCAGGTGGCCGTTCTAGCCCGACAAATGTACCCCGGAAAATCCCAGTTTTTCCTGGAATCTTACGCAGATGCGACCCGTAAACCCTACGGTTATTTGGTGGTGGATTTAATCCCCACCACCCCTGAGGAGTACAGATTAAGAACGGGGCTCTTCCCTCCTGATTGGCCGATCGTATATACTATGAAAAAAGGGAGTAAAAGACGCTGATTTTTCCTCACCACTCCCCCTTTTTGTATCGCCTCTGCGGGCTCAACATGTCGGCTCGGGTGCAGAGAAACCTACCTCTTCTGAAGCTACTTGTCAGGGCGCCGTTAAGTCAGCGGAAGGCTATTCTTTGTGCTGCTTCTGATGATCTGTTGATTGCCATATCTGAAATTGCTCTTAATGTTTTAAAGGGAAACCTCCCCCTCAACCCCCGACAGATAGGGGTGTTGAAGAGAGAGCGAAAGGCTATAAAAAGCCTATCTAATAAAAATACCTCTCTTAAAAGAAAGCGGCAGCTGCTGAAACAAAGAGGAGGCTTTCTTGCTCCCTTACTGAGCATAGCCATTCCTCTCCTTACTGGCCTACTAACAAGACAATAATGGAATACAGCGAGAAAATGTATCTCGTGCCTGAGCGTCAGCTAGAACAGCTGAGAGTTAGCCCTCCTCCAAACGAGGTGCCCATTACACTCGCTGTAACCCGCACATTGGATGCAGAAATGAAACACATTCTGCAAAGATCTGACTTGGGGGAGTATGAGAAGGCTAATCAGTATGCTTCTGTACTTCAAAAATATTTAACTTTGGTGAAGCAGGGGGATGTGGAGAAGGGGAGACTCACATTGCAGATGCCCCCTTCGGATGATACATCCCACTCTGATCACATTTCAGGGTCAGACCCGATCATTCAGGATGTGTTGAGGGGGGTTACTAAGCAGAATCAGGTCAATGCTGAACTTCTGCTGGATAAACTAAGGCAGGCTACTCCTCAACCCGCCTGGGATGAACGGGGTACTTTTTTGTACAAAGGCACGCCAGTAAGAGGCTCTACCATGCTGGACCTGGTGCGTGCAGCTACTCAGCACCACGCTCTCAAAAAAACCCCAGCGGGCTGGGATGTTTTTGTAAAAGCCTTGGCTGAAGCAAACGTCCCCTCCTCTCTGATAAGAAATACCTCTACCCGGGAACATCTTAACAATGCCAAATCATCCATCATGGCCCCGCTCGAACCATCCTCTCCCCTCACCCCTTCTAGAACTAGACTGGCCGGTATGTTCAACTGGATCAGGATGTAAAAAAACAATGTCTTGTGAATTATGTGTACTTTTAAATAAATGTTTAACTTTTCTTTTAAAGAACGAATTTTGTCTTGTGTATTACTTTTAACCCCGTCAGGGAAAAGAACAAACAGTCCTGATTAGTTTTAAACCCACAAGGGGGAGCTTTATTGAAAAACATGGCTGTGAAATTCAGTACAGGAAACACAGGTCTGGGCTTGTCGTAACATGCCCGCCATAATCCTGGGCCTGTCCAAACAGTACTTTTTATTTTTTACAAAACGAGTCACCATTTGATCATTTTCTGCTAAATTATCAGAATACATTTCCACAATTTGTTGAAAAGATAAACCCTTGCACCGGTGATGGAGGAAAAAGACACAATGAAAACCACAGGCCACAGAGTTCGGGTCTTGTAATTGAGAACGTTGAAATACGTTCCTACAACCATTCCTGTTCAAAAAATTTAAAATGCTTCTAGGGAACAGGGCACTGTCAGGGGGTTGTCCGTAAGAGTCAAAAAACTCGCCCTGGTTGTGTTCTGTCAGGTAGATGGCCAACCAATGTTCTCCAGGATGGGTATGGGGGTGTGTGTTGACCACCAGCCCAACAGGCCTTTGCGCCAATCTCCCTTTAGGGAGCCAATCGCTTGGGAACACATCTAAGAAAGTCTTTCTTGTGTAAGGGTCTGATGATAAAACACGTAATATCTGTAAGGTGTCCATGTTACATATAGTCAAACAGCACGTTTCTCCTCTGGTTTATCTCTATTACATTGTCAAAAACAGCATAAACGATCATGTTGATGGTGATGGGTAAGGCTACAGCAAAGCGTATTTCCGCCCTCAGGTTTCCATTTTTAATCAGTGAGTAATGATCTCCGCCTTCCTGATCGGGAGACAGATCAAAGGCAAACAGCGTGTACCCCTGTGCAAACTCCTCACGGTCGATTAGGAGGGCACGGTCTTTCATATGTTTGCCAGCGGTTTGTACCAAATTCATGTATTCCCTCACGCAGTTTTCAGCTGCGAAGTCCGGTTGCAACGGCTTGGCCGGAATCTGCTCTCCATCCACATAGAGCGCCACAAAATTAATATTGTAGTGTTTGAAATGAAAGGGGTTCTTTGCATAATTCCCGCTGTGTGCATCATTATCCACCATCCCCAGAACCAGCAGCTTGGGGAGTTGCCCCAGAAACAGGTTCTCCTGATTACTGACACGACTGCCGGCGGGGATGCTGAACACTTTCATGCCCACTCGATCCACAGGGTATTTAGCATTGGAGCTAAGCAAGGCCTCGGCATGTCCTAGGCGAACTCCTGGTGCCACGCGTACTTTTTTCACAAAAAGCGAGGCATTTAGAAGCTGCAACTTGTACCGCCTGGCAGGCTCATTACTCATGAGGCAGAAAGCATCCTTGGATCGGGTCAGTTTTATTTTCAAATCCACCCCGTTCAAAAGCAGTTTTTCTTGAAAAAACAGGTCACTGTGGAGGGGGCCCAACAGCTCAACTTTTCTGCTGTCTCTGGTAATGTGTGCCCTCTTCTTAAAACTCATGTTACCCACCTCCAAATCTGTTGTTTTGTGATGTCCCGCAGTGTCTTTATAAAACAGGCCTGCAGAAAATTGTGTGGAAAGGGCATCTCCGCCATAATTGAGCACAGATTCTATGAATGCCCTGTAAGGGTAGCAGTTGTTTCTCTGGCTAATGAGGCGATCCCCCAGCGTAACATCCAACTGGCTGAATATGGAGGCCACAGGATAGTTCACCAAGTCCACTTCTGTGTATGCGTCGATATTTGCGCTGTTTTCCTTGACAATCTTACAGGTGAGGTAGAGTAACGTGTTGTCCAAATCCAAATAGTCTATGAATGAATGACTATTTTCAGCAATGAAAAAATCAAGAGGGGCTGTCTCCCCCACAGCCGAGAGAGGCGAGATTTCAATGTACATACTCTTCTCGGTGCTGGTTTGTGTGGGGGCTACTTGAATCAGATCTAGTTCAGATTTGGTGCATTCCTCAGATCCACAATGAATAAAAGCCATGTTGATTAAAAGACATCTCCCTTCCTTAGAGCCAAATGCCTCCTCTTTCATACAGCCTTCCTCCACTTCTGGTGTGGCCTCCTTTGTGCAACACTCCTTTTATGGGCTCGAGGGGGCCCTACCCATTGTGTGTTTGATCTCTTTCTCTTAACTCCTCTTCTTCTCTGTATATACATAAGGCCAGAGCCCTCCTGCTTATCAGAGGGGGTGGTTTTCTCCATGACAGATCAACTAACGTGCCCCAACACATCCTTGGCTATATTTTGGGCAGCTGTTTTGGCATGGGGTTTAATCAACTCGAAGCCCCTTCTTAAAAGAGGAACAGCTTTTCAAAAGAGATTGTAAAATAGCCCCCCAATACCTGCCCCATACATCACTGGGGCTCCATGAAAGCCTGGGAGGGCATATCCGTCCTGGGCTTTGTAGTAGTTGGTATAGACCCTGGGGTCCCCATAATTTTTTGCAATCACCATCTTAAGAACTTGCTGCTCTCTGAGGGCGTATGTGTAGTTTCACAACCACCTTTCCAAAATGAAATGAGACGTGTTCGTTCTGATCTGTCTTTATTTCAATGGTGATAGTGTCAACGTGGTGTTTACTGATCGGTACGTAGTGAGGCTTGTCGTAGGTGATGGTGACAAACTCGTTGCTGTTCCCCCACACAGGAATACAACACAATAACGGCACTGAGAAATCCCCCACAAACTGATATTCTACAATGTCTGTGTACAGGTACAGAGAGTTGAACCCTTCCGTAACGTCTGCAGCGTGGGGAAATTGCTGATTCGTTAAACCTGATTATGCCCTATTATATGGGCGAGAGCCCCATGGGCTAGGAAGCTGTGTGATTCAGCTAAGCTCCCTATTTTAGGGGCTTCAACCCCTCGGAGCAGGACCCTGTGCGTCTCAGTGGTCTCCACTCTAGCTTTTCTCCCCACAGGGTCAAGCCTCAGGGCTACAGGAGGTGGGTTAGTACCTCTGGGTATCTGGTTGTTTATTTAGTCCAGTAGTTCCGCAATGCTTGAATAATAGCTGGGGGCAAGGGTGTAACACCATTTTGCAGGTCCAAGGCTGATTTCATAAACAGTGGGTATTGCGACGTTGTCCCAACTGTGGGGGTATAGTATTTCAGCAAGGCCCACTTCCCAGATGCCTGGAAGGTCCAAGGGTCTGACTAGCTGTGTGGTAAAATTAGAACTGCTGCTTTGTGGAAAAGCACTGGTACATGCGTTGCTCGGTAAAGTGATGTAAAAGTCAGTCATGATGATTAAGCATCTGTGAGCTCTGAAGCTCTTACCCAACTATTAAATTTAGAAGGCCAGCCTAGCCATTTTACCAAGCACTCCTTGTTTCGGCCTTTCCCCTTTGTGGATATCACTTTTTCAATCCTGTAAACTTTGTCCTGTTTAGGGTTGACTTTTTGAAGTTCTTCAGGATAGAAGGTCCCAAAGACTGCTTCACCTTCGTAATCGCTCAGTCTGTACATAGATCTCTGTGCCTTGTTAAGGAAGTCATCCACTATGAATATTTCCCCTATAAAGCTTTGCTCATAACCTTTCTCAAATTTACCCTTGAGTTTGGAGATCCTGACAGGGTCTCCTTTTCTAAAAGAGGCTACCTCCTTTCTTACCCCCAGCTCATGCCCGTAAAGCCTTTTCCACACCCTCAGAGCATTTTTGGTATTCACATCTACAGGACTGGTGCGTATGGACCTGTGGTAACTGTGATTATAGCTCTTAATGAGCTGAGGCAGGACATCAATATAGCAAAAGGTGTTGTGAGCTGTGAAATACCAGAACATCCTTGATTTTAAAGTTCTGTTAAACCGCTCCACCACCCCTGCCTTGACATGGTTATTGGTTACAAAGTGGTGCACTCCATGTTGTGTAAGCAGTTTTTGGAATGTCTTATTTAAAAATTCTTTCCCCTGATCCGTTTGTAATTTTGGGGTTTTCCGCCCTTCCCTGAAAATGGCTGCAAAGGCCTTAGCCAATTTGCCACCCGTCTTGTCTTTCAGGCCTAAGGCCCAGGCATACTTAGATAGGATGTCTATGATGGTCAAGATGTACTTGATACCCCCATTATGTTTAGAGAAATTTTGCATATCTACCAAATCAGCCTGCCATTGAGCATCCAACCCCGACACAATTGTTTTGTTTCTTTTAAAGTGCTTGGGTGCAGGTTTGTGAAGGGTATACGCATCCTGATCCGAAAGCCATGAAATCACTTCTTTCTTAGACAAGGCTTTGCTCTGCTTTTTATCAGCCTGAAAAAGAGGATTCACCCCTCCAAAACTTCCAGTCTCTCCTGGAGTGTAATAGATCTCCCTTAGCAGCTCCTCGTGCGCAGACATGCTTCTAGCATGTCCTGATAAAAAACACCAATGACTACCAGAGGCAATTCAAATAAAGTTTTTATTCTTCTGGTATTGCTAGTTTCTTTTTACAGCAATCCATCTGGTCACCTCCTCTTAAACTCTTGCAAAAGCAGGAAACACAAGATACGTTTACTCCCGCTGGATCTCCCAACTTCAGGTTTTCAAAAGCCTTTATAAAGTCAGAATTGACCTGAAACAAAAGATAAAAAGTCAAATCACCTCCTGTGTCTGTATTTTTTTCCACATACTCTTTCCCTTCTTCCTCAGCCCCACCAATTCAGTGCAACTTACCACAGGGTCTTCAGCCTGTTCCATGTCCATGGTTCATTGTCTGGTTCTGAGGTTTCAACTGATTTATTTCCCTTATAGAGCCTTTTAACAAGATCAAAGGGGTAGCACCCCAATGGTAAGCCATTGCAGTTTTCTATGCAAGTGGTAGTGATCGGCTCCCTGTTCTCTGTATCAGAAAATGGTGGCCCCCTCTCTTATACCCCTATGGGGCGGGACTACAGCTCCACCAACCTTTCCAATTGGTCAGATCTCTCAAACGAGGCAGGTTAGAACAATGAAACCTTCAGTGATTGGTTCAGCTCACACTCCTGAGTCATTTGAACCCTCACATGACCCTCTTTCTGCGACTCATCCTACCCCAGAAACCCCACCCCATTGGGCATGGTTTTCTCCAAGACAGAGTGGGCTAGGATGACAAACCCTAGGCTGAATGGTTCACCTCACTCTGCTGAGCTCATAGAGGGGTTACATGACCCAATCGCTGCAGTTCACCCTACCCCGAACCCCGTGCCATAAAGTTGCTCCGATCCCCACAAAACCCATACCTACTGGTCCATCTTACTCTCCTGAGTTCATAGACGCATTACACGGCCCCTCTTCAAAGGACCTTGTGGGTTCAGGGAGGCTGGAACCTTCGGGGCCTGCCACCCTGACCCACAAGCAGAGCCCCCCCAAAGTCAAGTGTAAGGACCTTCCGAGTTCGGGGGGGGGAACCTTTGGTTCCCGCCTCCCTGACCCGGAAGCATTACCCCCTTCTGCATCACTTCTACTTACCCACATCACTTCCGTCCCAAGGTGGGGCTTCCGACCCCAGGAAGGCGAGACTTCCATTGATGTAGGACCGCACGTGACCTGTCAAACTGATAACGATCAGTTTGATGACTAGTGTTCCCCTTACTACTAAGGCCTATGCTGTGGTGGTGCAGGCAGGAAAGAAGCAGTTCTTTGCTGCCCTCATTGCATCTGCAAAGTCACGTCCACCGGAGCTTTTCCGTGTGGTGAAAATCTTGGTCAGTCCTGCCTGCCTCCACCTGGACCTGTAGCAATCCAGTGACCACTGTGACCAGTTTATTGAGTACTTTGTAGGTAAGATGTCTCACATCTGCCATGATTTCGGTACCACGGTTATTGCAGAGGATCATCTTGGGGCTATGTATGCCCCGTCCTGTCCTGTTTTGTAGGATTAGTTTCAGATGGTGTCGCCTGCCGATGTAGAGTCCTTTTTTGGATCTGTTCATGGCACCAGTTGTGAACAAGATCCATGCCTGTCCTGGTTGATGAAAGCCAGCCAGGAGACGTTATGGCTGTTGCTGGCTGGGGTGGTTAGTGCCTCCCTCCGGGAGGGCAGGGTACCTCACTGATTGAAAGAAGCTGTGGTTAGGCCCCTGCTCAAGAAACCATCTCCTGATGCTGATGCTCCTGCCAGTTATCGGCCAGTCTCTAATCTTCCCTTTTTAGGGAAGGTTATTGAGCCAGCTGTGGCACGGCAGCTCCAGGAACATCTGAACCACACCGGTTTCCTTCACCCCTTTCAGTCTGGTTTTCAGCCAAGGTATGGTATGGATATTGCCTTGGTGGCCTTGATTGATGATCTCCATCTGGCATTGGACCAGTGCCGTCAGACCTTACTGGTCCTGCTAGACCTTTCGGCTGCATTCGACACAGTCAATCATGAGGTGATGGTCACTCACCTGTGGGACCGTGCCAGGATTGGTGGGATGGTCTTGGACTGGTTTCATTCATTCCTGGCCGGGAGAACTTACCGGGTGGTCTTGGGGGAGTGTACATCTTCCCCCCGGGACCTCACGTGTGGAACTCTGCACTGGCTGCCTATAAAGCACCAGGCTAGGTTCAAGGTGCTGGTTTTGACCTTTAAAATCCTTCATAGTCTGGGCCCTGCTTATCTGGGGACCGCCTCACTCCCCATGTGCCCATACGACCCCTGAGATCATCCGCGGGAGACTTTTTGGAGGTTCTCTGGGCAATATGGGTAGCCACCAATGTTAGATCTTTTTCAGTGGCTGCCCCTGTGCTGTGGAACTCACTCCCAGAGGAGGCTCGGTTGGCCCCCACTCTCCTTTCATTTTGACGTTTGTGTAAGACCTGGCTGTTCCGCCAGGCTTTTGGTGAGTGGGGGGGGGTAGGGTGTGGGGGTTGGGGGGTTGTTTTTCTCACTGCATATGGGATTTTAAACTTTTAAATTGTTTTTATTGTTTTATTGTTTTTAATTTGATGATCGCCACCCGAAGCTGCCCTGTGGGCAGGAGGGGTAGGATAAAAATCTTTTATAAAATAAAATAACATAACATAAAAAAGCAAGGGGAAGGGCCAGGCATATTTTGTGACTGGCCAGCCAGCTTTCCCTGCACTGCTCTTCCTTCCCTTACCCATCTCTCAGCTTCCCAGTGCTACGCTGGCTGGGGAGGAAGAAAGGGGGCTTACTGGCCCATTCACAAAAACACACATCACTGAAAAACACTGTGCAGGGGAAGTGGTCACCCTAAGATGGCAGGGGCAATGCCCCTCCTGGTCCCTCAGGACTCCCCCAGCTGGCAGAAGCTGAGGCTTTAAGGCAGTCGACCTCTCAAAGGTAGCGCTCGGTGCCAAACTTGTGGAAGGGGCAGTGGTAGCTGGCACAGCATGTGTGGGTGTGGAGGGCGGGACCTGAGGAGGCGCAGGTGTGCTTGGCTGTATGTCAGCAAGGGGAGAGGGTGGGGATGCAGGGGCACTAGAGTGTGTGTCGGAAGCAGATGGGGCCAGGGAACCTGGTGACTGCATCAGGGAAAGGGCATGTGCACTAGGAGCAGGAGCAGCAGCCGAGGAGGTAATCAGCAGACAGTCCACTGCACTAACAGAGGAAGAAGGAGCCCCCGTCTTACTGCTAGGCAGTGACTGGGAGGAGGAATCACCCTCCTCCCATCCCAGCCTCTGCGGTGGCTTCAAGGTATGTCCAGAGACCTTCATCTTGGGTGCACTTGAAGTTGATGTGTTGGAGGAAGAGGCCATTGGTGGCCTTACCTCCAGTGTCCCTGTGCCAGACAGAGTAAGGTGCCTAAGAGGAAGAGGCTTCTTGCCTCTTCTGCCACTGCCACTCATGGTCTGTTTCTTAGTTCCACGGCTGCTCATGTTTAAGCTGTATCATGAACACTCAGAAAGGACCACCAGCAACAGGTGTGTGCAGGGGTGGGGTTTTGCTTTGGGGCTAACTAAATGTGGGAACTGGTGGGAGCTAACTAAATGTGGGGACTGGTGGGGGCTAACTGTTGGCACTGGTGGGGGCTAACTGTGGGGACGGTGGGTGCTAACTGTTGGGACTGGTGGGAACTAACTGTGGGGATGGTGGGGGCTAACTGTGGGGATGGTGAGGGCTAACTGTGGGTGTGGTGAGAGCTAACTGTGAGCAAGTGGGTGAGGTAGAGGTTGGGTAGCATGAGTGGGATGAGGTAGAGGTTGGGTAGAGCAAGGGGGTGGGTAGAGTGAGTGGGGTGAGGTAGAGGTTGGGTAGAGTGAGTGGGGTGAGGTAGAGGTTGGGTAGAGTGAGTGGGGAGAGGTAGAGGTTGGGTAGAGTGAGTGGGGTGAGGTAGAGGTTGGGCAGAGCAAGGGGTGGGAAGAGTGAGTGGGGTGAGGTAGAGGTTGGGTAGAGTGAGTGGGGTGAGGCAGAGGTTGGGTAGCGCAAGGGGGGTGGGTAGAGTGAGTTGGGTGAGGTAGAGGTGGGGTAGGGCAAGGGGGTGGGGTAGAGGTGGGATAGAGCAAGGGGATGGGTAGAGTGAGTTGGGTGAGGTAGAGGTGGAAGTGGGGTAGAGCAAGGGGGATTAGGTGTGGTGCGGTGCAGGTGAGTGATTATTAGGTCACTAGAGACACTCGCTTACCCTGCAGCTGGCTACTCGCACATGATGTCCAACGTTGCCAACTGTCCAGTCCAACACAGTCCAGTGGCTGGCAGCTGCAAAAGAATTTTTTTTTTTTTAGTGCACTGCACATCTCTGCACTGGACTTCAACCTGCCCAAAACAGGGAAAAACCAGTCAATGAAAACAAAATGAAAACCTATGGGCAAGCTCACGTGCAGTTAGCCACACAGAATTTTTTTAAAAAAAAGAACACAAAGACATTCTGCAGCAAAACGCCTCAGGACACTGCACCCCAAAATCAACACCAACAGACACATTGGTACAAAAACATTGCCTCACATTCCCTTATGGGGCAGAAGCACACAGACATCATCAGTGATTGATTACTCAACTGCAGCACAAATGGTGCCAAGCAAGTTCAAAGAAGCAACACACCTTGCAGAAAAAAGCCCAAACTCAACCCCCAAATCATGCACCCCAATATCCATACCAAGAGACACAACAGTGCCAAAACCATGACGCGCATGCCCTTATGGGACCCCCCCAGTGCCACACACAATAAGGTTGCACCAGCCCAGCCCAGCACTCACTCAGCACCATGTTTAGTCTAGCGAAGAGAAGATTGAGGTAGAGACAGGATTGCAGTCTTAAAACAGAGCCCTCAGCCAGCCACCACAACTAAAATAAAAGCCTCAGCCACCCACTCCACACATGCCACAACCAATGGCCTGGCAACTGGGGAACCCCCCACCCCACCCCCAAACCTCAACAAGTCAACAAGCAAGAAAGCTAGCAGGCATGGCACAGCCAGCCACCTTTCTCCCCTCCCCCACTGGCTGAGCTTCAAAAAAGCCTCAGCCACCCACTCCACACATGCCACAAGTTGGCCTGGCAACAGGGGAACCCCCCCAAAAAACCTCAACAAGTCAACACAAGCAA
This sequence comes from Sphenodon punctatus, assembly GCA_003113815.1. Lineage (NCBI taxonomy): Eukaryota > Metazoa > Chordata > Lepidosauria > Sphenodontia > Sphenodontidae > Sphenodon > Sphenodon punctatus. The sequence continues at coordinate 431,645 of QEPC01007016.1, forward strand.
GCAAGTGGGCATGGCACAGTCAGCCACCTTTCTCCCCAACCCACACTGGCAGAGCTTCCAAAAAGCATCCGCCAGTCAGCCACCCACCACATGCAAGCACAAGCAGGGCACCCCCACACTCCAAAACAAGACAGGGCAAGAGTCAACAGAAAACCACACACAGTCACACACAATGTTGGCAAGGCAACCGTTCCCTACCCCCTGTGCCAATGGAAACTCATCATGGCATGCCCACCATGCTTCCCAGCCCCCAGAGCACATGTCCTGCAGGCTACCATCACCCCCCCATGCTATCCCTATCCCAACACTGAGTCTAGGGGTACCCGCGTACTACCCTCCTCATCCCCCTTGCTAAGGGCACCAGGGGGATCCTGTACTAATCCCATCAAACCACAAAGGAAGTTAAGGAACCCCAAACTTACCAACGGTCGCACGCATGCCTCCAGCAGTCTGTGGATCCTTCCAGTCTCCAAGCCTGCTGTAAAATGGCTGGCCAAGCACAAGCTCCAGAATGTCCCCCAGAAAGGAAAAAAAAATCCAAGATTATTGGCTAGCCCCAGCAGCCAGTCAAGTGCCCATACTCCTAAGGAAACCTTCAGGATTGGATGACTTTTTTGATTTCAAAAAAGTCAACCAATCCAAGGCAGGGTAAAAAAGGGCGCCAAATCTAACCATTTGTACCTCTGGGAGGGGGCAGGGAGGGACTCAAGTCAAAACAAACTCTCTGCAAAACCAAAACCTGTGCCAACTGCCACCTTTTAGCCATTTAAAAGATCCGGTAACCGGTACCAATGCAAACATCCGGTACGGCCGGTTTTATCGGATTACCAGATTAAATCAGGTATTGCAAACACTGGCTGTTTCGGTTCTCAGGAGAACCAAATTTCCCACCCCTAAAGAATACTGCTTCAGAAGGGACTTCGGAAGCAGGGATTGGGGTCCCTCCAACACACATGCAGCAAGTTCCTTCTTTCTGAAGCAGTATTCTTGTCCTCTGCTGCATGTGTGTGTGTGTGTTGGGGAGGAATTTCAAAGCCCCATGAATCACAATTTTTTAAAACACACACACACACACACACACACACACACAAACCACATGCAAACTGTGTTTTGTCGCAATCCTTGTTCTGGTGTAAAAACAGTGACTGGTGGGTTTCACTCTGGTTTTAAATGGGACCAATGATAATCTTGCATGGTTATGTAGAATGTATGTCATTGTCAGTCCTCCTCAGTATCATGAACTATTGGACTTAGGTTGTGACTTGGGTGCTTTACAAGGATGAGTGCCTGTGTTTTGGGTTTTTTAATTATTTATTTTAAGCTTGATGTGTATGCAAACTCTGTTTTGTATGTTAACCCTGGGAAATCCTTGCTGCTGAGTTTTGCTGCCTACTTTTGCCCTGGTTCTGCCTACCGTTACCCTGACTCTGCCCCTAGGCTTGCCAGCCTGCTGGCGGTTTCACTGCCGGCAGGCTGGCCAGCCTTACTGCCCATCCAGCCTCAAAACCCACCAGTTGCCTCTGGCACCATGCACGTCTGTGCATGCTCCTCAGATAGGGTGCACTGAGATTGCAGACAATGAAAGCATGTCTTATCTGAGGCACATATGCAAAAGCACCCAGTGTGTTTCAGATGTTTACATTTTATGGAGTGCCATGGCTGGCTAGCTCAGAGTCAGGCAGGAGGAAGAAGAGTGAGGGTAGGGACAGGGAGGTGGGGAAGGGACACGTGGGAAGGGTCGAGTTGGGGCAGAGCTGACTGCAGGGCATGGATGGCCAGCCCTTGTTGAGTGAAAGGAGACTAAAGGGATATTGGCATTGTTTGAGCTCCAACTGTCTGGTGGGCCAGGTGGGTGCACCAAACATCTGATAGGGGGTCAGGGGCACCCTCCCTCAACTGTTTTGTGGAAGCTCTTCCCAGTGGCCTGATCCTGCTGAGCAGCAGGGGCCTGGCGGTCTGTCCCATGTTGACAGATCCTCAGGCTCACATAGGACATGGATGAAGGGACCTATGACACCAGCCCCCATGGCTGGGTTATGTGGGGCGGGGTTGCTCATGTGAACAGCCCTCCCCACCAACCTGAGGATTGGCAGCTGCAAAGGTTGGCCTTTGGGTGGATCAGGGAGGCTCCTCATCACTGTCACATCAGTTTTCACCCAATGAGTGGAGTTGTGCACCCATATTGTGTCCATCTGTGTGTATCAAGTAACTATGGGCCCAAACAGCCTGGAACTTTGAGATTATTTTTGAGATCAGAACTCACATTTGGTCCAAAATTTGCCAACTGATTCTCATGTTTACCATACCAAATTCCCAGAGGTGAAAAAATCTCCAGATCTGTGGGATCTAAAAAGTTGGTTAAGATAATGAAGCCGCATAGTTCCAGTGGCTAAGAATTGTACCCTAAATTCTATGGCTTGATTCTTTAATGATAGGAAGAAGAATCGGGGTGGGGAGTGGGAATTACCATTTTGCAGAAGATCATGGATCTGAGTGCAGTCCATTTAAGTCTATTGTAGTCTTTCAATTGGCTTCAGTGGGGCCAATCTCATGTCCTGCATACACCACTCAGTATGCGCGTGAAAACTATGCATGTGCTCATTGTGGGGGCATTGTGCCATGTGCAAGCCATGTGGGACCCATGCAGGACAGATGAAGATCTCATGCCCAGGAGGTTTGGAATCGTGGCCAATGAGATTTGGATCAAGCCCTGATTGAGTCCAGTTTCATGGCCCCTATTCCCAAAACACATTGTATTGAAATCACTGGGGCTACATGAAAACATTAATATTTTTAGGAGCTAGTCCTAAATTACATTTTAAAACATACACTTCTAACAGCAAGTAAACAATATAATGCCCTCTCTTAATTAAATCACAGGTTTTCCAAAAGAATTCACTTTATTGTCAAATTAATTTCCTTATCCTCAATGCAGCATTACAAGAACCTTATTTACTTGAAAGGCATGGAAAGCATGAAATATCTGCTTCTTAAAGAATGGATAGAAGGTTGAAATGGCTTTTCAGAGTAAATAAGAAATTAGTACTTTAATTATTCTCTTCTAATGTCATCTGAAAGACTTCATTAATCTAAGAAGCTGACATCAAGATCATTATTGTTAACAATTACATTTAGAATGCATTCAGAATGTGTTTTCATTCAGCCTTGGGTTGCTGTGTTTTTTTTTACTTAAATCTAGCCAGTTAGATTTAAGTAATGATGCTACTGAGCCTTGGTAAAGCCAGGGAATGTTCTGTTTCACCACATAAGAGGTTTATTTAAAAATAAAGCTCAGCCCCCAGTGCATTGAGCAATGGTATATATGAGAGTAAACAATAAAAATTTCTACGCTCTTTTTCCACCCACAAAGCTGAAGACGTCCTACAAAGATGGGCTTCATTGTCTATGTTTTATATTTGGGAACTCCTTAGTGCAGTAAGGTTTCTCACTTGCCCAAGTCACATAAAAAGACAGAGGCAGAAGTTTGCCTTTGTCAATTTGACTGCTTTCCTATCTGCATTTCTCAAAGCATGTAAAATTTGAAATATCTCTTTCTCTACTATCAGAAATGATGTGATGTAGAGAGACCATGATGGAGAGAGGCAACCAGGCTCACCCGGGTTCTGCTGGATCCAAGCAAGTGAAGACCATGCTACCTCAAGGGGTCAATATGTTGGAGGAACCCTGCAGGGGTTCCAATACATAGGGTCTGTGAATAAACTTGAAATGACATGAGTGTGAGGAGTGACATGAGTGTGAGAAGGATATGGGCCCATGGGACCTCAATTGCATGAGACCTGGCTTATGGATAGCCCAGCGTAGATATTCATTTCAACTTTGGTTCAGAAAGACATATACTAACTACCTTCAGGGTTAGTTAACAGCCACCTGCACATGTTCCAACACATGTTACCTTGGCATACAGTACTATACTGAGGTCCTAATACAACAATAGCTTATTACCAGAAAAGCAAGTCCTTACTAGCATATTCCTTCTTGTATACCAGCTAGTCTGTTCTGGTAATAAGCTATTGCTGTATTAGGACCTCATTATAGTGTCGTATACTGGATGGATCCAGTAACAGATTAGCAATGTTTTGAATTGAAGTTGAAATGTACTCAAGAAAGCCCAACCCAGCTTCAGCCAAACAGAGCTCTTTCTGACGTATCCACTTCTAGCAGCCGAACTCTGACTTATTAGGGGTGTGCATGTCATTTTTGTTATTACAATTAAGATAATAAAGCAGACCCTGGCCCCGGGTCTGCTCACCTTTTGGCAGGCATGCAAGACTTGGCTGTTCGCCCAGGCCTTTGGAAGGGAGGGGAGGAGGGAGGGGTAAATGAGGGAGATTGGTGGCGTGGGGAATTTGGGGAATTGGAGAGTAGGGTTAGGGTTGGGGGATTTTAAATTATTTTAAAAGTGATGATGGTTTTAATGTCTTTTATTGTTTTATCGTATTGTTAGCCACCCCCAGATGCCATGGGCATGAGGGGGTGACATAAAAATGCCAAGAAATAAATAAAATATTAATGAAAATTGTCATTTTCATTATTATTATTGCAATAACAAAAATGACAAATAATAATAATGAAAATAGAAAACAAAACAACATTTTGTTTTTGAAATATAGGGGAAAAACTGAAAATGTATTTCTAGCTATAACTTTTTTGTTTCTTATTCACTTCTGTTGAAACTTGGGGAGATTGGACCCACAATGGAGGATGCTATTTTTTCCAAGGTTTGAAGTGATTAGAAAAAGGTAACAGGTTGTAGAAGCAATTGAATGTTGTGATTTTAAGAAAAGTTCCATACACATTCACAGCTACTACGTCTTTATCTTCCATTCAATTTACATGGAACCTGGGAATGTTATGTTGCTCCACAGGCTTAACGCTTGTGCCAATTTTCAGAAAGATTAGATAAAGGGTTCTGATGTTATAAGACATTAACTTGAAAATACATTTCTAACTGTAACATTTGTATATGCTTACAAGATATTTGGTATGAATGTATTGCATACCTCCCCTGTCATTTCTGTGAAACTACAGAACAATTTGATAAAGGGAACCAATTTTCTAAGGAATTGGTGTTGTCCCCTTGAAGACCAATATTCAAACAATGCAGTGCCAGTCAGTGGCAGGCATCCTGCACGGCTGGGGAAGAGAGACTGTAGGAGGGAGGATGGGGAGCAACCCAAAAGATTGAAAGACACATTCACTGGCCAATTACTGCAAGCTTCTAGCTTTACAGGACCAATTGGTAGTGGCTTCGAGGTGGGCATAGGGGGTGGCCCTGAAGCAGGCATAAGGGACATTAGTGGGACTTGGGGGGGTAGCATCCCAGCAATCAGGAGACATAGTTTACACATAAAGGCTGACCAATGATCATCAAAATCACATCCTGCAGCACTTTGACAGAGGGCATAAGAGAATATCTATTGACTCTTTCCTAAACAGATGCTTCTGACTTCCCAGTAACAGGTGGGGGACAGATGTTGGGATGGTCACAGCACAGAATGAGGATATTTGGTTGACCTTTCTGCTGGCCAATTGGCATCAAAAACTGATCTTATACCACACTGGGTGTTTTTACACACACATTTCTCCTGGATGTTTGCTGTTACATCCTGAACTTCCTGTGTGTCTAAATCACTCACCCAGAGCGTAAACATCTGGCTCTTTGAACTTCTGCATAGAATGTCTCCCAGAACGTTTGTGTGTAAAAGGTTCTCCTGGTAAACTTCTTTGCTCCAGGCAGCTGTGGTCACTTGGTTTCAATGGCAGACTGTCACATCTACAGCTGTGGCTACTTTAGGCTGCCTCAGTGGCTACTTTAGGCTGCCTTTAGGCTCAGGGCAGTGTTTGTGTGAAAAATGAATCCAGAACTTACTTATGGACTTGCAAACCCAGAAGATTGGAAAATCTGGAACTTTAACATGTGTGTAAAAATGCCCAGTGACACGTAAGAGAATCCCTGGCATACGTGCCTTATCTACATATGATGTGCAGGCATATAAAATTAGGACCCTTTATCACATATTTCTTATACTTGGCAGAGATGATCATGAAAGTGTGATATACAGCCCTGACAAATTTCATGTATACTGGTTGGACTACAAAGATGTTAGTCAGAAATACATTTATATGTTAATTTCAGATACCACCAGGACCCTTTATACAATCCTTCTGAAAGTTGGGATAGTAAATATAGGAAGGGGTATAAATGTGCCAAGTTTCATCTACATTAAACGTGAGGTAAAGACGTTACAGCTAAGAATGTATATGAAGAGTTTTGCAAAATAAATTAATTCAACTGCTTCTACAATTGGATTCCTTTATTCAATCATTTTGAAATTTGGTACACATAATACCTTCCACTGGAGGTATCTTTACCCCAGGTTTCAGTCAAATATAGTAAAAAAACCAAAAACGTTACAGCTGAAAATGTGTTTTCCATTGAAACCAATGGAAAATGAAAACAAAAGCAAAAACAAAAACGACAATTTGATATTTATGAAAATGAAAATGACAGATTTAAATAACAAAAATGAAAATGACGTGGGCCCCAGGTGCACTGCACACCTCTACTGGGCATTCCAAGCCAGTAGTGCCTCTCTGCTTGGTTGCAGGGAAGGTTCAGCTGCAGTTGGGTGGGAGGGAGGTAATTTGCTGACTATATTCTGGAATGATTCTGAGTATTCTGTGACACAGCATCTCAACTAATTGTTATACTGTGTAGGCAGGCAGTTTTTAGCCTATTTTATATATCTAGATATGGAGATGTTAAAAGAAGCAGAGTGTAGCTCATGGAAAGATGAGCTCAAGGTCAGAATTCAGGTAGGATGAATCATAGAGTAACTTGACAAGGGCAGTGAGAGGTCTCATTGGTTAGCTGATCAATTTGAAACCAGCTGAAAACACAGGTTTCAAAATAATTGGCCTGGACATAAGGGAATGCCTTTTATACCATTTTTATTCAGAAGAAACAAGTGTCTGCTCCCTGAGGATAGCACAGATAGCAATAACTTCAAGGAAGCCCTGACTTACTGTGAGAGAATAACACTAATTTAAGAACAGTGTGCAGGGCTTTGAGCAAGGGGAAGACATGAGGCTAATGAACCATTATCAGTGAAATATTTTATAAGGTTACGGGGGTCGGGGAGAGTTTTATGGTGGATAGAGAGCTCATGAAAGATGTAGGAGTTGCAGATCTGGTTCTGAAATCCTCTGTTTACAGTCTGGGGCCAATCCATATCTTGACCATGTACTTTCTGCAAGTGTTGGTCATGCATTGCAGAACCATTGTGCATCGCATGGACATGCGCCCCTTGCACACTGTGCACACGCAAGATATGGATTGGCCCAAATGGGTATAGCAGAGGCAAAAACAGACTTTCTCGCATTGCTTCATCCATACACTTTGGGTGGAACTAGAGAAGCTACCTCTAGCCTGTGCCCATCCAGTCCTTTGCTTCTGTGCATGCCGTCCTTACTGGCAACAAGGATGTCATTGTCAATTCATTCCAATTGTTCAAAGAAGCAATTTGTTGTCCGCCAGCAACCACCTGGAAATAAAGCAAAGGAGCCTTTACTTTATCAGGGATCAGTTATACCATACCCAGCCACTTTCCACTTAATGTTGATTTCTGCTGTCACAAACAAAGTGGGGGGTAGTTTATTCTAGTTGGCAGCAGGCATAAACTATCAACGGCTTGGTTTGAGAAAGGAAAAATCAATGCTAAAAGGAAAGTGGCCATCAGCAGGATGACAGATCATTTTAAAGGCTCTATTTTATCTTCAGTTTCCTGCTTGTGGACAGTGCAGTGGCTGCATGATTTGCTAGTTAGCTTCATAATGACAGAATCCTTCAATAATCTTCTGACTGGCCTAAATTAATTTCCTCTCCTTGAATCTATTTCTTATGGACAACTTTATGAAAAAAGATTTCATGACACACTTATTTTCTCTCCAGGTTTAATCTGTATTTTTATCATGAAAAAAGCCAAGTATATTTTACATAAATTAAACAATTGGTGGTCCAAGAATTTGGGAGAGAAAGTGAAAATTTACTAAAAATTCCAAATTCTAAAAAATTCTAGTAAATGTTTAGGTCATTAAGCGCATTTGTTCCATGGCCATATGCACTACAACAGTATTGGACAACTGTGTTGGGCAGTCATTATTTCCTAGACTAATTTAGAGAACCTGGGAGGCAAATATATGGGAAGAAAAAATCCACTGTGATGTTGTCTATACTGGACTTCAAGATGATGCCGCCTGGAGGCCAATGCCAGCTCAGAATGGTGCAGAACTCTTGCTAAGCAGAGTTGTATGCTGAGACCACATAATACTTCTGCCCTGAGGTCTGCAGTACTTAATTGTCGGATTCCAGATAAAGCTCAAGATCACAGCATGTTTTTAAATGAGCAAGGCTTGAGGGGAGGGGATCTATGGTCGGTGTGTGGGATGGCAGCAGGGTGCCCATGCACATAAAGTGCATGGGGAATGCTTCAGATGAGCAGCTCCCAGCATGGCTTCCCCATCCACAGAGGTGACCACCCTGGCCCGCACAAGGCATTCTGGATTTTTCAGGAGTGCTCAGCTCATGGCCATGGGTGGCCACTGCATGGGTCATGGGAGTCTGCCTCCCCATACACCAACTTCAAACAAGTGGTTCGATGTGCGGATATTGGGGGGGCATGGGTGGACGAGTCTCATTTAAAAACACGATTAGTTGTAATTTCAACTGGGTCAAAATTACAGTCAGAATTTTATGCCTGAGTAGGAAATGTTGGAAATGAATGTTTATGTCCAACATAAATTTAATCACCCTCCATTTTTACGCTGAAAATTCTGATGTTGAGTAAACATGCAACTTTGATTGGTTACTCATTTTTCCTATTAACAGGCAAGTATTTTCATTCAATGGGTTACTAAATCCTACATTCTAGCCCCCAAACATTTGTATGTGAAGGCGTGGTTTTCATTTTGATTCCAGCGAATAGACAGCGAATAGACAGCAAAATAGGAACACTGAGTTTGGAAACCAAACAAATACATTGGGTGTTTTTACACACACCTTTCTCCTAGGGGTGTGCATGTCGTTTTCATTATTACTGAATCCAGACAAGATGGAGGTGATGCTGGTGGGTTAGGCAGTGAGGGTGATGGCCCCAATAATTGATGGAGTCTGCCCTCTGCCGGTTCCCCAGGTGTGGAGTCTGAGGGTACTCCTTGACACGGAGCTCCACTTGGATGCTCAGGTGGAGTCTATGGCAAGGAGCGTCTTCCGCCAATTACATCTGGTGCTTCGGCCGTATGTTTTGGACTCTGACCTGGCCACCATCGTCCATGCTTTCATCACCTCTAGGCTTGACTACACGCTTTACGTGGGGCTACCCTTGGTGATGGTTCGGAAACTGCAGCTGGTGCATAATATGGCAGCCCATCTACTGGTGAGACTGGATTGTCTGGAACATATCACACCAGTTCTTCGGTCTCTGCACTGGCTGCTGGTAGTCTTCTGGGCCCGATTCAAGGTATTGGTGCTTGCCTCGGCCTGACCTATTTGCAGGACCGCCTCACCCCCTGGGTCCTGGATCGGCCACTGCAGTCATCGAGGATGCTCTTGTTGAGGTCCCCAGAGTCTGCCGGGAGGCCACAATGGGGAGGGTCTTCTCGGTGGTGACTCCGCAGCTGTGGAACTCCCTACCAGTGAAGGCCCATTTGGCCCCGGACCTCCCCTTGTTTCGACGCTATTGCAAGACGTGGATGTTACACCTGGCCTTTGAAGGGGAGGATAGGTAGGGTGGGGGGAATGGGTTAGGGTAGTACATGGTCAGGGATATTTTTAAGTTGGTTTTCATGTTATTAATGTTTAGTATTGTACGCCGCCCAGAGCTGCTTGTGGCAGGATGGACAGGTTAAAAATGCTTAAAATAAATATATAAATTAAATTACAATAATGATAACATTTGTCATTTTTGTTTTCATTATTGCAATAACAAAAATGACAACCGACAACAATGACAACGATAACAAAAATTACAACTGACAAAACAACAATGATAACAAAAACAACAACCTAGAATACTGGTAACGATAATGATAACAAAAAGGATAACAAAAATGATAATAAGAAACAATAACGAGAAACAAAAATGACAATGTCATTATCGTTGTTATTATTAGTGCTGTGGCAGTTGGGCTGAACTCTTGAACTGTGCCTGTGTTGGGAGGGGTGAGCAGCTCAGAAATATCTGATGGATGTATCGCTGGTCAATGAGCAGTGCAAGCAGGCCCCAGTAGTCTCATGGCACTCTGTAATTGCTCAATGCCTGCTGCCTTCCACAACCAATCGGGGGGCTCTGGGGGAGGGCAATGCAACCCTTTATAATGAAAGGGTCAAGCTTTTTCTCTCTGTTCTGTGAGAGCTCTGCTTGTCAGGTTGCGTTTACAGAACTGTGGTGCTTGCACACAAAAAATCCTCCCTAGCTCTCATTGTATTACCACCAATACCTTTCCTTCCTCATACCCTACATTTTACCTTCTCTCTTTCCCTGCCCTTCTCCCCCCCCCCATACATTATATATAGATAGGTAGTATACTTTAGATATAGATATATATTATAGACATATAGATTAGATACAAATAGTTATACAGATAATTGATTAGATAATAGATAGATTTCCTTTTCCCTTTCCCTTCTCCCTTAGGTTTAGATAGATATTAGTTGTGCAGGGGAATCAATAACGATACCAATACCAATACCAAAAATAAAATCTTTGTTTGAAATGGTATCGATATCAATATAGATATCAATAAAGATAATGAATACTATTGATATCGATGCCGATAACGATATCGATAACAAAAATGAAAACTACATTGTCATTAATAACAATAATGAAAATGACATTTTTAATAATGAAAATGAAAAACGAAAATGACATGGGGGGGCCTGGTGCACACCCCTACTTTCTCCTGTATGTTTGCTACTGTAACCCCAACTTTCTGTGTGTCTAAATCACTCACTCAAATCTTATATAACCAGCTCTTTGACCTTCCAGATATTCTCATGGATTTAAGAAGTTTTTGATCTCTGTGGATTTACAAATCTGGATCCTGTAACATCCGGGTGTCTCCCAGAACCTGTGTGTTTAGAAACATCTCCTGGAAAACTGCTTTGGTCCTGGCAGCCATGGTCACGTCATTTCCATGGTAGCCCCTCTTCTCTACAACTGAGCTCTTTAGCACCACTACTTCAGGCTGCCTCAGGGCAGTGTGTGTGTGAAGAATGCATCCAGGACCTGACTTGTGGACTTGTGAATCCAGAGAATTGAAAGACGAGCAGCACTTTATGGTGTGTGTAAAAGCAACCAATGTCTTTGCTTTGTTAAAATATAGTTTAAATAATTTGATGATTCCAAAATTCTACAATTTGAATATGAATTTGAAATGCTAAATTTATTAGCAAAACTGGATTAATTCTGTTTAATGAGTCCATGTTCTAAGTTTGAAAAGGATGGTGAGATTTGCTGGGACCACTTTAATAAAGTTTTCAAATGGTTGGTGTTAAGTTTCTTCATTTCTGGTTGCATTTTACAATAGCCCTGTCAGGATTTGGAGGTTGCTTTCCATCTCCACTGTAGGCTGCATACTGCAATTTGATGTGCACATACCCTTATAAAAAACAAAATTTGATTCATATGCGTGCATTAATATAAATCACTTGATTGCAGATGGAAACATATGTATATTGGCTGTTTTATTTCATTTTCTGGCATGGCCACTCACACATTCCATTTTCATTAAGAAACTGGATGACATGTTCTTTTCTCTTGTCTCATCCCAATTTCTTTGTATTCCTTTCCCTCTCCTTTTTCTTTTCTCCTTCTCTTTCTCCTTTCTCCATTTTCCTGCATGTGTGTCATATAGTCATAGAGTCCCTGAGCTAGAAGAAACCTGAAGGGTCATCTAGTCGAATGGGTGAACGTGGTTCGGAAGTTAGGAGTTTGGACCGAACTCCACCAGTTTGGTTGACTGAATTGAACTTCCGAACCGAACTCGATTTTCGAACCGAACCGAATTTCCGAACTCGGTTCTGTTCGCCCATCCCTAAAAGATAATATTCCATTTAGTTCAATGGGGTTTGAATTTCTGAACTCTGTTCGGAAGTTCAGAGTTCGAACCAAACTCAGATAGTTTGGTCAACCAAACCGAACTTCTGAACCAAATTAGATTTTCGAACTTAACCGAACCGAATTTCCGAACTCGAGTCTCCTGCACCAATGAAGAATAGTTTGGGATCATGCCCAAACTACAGACACACAGACAAACACAGACAAACACACACACACACACACACACACACACACACACACACAAATTGATACAACAAGAAATAATAAAAATAAAATAATAAAAATAATAAAAATCTGCCACAAGTAGAGATATGGGCCAACCAAAGCACACAAATGCCTCAACTAGCAAGGAAGAGTCTTGTAAAATAAACAAAACAACAAAATCTAGGTTTCTCAAGCAAGTGAAACCCACCCATACTTAAGGGAAAGGCAAAAAACCCTCTGACTTTACTGCGAATCTGACCCAAGAAAAAAAATTCATTCCTGACTCCAAACGTGGTGATCAGTTAGACCCTCAGCATGTGTGTGTGTGTCCCACCAATCAAGCACTGAACACAGAATTATAGCACCCAGACACCAGAATTATAATACACCACTAGCCACATCTCCAGTTGCATCCTACTATGATGCTTCACAATCGCCCCTTCGTGGCCCCATTGAAGAGTGGGGTTGCTGTGAAGGGCCTTTTGACATGTCCCCCCCTTTTGTTTGGACAGAGCAAGGGACAGGGTTTGAGGCTGTGGTCTGAGCACTAGCTGGGCCTGCAGGAATTGCCAAACCAATGCCCCTTCAAGGCCACATGAGCAGAGCGGCCCAGTCAAGGTTTTCCATGTGCCTGGCTCAAAGGGCACAAAAATGACAGTCTCATAATTTAAATACATGCTGGCCATTTTGAGACCAGCAGTCAGGCATCATTGGAGGAAGAAGCACCCACCCATCCTTCCATTGAGCTGTTGTGGGTTGCCTGATGTGTTTGGAAAGGAATTTTTACAGAAAACCCATATTGGCTACTGGGAATTCTGGTTTCCGTCTTTCCCACGGTGTTCTTAATTTTATTCAGTTGGCTAAAAGGTTTAGAGCTGGGTGTCTATCTTTGACTTTGTCGCACTCAGGTGAGGATCTAGCAGTCTTAAGGTTATATTAAGCAGAGGGAGTGACTTCAAGGATGGAGACATCTCCTTAAGAGATGGGGAGGTGGAACATGGTGCATAAGCAGAGTGCGGCTTAGTGTTGGGACCACACCCCTGGGCAAGGTAACTGGGGCACCCTAGGGGCCTATGCAGTTCAGTGAACCAGTGCCTTGCTCCAGTCCCTGGGGGACATATTGTCCTCCCTCACCCATGATTTGCATCATGGGATGGAGGGGGAGACGTAGTTTGATAAGCTGATGGGAACGGGGATCTGAGGGTGCATCAGGACCATTTCTCAGTTGAGTTAGCTGTTATTAATAATAATAATAATAATAATAATAATAATGAAGAAGAAGAAGAAGTGGTTGTGGTTGTGGTTGTGGTTGTGGTTGTGGTTGTGGTTGTGGTTATTATGCTGGATCCAAATTGCATGTGGGCAAGTCCCCACCCAAGTTTGTTTAAGAATAAAAAGTGCAGTCACAAAAACAACAGAAAACTTTTTTGTCCTTGTCTCATTTGGGGTGCACCAACAAAGAAGAAAAAACAAACAAACAACCCTAAACCCAAATGTATTCTGGAGGAGGAGAATTTGAAGCGTGAGTCCACCAAGCAGATGAACAGCAGCACTGCTTCAGGCTGCTGCCCCAGGTTTGTCTGGCCCACTCTGCTGGCGGTGGTCCAGGGTGTTCTGGAGAACCTCTAGTGGGGCTGCCTCAAAGAGCAGGCTCAGCCTGCTCCACTTCCACATCTAGTGGGGAGCTTTTAAATGGACCGACCAGCCTGGAGGTAAAGCGGGACTGTGGCCCATTTAAAAGGATCCAGTGAGAACTGTCAAGTGCGCTGTGCTTTTGAAAATCTGTCCCTTATTTTGGCACCTAATTGGCATCTGGTGCCAAATAGGTGCCAAATCTAAACCTTTGATAATAAAACTTTTTGATTTTCCAAATCAATTCTTTTGAAAATCTAATGCCAAGAGTGATGTTTATATTTCACCAAGCAATTATGTTTTGCTCTTTAGATGAAACTTGTGGTAAAGTCAATAGTGGTATGACTGTGAGATTTTTACATTGCTTTACATTTTAAAGCTGTCTGTTGTAGTAAGCATCATTTATTTTCCCACAGGCTGTGCATTATTCTGGTTTTAAAAATGGTGCTGCTGACCAGTGGTTGCCCTTTCCTGGGCTTTCGCTTAGTCGCTAATCCATCTCTTTCACTCTTGAATCTATAGGAAAATAAATGGCCCTATCATAATGTTCTTTTGTTGTGACTTCACACAAAACAACAAGAGAGTGAATGAGAAATCTAACACATGCTGTTATTAGCAACAAGAGAAACAAATTCTTCTCTTACCTTTAAACAAATCTGAAATAAGAGAGATCCAATCTAAGGAGTTATTATTATTATTATTATTATTATTTATTATTATTAATTATAAACATATATATAACGCCAGTAATGTGACTTGGTGCTGTACAGAACATAGAAATAGACCGGTCCCTGCCTGGGCTTACAATCTAAAAGACAAGGAGGGCGAGACAGGGATAGGCGACAGTGGGAGAGACAGGGGAGAAGACCAACAAACAACAAACATTCAAGCGGATGCGAAGTCTCAGGTGCGTGTGCTTGGCTTGGTTACAATCAGGTTGGTTGCAGCAGTCTGCAGAGGAGGGAAGACAGTAGGTCTGCATTGGGCAGGCATTGGGAAAGGCGTGAGGAAAAAGTGGGTCTTGAAGAGGGATTTGAAGGAGCGGAGGGAGGGGGAAAGGCAGATGTGGGTAGGAGGAAGTTCCAGGCATGAGGGGCAGTGAGGGAGAAGGGTCGAAGGCGGTTAGGTGAGCAGGAGAAACAAGGGAGAGTGAGGGAGGGGACAGAGGAAGAGCGGAGAGCACGTGCAGGAGCGCGTAGGGAGATTAGGTCTGAGAGGTAAGGGGGAGCTTGGTCATGGAGCGCTTTGAACGTGAATACCAGGAGTTTAAACAGGATACGTTCAGGAAGGGGGAGCCAGTGAAGAGAGAAGAGGAGAGGATGCACATGGTCGACGCGACAGGCAGAGTGAGTGACCTTGGCAGCGGAGTTTTGGATTGCGATAAGGGGGGACAGGTGAGAGCGAGAGTAATCGAGGTGAGAGAAAACCATGGCATGAACAAGGGTTTTGGCCGAGGAGGTAGAGAGAAAGGGGCGGATCCGGGCAATATTATGGAGGGCGAATCAGCAGGATTTGGCGACAGAGTCAATGTAAGGTTTAAAAGAGAGGNNNACAGAGTCAATGTAAGGTTTAAAAGAGAGGTGCGTGTCGAAGATGAAGCCCAAGCTATGGGCTTGGAGAACAGAATGAATGGTGACTCCATCGATGCAGATGGGCAGGTTAGAGGGAGAAGAAGAGGAGGGAGGAAAAATGAGGAGTTTAGTCTTGGCCATGTTGAACTTGAGTTGACGTTGGGACATCCAGGCGGAGATATCAGATAGGCAGTTGATGAGGTGTGAGCGGACAGAGGAGGAGAGAGAGGGGGTAGAAAGATAGAGCTGGGTGTCATCAGCGTAGAGATGGTATTGGAATCCGTGGGAGGCAATAATTTTGCCATGGGACAGGGTGTAAATAGAGAAGAGGAGAGGGCCAAGGACAGAACCTTGGGGGACCCCAACCACAAGGGGGTTGTAGGAGGAGCTCAACTCGGAGAGTGACACTTTAAAGGAGCGGTCAGAGAGGTAGGAGGAGAACCAGTCAAGGACAGAGCCACGGAAGCCCAAAGAGTAAAGCGAGTCCAATAGGCGCGAGTGGTTGACAGTGTCAAAGGCAGCAGAGAGATCAAGGAGGACAAGAATGGAGTAGAGGTGCTTAGATATAGCTACAAGTAGATCATTGGTGATCTTGGCCAGGGCAGTTTCAGTAGAGTGGAGGGGGCGGAAGCCAGATTGGAGAGGGTCCAGGGAGGAGTTGCCAGATGGGGTGGGAAAAGAGAGTCAAGGGTCGAGGAGAGAGAGGTGTTGAGAGTGGAGGTGGCAGAGTCAGGGGAGGGGGAGGAGAAAATGGAGGGGAGGAGGGGGGATAGAGAGGAGGCAAACTCCATGGGGGTAAAGGCCTGCTTCACTGTTATATGTTGCTCCACTGTCATCTTTACTGTACAAAGCAACATGTGTGAATTCAGTTCTCCCATGCATTTAATTTCAAACATATTAATAGGCCCGATCCTAAACTCACGCATGCAGGTGATGTGCATGCTGCATTCAGACATGGGTAGTGCACAGCTTGCACACACATTGCTCATGCACCCTTTTGCACAGTGTGCAGTGTTTATGATTGGCCTGAATATCTTCAAAGGAGCTACTGGAGCTAAACAGGAGTCAATGGAGAATCACATCCCAGGTCTTCAATGAAGATGAATAAAGTGAATCTGTCAAATGGGAATGATTGCTGGATGTGCTGCTCAACTAGCTTTACTTTTTCTTTTTCAAGTGAACACACTTTTAATCAACAACTTTAACTGGGTATTAGCACCAGAAAACATTTAAATACAATTTTAACCTTAGCTTTATTGGATCCTGTCCAATAAAGAAGAGCTGGTTGACAATGGGTGAAAATAGGCATGATGCTAACCACCTTTTAACCACCCTTGGTGGTTATTTATGCACGTTGCAGGGCTGTATTGGTGCCCTATGCAGCTCTGAAACATACATAAATGACCACCAAGGGTGGTTAAAGGGTGGTTAGTGTCATGTCTGTTTTCACCCAATGTAAAGGTGGTAGGCGGCTTGGGTGAAAATGACCATGAAATTGTCTTTTTCTGAGCTTTCTGAACTCAGTAAAGGATAAATACCAGAAACAGGTCATTTAACATTTTTAAAAAGCTGATGTAACAAAGTTAGATAGTGGTAAGTTCCATGTGGATTGAAAACCTCTTATAAAAAGGAGCTCAGAGGGGTGGGCAGTAGAGCTTAAGTGGTGAGCCAATTCTGTAGCCACAGTTGGTAACTGCAATTCTGTATAGTTAATTAGCTCACCGATCAGTATCCACTTACTGCCCCAGTTAGCCGACTATCCAAAATACTAATTAATACTGTTTACTTGGTGATGGTAAAACTGATTTACCATTACAGCATAATCAACATACCACTTGAACACCTTACTGTTTTTCTGTATTTAGTAATTTTTGGCTGATGGCAACGTTACTTTGGCTTTGCCATTCAACTACTAGGTACACCTTGAGAAATAGCAAAGCTGCAGCCAGCAGATTTGTGCCAGGTATTAGAGCTGAAAGTGTTATTCACATGGAATATTGGTAATTATTGGATTTGCTGTAACCAAATCAGTAACAATCAGCTACTGAATTGTAACCATTTATTAACAGTGTAACTGAGGGTGTCTTTAGACATAATATCAACGGCTGTCTGAATGTTTGTTTTGACTTTGATATGAACACCGGTTTGACCTTGTGTTCACTATGTGGTGCTGCTTAGACACAGAGTCCATCTTGAAGCAAATTGGTATTTTGCTCACCATCCGATCTCAGCACGCAAGCACTGCTGCCTCGTACCCCATGTTGTACCTGCTACCACGCCACGTGATATTATTAGACACAATGTTGGCCACGTGTTCAGTCAGAACACGCAAATTGTCCTTTTGATGCAATGATATTCACATAGCGTGTTCAACAGGTGGCCAAATTGGTGATGGGATTGTTATGGTGCTTACACACAACAGCCAAACATGTGCTTAGCGGTTTTGACACCCGATCTTTGTTATGTCTAAAGACACCCTGAGTTACCACATTACTGTATTACCACTTTGTCCCGGTTACCTTGTTGCAACATACAATTTTCCAGTCTAATTTGTGGTTAGTAGCTTGTTGCATTTGCCCATAATTCCCTTCCTGTTCACCCTCTGGACCTTGGTTTCAAGTTTAATTCAGTGTTCCCACTGGGTAATTGGTTTGGATCCCCTTCATGCTGCTTTGCTACTGGTCTGAAGTAAACTGGAAATGACAGAATGCAAAAACACAGTAAGTCAATTATTCAGTAAATTGTTTAGGTGGTAATGATAAAGAGGTATTAATTGGTATTTTGGTTAATCAGCTAACCACTGTGATATGCTGCCACCAATTGATTAACTGATTAAATATCCAGAATGTCCAGTATCAACTGTGGTTATGGAACTAAATCCCTGTTCAAGTTCTACCACGTATCCAATCGAAATTGTTTTAAACTTAAAGCTTTGATCAAGGTAAACAGGAAAGCAATTAGATGGAACTAGTTACAGTGGAACAGACAGGAAAAAAGCAATGTGGTAAACACTGCAGAGAAAGAGAATGGTAACATGTTGACTGACTTTAATAATCCATTACTACTTTGTATTTGATTGCTGTCCATACAGTTCAGTCAACTGATGTCTGGCAGTTATAAATATCCATGCAGATTACCATTTGAGCTCTCTTTGGCAGGTGTTTAAAGACTAAAAAGTCAATTTTGAAGGCACAGGAGCATGCTATTCCAATAAGTAGGAAAAATAGAAAGGTATCCAGGAGACCAGTGCCATTTGGCAGGGGGGAAGGGGTTGCTATAAAGATAAAATTATTTATTATTATTATTATTAATAATCCTTTTTCACACTCACTTTTTCACATTTATGATGTTGGTCTTCACAACATCTCCTGGCAGTTAGTTCCACAGGTTAATTTTTTGTTGAGTGGAAAAGTAGTTTCTATTTATTTATTTATTTATTTAGGCTTTAAAACTGTGACCAGTTAATTTCATTGTGTGTTCCCTAGTTCTAGTATTATGAGAAAGGATAAAAGGTGAACACAAACTCTTGGTCTTCACATTCAAGGCTCTTCATGGCCTTGCTCCCCTATCTCTCTCCGCTCTTGTATCCTGCCACTTTCCTACCCAGGAGTTTCGCTCCTCCTCTGCCACCACCCTCTTGCTTGTGACTCCCCTACTCATATAAACATCTTCACCCCTTCTCTCTTGCTGCCCCCCAGGCCTGGAACTCCCTCCCAGAATACATTTGTTCTGCTCCCTCCTGAAAACCTGCCTCTTCAGTGAGGCTTTCCCTGGCTAGTTATGAGTGAAATTGCCTCCTCCTCCTCCTTCCCTCAGAGTCTCTTCCCTGTAGGGGTGTACACCAGGCTGTCATGTTCCCCCCCCCCTTTATTCAAAAATGTAATTTTGTTATCGTTATTAACGGTAATATTATCGTTATCGGTACTGTTTCAAATGAAGATTTTGTTTTTGGTATCGGTATCATTATCAATTCTCCTGTGCAATTAATATCTATCTAAATCTAAGGGAGACAGGGGAAGGGAAAAGGAAAACTATTATCTAATCAATTATCTATATAACTATTCTAATCTATATGTCTATTAATTATTATTATTATTATTATTATTATTATTATTAAACAAACATTTATTTAGCACCAGCAGTGTACCTGGCACTTTACAAAGTAATAAAATAGACACGGTACCTGCCCCTAGGGCTTACAATCTGAGAGACAGGAGCTGTGGGAGAGACATAGGAAGGGGAACAGAGGGAGAGACAAAGGGTCTAACATTCATGAAGATGTGAGGTGTCAGGTGCACATACTTGGCTTGGTTACGATGAGATAGATAATATATATATATTGATATAGATAACCTTTATCTATATCTAATCTATACTACCTATCTATATATAATGTACAGGGGGGAGAAGGGCAGGGAAAGAGAGAAGGTAAAATGTAGCGTATGAGGAAGGAAAGGTATTGGTAATACAATGAGGGCTAGGGGGATTTTTTGTGTGCAAGCACCACAGTTCTCTAAACACAACCTGACAAGCAGAGCTCTCACAGAACAGAGAGAAAAAGCTTGGCCCTCTCCTTATAAAGGATTGCAGTGCCCTCCTCCAGAGCACCTGATTGGTTGTGGGAGGCAGCAGGCATTGAGCAATCATAGAGTGCCATGAGACTGCTGGGACCTGCTTGCGCTGCTCATTGACCAGTGATACATCCATCAGATACTGCTGAGCTGCTTGCCCCTCCCAGCACAGGCACAACTCAAGAGTTCAACCCTGTTTAGGGCTCCGAGATGTCTACTCCCTCCTCTCATCTCCACATTTCCCCTCCAAAACCCAACTGCCACAGTAGTAATAATAACGACAACGATAACGACATTGTCATTTTTGTTTTCATTATTGGTATCATTTTCGTTATTTGTTATTGTTATAACAAAAACAACATGCACACCCCAACTTCCATGTAAGTTAAGCACGTGCACCTGCATCTTCTCACACTCATGAATGCATCATCTCTCCTGAGGTTCACCTCTCACTCATCTTCCCCTTCCTTGTCTCTTAGATTGTAAGCTCTTTGGGGTAGGGACCTGTTTGTAACTACAGACTGTACAGTGCCAAGTACATCACTGGCACATAAATAATCCCCACCAACCCCATCCAATTACTTTTTATGCACCACTCATGATTTTGTAAACGTCTATCTTGTCCTTCCATCAGTCATCTCATCTCCAAGCTGAAGGACTATATCTTACTAAGCCTTTCCTCATATGGGAACCAATCCATACCTTTGACCTTTTATGCCATTCTCTGCACCTTTTTCATTGACCCTTGAGGTCCATTTCACCTGTAAGATTCTATGATTCAAAATAAGTCCTTCCTGAGATGATGTGACCAGAACTGCACACACTTTTCAAGGGGTAGGTTTACCATGAAGCCCACAGTGATATTATGATAAGAAGATAAGAACATAAAAGTGCTGTACTGAGACAGACATATGGTCCAACAAGTCCAGCATTGTGTCTCTGACAGTGGCTTCTCGTGGTCACTTTGGACCCAACCAACAGGTCATAATGGAATGAGCCATTTTCTACTGTCCACTCCCAGCTTCCAACAGCCAGAGGTTACATCCCCCAACCTGCTTGGCTAACAGTCATTAATGGACCTATCCTCCAATAATTTAGCCAGTCCTTTTTTAAACCCAGCTACACTACTGGCCTTGACCACATCCTCTGGCAACATATTCCATGAGTTAATTGTGCGCGGCATGAAATTTATTTTCCTTGTATTTGTTTTAATCTGCTGCCAAGTAGTTTCATAGAGTGTCCCCTAGTTCTACTGCTATTTGAGAAGGTAAATAACCTTTCCCTATTTACTCATTCCATACTACTTGTAATTTTATAAACTTATATCATATCCCCTCTCAGTCGTCTCTTCTCTGAAGTGAAGATCCCCAGCCTATCCAGCCTCTCCTCATACTTTAGTCATTCCCTACCCTTAACCATTTTTGTTGCCGTTCTCTGTATTAGAGCTGCAACTGGGTACCTGGCCAATTGAGCAACCTGTCAAATTTGGGGTGCTTGACTCGCCCTGGTCACGTTCATGCACCAACTGGTGCCCAAACACAACCCGATGGGTCTGTCCATTGGCAGATGTTGGCAGTAGGGTTGTGCAAATGCGGTTCGGATGTTCGGAGTTCGGACCGAACTCAGTCTGTTTGGATGTCCGAACTGAACGTTCAAACCGAACTTGAAAATGGTCGAACAATTCGGCCATGTTTGGATGAGTTCAGGGGTGGGAAAAACTTGACTTTGGGTGGGAAAAACGTGACTGGAAGGGGGAGGCAGCTGAGGAGCAGACTTCCTGGCACCAGGGGTGGAGACCAGGGGTTGTTTCAGGGTCAAATGATAACAATACCGAAAAAAACTTTGAATTCGGTATCAGTACCGATACCGCTATTTTCGAATGATGAGCCAAGTTTGGCCAAACCGAACTCCACCGAACCGAACAACTGAACCTGAACTCGGGTTTCTAACTGAATGACCGAACATCCGAACATCCGAACCACATTCTATTCTCAC
Organism: Sphenodon punctatus; assembly: GCA_003113815.1. Lineage (NCBI taxonomy): Eukaryota > Metazoa > Chordata > Lepidosauria > Sphenodontia > Sphenodontidae > Sphenodon > Sphenodon punctatus. The sequence goes on from QEPC01007016.1 coordinate 453,761, forward strand.
ATCCCTAGTCGGCAGCCCATAGGGTGGGATACCCAGGTGTGAAGCAGAGCAGAAGCTTTTTCTGAGTGGGGGCGGGGGGGAGAGAAAGGAGGCCTCATTCCATGTACGTGTGCCTCCCTAATAGGTCTCCTGCAGGGAAGTGCAGTGTAGTGCTCTCCTAGTATGGGTTCTCATTGGAACAGGGTACCCATTAGGGAGGCACATGAACATGGGAAGAACACTGTTTGCTCCCCTGCTCCCCCCCCCATCACAAAAATCTAAGCAGGGAAGTTCTCTATAGGCCAGGGAGAAGTAGGGAACAGAAAGGAGACTTGGGAATAGCAGCCCTCGTGTTGAGGTGAGTCATCCTGGGGCACAAGGAACTGTGACTGGTATGTTGGAGGCAGCCAGGGGTTTCCTGTGATGCCCCTGTTAATACCCACATTTTCAGGCACCGGGTACCCAACGGGGGGATGGGTACCCCATCGGATGCCTGCTGTAGGGTGACCCAAAATGTAGGTATTACCAGCAATTATTCTGAAATGGGGTGACCATAACTGCACACAATATTCAATGATATTTTCCATTTTATTTTGTGTCCCTTTCCGAATAATGCCTACCATTGCTTGCCTTTTCTATTACTGCTGTGCATTCAGCTGCTGTTTTCAGTGACCTATCCATAATATCTCAAGATCCTTTTCCTGAATGGTAACACCTAATTTAAAACACAACATTGTGTATGTATAGTTGGGACTATTTTTTTCCCTGCATGTATCACTTTGTAGTTATCAATTCCAGAAGAGTAGCCATGTTAGCCTTGTGTGTTATCCATATGCATGCTTTAACTTTGACACTTTTCACACAGACACTCTAACACTGATAAGATGGCTTCTACATTTTATTATACATGTTGCAGGGCACCCATACAGCACACCTGCTGCCCTGCAACATGTAGAATAAAATGTAACACCCACCTTATCAGTGTTAGTGTTTGTGTGAAAAGGGCCTTCATTTATGGACCAACCACAGCATGGGGACAAGCAGTAATATTATCCTCTCAAAAGTCTGCATTGTTGAGGAAAGCAGTCTCCATTGAATTGCATGTAGTCATAACCATAGGATTCGCCTTCTGTGCACTGTTCCCAAATGCCTGTGATACCAATGAAGAGGTACCTATTTTGAAAAGGTTACCTGCTTTGTGTGCCAAAGCTGGAGCAGCTTCCTTTAAATGGGTTTGCAGCTTTTGAGGAAACCATCCCTTTGTTCTTGGCCTCCATCCTTACTATAATTATCATTCCTGCTCCTAGTGCATTTCCACTTCCTTTATGGAAAAACATACTTCAGACAAAGCAGAGCACAAAATAGGAAAATGCTTGAGCATTCAGGTCAAGAACACCGAGAAGATGCTTATCTTATGTGATGGAGAAGGCATGGTCATTTGGTTCCACAACACTCACCCAGCATTCATTAACTACACCCACGGTATTGGGGTTCAGAGTATGTGGAGCTTGCCATGTGGGCTAATGCTGGCTACTACGACCCCACCTGTTTGTGTGTGGGCTATTAGGTTGCATAGGAGTTGGTATGTGTTTGGGGAGGAGTAAGAAATGGCTTGTAGCTGCTGTTGCTGTGACAGGAAATGGACTGCTGAAGAGGAGGCCTGAGGCTGGCTTGGGTGTGAATTGATTGGCGAATCAGCTTGGATTGGATTTGAGCTTGGGAGATATTTCTCTCTTTCTCTCTCTACAGCATTTCCACATCCTCCTCCCTGCCTCTCCCTCTCAGTCTTGATATGACTGCCCAGGGCTCTCAAGAGAGGAATCTGAGCTTCCTAAGTTGCTAAAGTGTCTGAGGAGGAGTGGAGGAAAGTGGAAGTGTTTGGCTTCCATCCCCCCTGCTCCACTTTATTTTATTTTATTTTTATTTTTAATTTAAGAAAGATTTGTAGTCCACACCCTCTTGCACATTGGCAACCCGGGGCAGCGTACAACATAAAATATAACAATAAAATATAACAATAAAATCATTAAAAACATTAAAATACCATCATAAATATAAATGATAGAGGCACATAAAATATAAGAAATATAAAATAGCAGCTAACAAATGCTCCCAACCCAACCTCCCCACCCCCCAGGAGGCCCAGCAGAACAACCAGGTCTTACAACACCTATGAAAAGAGGTGAGATCTGGGGAGAGACGGGCCTCCGACGGGAGAGAGTTCCACAGCCGAGGCGCTCCGCGGTAGCCTCTCCAGAGTAGCCCCTCTACAGTAGCCCCTCCACAGTAGCCCCTCCACAGTAGACTCTCCAAGCCTCTCCACAGTATCCACCCGGTCTACCCAGGGGACCTCAAGTTGGGCATCCCCGACCGACTGCAGGGGCCATAAAATGACCCAAGACTGGAGGCAGTCTCACAGGTAACCAGGACCCAAACTGTTTAGGGCTTTATAGGTCATAACCAACACCTTGAATAGGATCTAGAAGACAATAGGCATCCAGTGCAGAGTTTGGAGCACCAGTGTAATGTGCTCGCGGCGACCTGTCCCTGTTAGGAGGTGGGCCTCCGCATTCTGCACCAGTTGCAGCCTCCAGACCATCGCCAAGGGTAGCCCCACATAGAGTGCATTACAATAATCCAGTCGGGCGGTAATGAAAACATGGATGATGGTGGCCAGATCCGAATCCAAAACATACGACCGAAACTGTTGCACCAGATGTAGTTAGCGAAATGCTCATCTTGCCACAGCCTCCACCTGACCATACAGGGGAGCTGAAGGTCGAGGAGCACCCCCAGACTCCAGACCTGAGCAGCTGGGGGGGCAAACCCCACCAATGATGGGAGCCACCACACCCCCAGCCCTACCCATGAACATCACCTCTGTCTTGTCGGGATTCAGCCTCAGTCGGCTCGTTCTCATCCAGTCCCTCACAGCTGCCAAGCACCGGGTAAGCACTGAGACTGCCGGGCCTGAGTCTCCATAAAACAAGAGATAGAGTTGTGTATTGTTGGCGTGCTGATGACATCGTATGCCAAACCCTCTCATAACATCACCCAGCGGTTGCATATACACATTGAACATGAGAGGGGACAGAATAGAACCCTGTGGGACTCCACACATGAGATTCTGGGGAGACCATGTACAGTCCCCAAGAACCACACGCTGTGTTCTCCCCACCAGAAATGTGTGGAACCATCCAAGAACAGTTCCTCTCACCCTGGTCCGGTCCCACAGCCTCGCCCCCAACATCTCATGATCAATGATATCAAATTCTGCTGACAGATCCAGTAAGATCAAAATTGAGGCTCTTCCCTGATTTAATTAATGGCGCAGGTCATTGACCAAGGCCACAAGTGCAGTCTCCATGCCAAACTCGGGGTGAAAGCCAGACTGCAATGGATCAAGGAAACCGACCCGGTCCAGATGCCCCTGTAGTTGCCGTGCCACCACCCACTCAATAACCTTCCCTAAAAAGGGAAGGTTAGACACTGGCTGATAACTGTCTAGGGAGTCAACATTCAGAGATGGCTTCTTGAGCAGGGGCCACACCACCGCCTCTTTAATATGGTTCGGCACTCTACCCTCCCTAATGGAGGCGTTGACCACCCCTGCCAGCAACGGTCCTAATGTCTCCCGGCTGGCCTTCACCAGCCAGGACGGGCATGGGTTTAGTTCACAAGAGGTGGCCCGGACACTCCCAAGAACATCCACCATGTCAGCGGATGACATCCCCTGAAACTGATCTCATAACAACTGACATAATGGGGCTTCCTGTACCTCTGATACCTCCACTGTTGTAAATGCGGTGTTGAGGTCGTGTTTAATTTGAACGATTTTATCCACAAAAAAATCAGCAAACATGTCACAGCGGGCACTGGAAGATTCCAGTTCCAGGCGGAGAGAGGCCAGACTGACCAGTCTCTGCACCACCCAGAAAAGCTCTGCTGGACATGATTTAGCAGACACAATGAGGGCAGCAAAGAACTCCTTCTTTTCTTCCCACACCACAACAGCATAAGCTCTTAAACTGGCTTTATGCTGCAATCGGTCCGCTTCAGCACGAGTCTGATGCCACCGGCACTCTAACTGCTGTAAATTCTCCTTCATCCGGCGCAGGTCCTACGTAAACCATGGCGACCCCCTCCATTGTCTCTCTGGAAGCGGATGCTTGGGAGCCATTCGGTCAATAGTCTCAACCAACAAGCTGTTCCAGAAGGAAATGAGGTCATTGAGTGAACGATCATCAAGATCGGAAGGCATTTCCCATGAGCATTCTGGAACCTCTCAGGTTCCATAAGTCTCCAGGGGCGCACCCAATGAACCAGCCCTGCACCTTTCCGGAGGCAGACCTGCGTAGGAGACTGGTCTGGAGGAGGTAATGATTTGTCCATGACAGGGGTGAAACCAGAACATCCACCACCACTGGATCCCCCGCCTCAAGGCCGGTGCAGAACATCAGGTCAAGGGTATGTCTCCCCTCATTGTCGGGCCCTTAACCCTCTGAGACAATCCCATGGTTGTCATGGCATCCATGAACTCAAGCTCTGCTACCCCTAAACTGGCATCAGCATGGATGTTGAAATCCCCCAAGATCAAAGTCCTCGGCAATCGCAAGACCACCTCCGATACCAATTCCGCTAGATCATGTAGGGATGCTGCGGTACAGGTAGGTGCACTGTATATGAACCCAAACCGTGATCTGTCTCCTGCCAAATTGAACACAAGGTGGACCTGCTCCATGCCCAAGATGGTCTGCACAGAATACTGCCTCACAGACTAAGGCTGCATTCAGATGTGCGTTTAAATTGCACAGCAGCGGCAGTGGCATCATGCGATTTAAAGCAACGTGCACTTCCGGGTTGGTGTGAATGCACCGAGTGCACACATTTCAGCGTAACGTGAACTGCTGGAGTGCGGTTTTCAAAGCTGCTCTGAGCAGCTTTGAAAACCGCACTCCAACAGTTCGCGTTACGCTGAATTGGTGCATTCACACCAACCCGAAAGTGCGTGTTGCTTTAAATGCCACAATGCCGTTGCCACTGCTGTGTGATTTAAACGCACATCTGAATGCGCCCTAAGTGTCCTTAAAAACAACAGCCAAACCACCTCCCCGCCCCTCCGATCTAGGCTGATGCTGCACAGAGTTAGGGATGGGTGAACAGATCGCGGTTCGGGTTCGGCCGTTCGGTTCGACTGCTTTCGGTTCGTCTGTTCGGTTCGGCAGTTCGATTAGTTCGCCGGGTTCAGGTTCGTCCGTTCGGTTCGTCCGTTCTGTTCAGCCGTTTGGCAGTTCGGTTTGTCCGTTCGGGAAATGTTATAGGTGGTTTTTTTTGTTTTTTATATGTGTTTTTGGTTTTTTATTGGGTTTTATATGGTTTTCTTTTGTTTTTTATTTGCTTTTTTGTTTTTATATATGGTTATATGGTTTTCTTTTGTTTTTTATTTGCTTTTTTGTTTTTATATGGGTTTTTTTTTAAAAATCCTAATATTATATCTATCTATCTACACTAAATCTAACTGCTATTAACTGTTCTAAATGCTATGAACTAAATAGATTATCTAATAAGTACACAGGCCTACTCCTACAAACACTAAAACTAAATCACTAATGCTATCTCTATCACTAAGCTATCTCCTACAACTACTATCCCTAACCTCTCTCTCTCTCTCTCTCTCTCTCTCTCTCTCTATCTATCTATCTATCTATCTATCTATCTATATGGGATGGGGGGAATCACAAACACAAGGCTTCAGTTTAAGGTTTAAGTTTCATTTCAATACAAAACTGAAATGAAACTTAAAGCAATCTAATAATCCTACTCAATGCCTGCTGTTCAGGAACAGTGACTAGCTCAGAAGGTGTTGGGAAGGGGGGAGGCAGATAGTTTCATTTCTTGCAAGCCTCTCCACCCCTGGTGCCTGGAAGTCTGCTCCTCAGTGTCTAGTACTCTGTCACCTTACAGTGAACCTTTTTTTGCCACCTGAACTCACCCGAACGTGATCCGAACTGAGCAAACTGTTCGGCCATTTTGCCATTCGGTGTTCGGTTCTGTTCAGTATGTTCATGTTCGTGTTCACGTTCGGTCATCCGAATAGGCCGAGTTCAGGCCGAACTCCGAACTTCCGAACCGCGTTCGCCCATCCCTACACAGAGTACCCAACTGGAAGAAGGTCAGCCAATATTGGCCCTGACTCATTGTCCAGCCAGGTCTCTGTGACGCATACGAGTCTGAGATCTGCTGCTTAATCCAGGATCAATTTCTGGATCATTGTTGATTTATTACCAACCGACCTCGCATACAACAGCAACAGTTCTAGACCAGGGGCCTCTCTGATCTTGATCCCTGTGTCACCTGCCTGGGGGCCTATGCGGGGAACAGGAATCAAGTATCTGCTCTTCCCCGCAGTTGGTCTCTGCCTCCTAGCGAGACCATAATTGCAATGACCCATCACAACCCCAATGGCTGTGGACATTCCCCTCTCCCCTCCCCCCCAGTGGCCATCCCATCAGACCTCCAAAGAAGCACCGTCCCCCACCCATGCCATTACCCTCTCCCCCCTCCCCTGGTTGTCCTTTCTCACTGAGTGACCAGACCCCCACTCTCACCAGGGGGCTGCATCCAATCCTCCTTAACCCAGTCCCCTCCCCTCCCCCACATATGCGAGGGGGGCTATATTACCCTCTATCCTCCCCCAACCTCCCATCCGTCTAATATATACCCCAGCCCACTACTTTACAAGCCTGGGCCACTTTAGGGCATGTCCCTTCCTCCCCCCTTCCATCCTCATTTGTGTATTAAGTTTGGGACTCCTAGCATGTGGGTGAGTGGAACACTCACATAATGCCTAATCATAGGGGGCTATCATGTTGTTTATTAACAACCTTAGTCTGTGACTTGCTGTGAGTGGGATAAGAGCGCAGGCCAGGCTGGCACACACCTCATTGTCCAAGGTGCACAGGTATCAATGATTGCACAGGATACAAATGGAGAAGAATGTCCATGACTTGGAAACTATGCTGAGTCAGACCCCATTGGGTGCTTTTACACAGAGTGCCCCCATGCCTATGCTCTGCCTCACATCTAAGTGGGCCATCCATTTAAAGGTGAATTGCCTTGTGAGGCAGAGCAGAGGCAGAGTAGGCATGACGTGCTCTCAGTCAGCTCCATCTGCAGTGCTCCGGAACATTCTGGAACTCTGGAAGCGAAGTGGGTCACCCAATCCCAAAGCACTGGCCGGGGACAGAGTGATGGTCTGTTTACTCAGCAGATGGCCAGCTTCAGCTCTACTTTAGGTCAGGGGTTTCCCCGACAAGGCCATAGAGCTTCAAGTGGCAGTCTAGAGCATTGGGCGATCCACCCACAGCTCTGTGGTGTGTGGGAGTGGGGGCACAGCATGGGTGTACTGCAGGCTGTGAGCTGCTTGGTTCATTTAAATCCGGCACTGTCAGGACTACATGCGGGGACTGTGCGGCTGCCCACCCACAGAGCAGGTCCATGGGTGGTCCATCTAAAGACACTCTTTGTCAGTTTTGCAGAGGTAGAATTTCCTTGTAGATACAGAGAATGAGACTACAAGCAGGCACAAAGTCACACTGCCCAGAAGTGAGAGCAGAGACTTTCTCACATCTTCCTCCAAAGCGCCACACCAGAAAGGTAATGATGGACACTGAGGGCATGAAGAGGTTTGTATGACCTAAGTGTGTTACTCTAGAATGACAGTGCAGCCTCAGCAGCCCGACAGCTATTACATTTATTTTGCACTTGTTTGTACAAGAAATCCACAGGCACGCTGGGTTTTAATTTTTTGCTTCTTGAAAGAAGTGTGTTATTGACCTTTGCATCCTCCTCATGGTGCATAAGAGTTCTGAGTAAGACTGTGGCATGGAGTTCAGTGTTATCTGAACTGGACTTAGCTCAAGTCGGAAGTGGAGCCAATACATTGCCTTTGCATTGGAGTTAGGTGTCACGTCCTACTGCAATTTCCAGACCAGACTAGCTCTCTCACTGGCTAAGATACCTGTCTCTTTTTTAAACATGCACAAAGGAATGACTGTTAGTGTTTGGCCAGTCCCTGATGAGGTCTCATTCAGTAGCGGTGTCTCTTTCTCTTCCTTAGACACAAAGGAGAAATAATTGCTCTATTGGCCAGTAATTTCTCTCTTCCGGGGCTCTCTAAAAGGCTAATGTGTCTCTTTCTCTTTTAAACACAAACAAAATATAAATGACTATGTTTCCCCACCATTACCCTCTCCTGGGGTCTCTTTCAACAGCTAATGTGTTTTTCTTTATAAAACACACACACACACACACACACACAAATTGCCCTGTTGTCCATTTGCCCTCTCCTCTGGTTCTCTTTCAGCGACTAATGTCTCTCTCTCTCTTAGTATTGTCACAGTGCTGAGTAGCCACTGCACTTGGACCTGAAAAGTAGGTTATTTCTTTTATTACAGAAAATGAGTGGACAGCAGACACCAGATTAATAACCTCTGGGCCTACCTTTATTTAAAAAAAATATAATTCCTGCAGATAGGCTTTTAAGAGAAACCTTAAGTAGAAGCAACTGCACAAATGAAACTAGCATGCGCTGCCCCAAATGCTATTCGCTAAGCCCCTAGAGGTAGCTTGCTGCGTTACTTCTTTGCAGAGCTCTGAAGTTTCCCTTCTTGAACTGAACTAAAATTCAATTTTTTTTACCCTGGATAGCATACAGATCCACATCTGGCTGTGAAAACCATCACACAGAGCCCAATTCCCACATTGCTAAACAACATGTATAGCCACTGACACTTGGATAAAGCGATTGCAAAGTTGGTTTAAAATGTTAGAATCTCTGAGTGCAGCTACATGAGCCAGGTGGGACTGATCTCCTGCATGCCCCGGGGCAGACAATCACAGCCACCACACTTCAGGGACAGCACATGCTCCCCCCCACCCCCAGTGCGGGAACCAGATGGGCGGCCCACTGTCGGATGTCCCGCCACACCTTAGGGTGGTCCAAGCTGCCAGCCACCCAAACATTACGGGATCGCTGCTCACCACACTGAATCACAGTGGATCCCATGTGGTGGCAGTGATTACGGTAACATCTGGCTGATAGGGATAGGTGAATGCGGTTCAGAGTTTGGACCAGTTCGGTTGACCGAACCGAACATCCGAACCGAACTCGATTTTCGAACCGAACCGAATATCCGAACTTGGTTCTGTTCACCCATCCCTATAAGATAATATTCCATTTAGTTCAATAGGGTTTGAATTTCCAAACTCTGTTCGGAAGTTTGGAGTTAGGACCGAACTCGAATAGTTCGGTTGACATAACTGAACTTCCGAACCAAACTCAATTTTCGAACCGAACTGAAGTTCCGAACTCAGTTATGTTCACCCATCCCTACTGGCTGAGCCCCGCCAGATGTTCACCACAGTGAATTCCTGGCAGGGTTCAAAGTAAACCACAGTTGTGGAGGTGAGGTCGGCCTCACCTCCAGAACCATGGTTAGTTTGGCCACAATTCAAAACGGGGCTGACAATGGCCATGATGGACGTCTGTTTGCCAGCCCTGTCCTGGAATTGGGTCCCAACCACAGGACGGGATCGGGCGCAGTGGCCTGATTGGACGGCTGCTCTGATGGACAGCCTGTCTCATCATGGACCGAGATCCGAAATGGCAGCAGGCCGAAAGACCCATCACGTCTGAAATTACCCATGGTCTCCCAGCCCCATTTGACCCACCCTCCCCTGGCCCACCCACTACCATCCCCCAGTCATGATGTGACTGTGTGGGAATGGCAACAGCACCGTCACTCAAAGCCACATGGGGGACCTCACTGCAGGCAGGTCAGGGCAGACAGGGACAAGGCCCACAAGCAGTGACACAGTATCATGATTTGGGCAGCCTTACCCCACTTTGCATCCTCGGCCTTTTTTGGATGACACAGTACACACCAGTCAGCTGCCTTCTCCACTCCAGGGTGGGGTGAACATCTGGCATCTGTCAAGTACATGAGGCACTGCATGTACTCATGGCAATGGTATCCAAATTGGAATAAGGTTGTCCAAATTATGGTACGGTCTTGTGTGGCTGTACTCAGTTTGAGCCAGTGGTGATTTCTGCTTTGATAGTATTTAAACCCTTAGAGTCACGGAGCTGGAATGGACCCTAGTCATCTAGTCCCACCTGCACCAACCTGGGGCTCACTGAACCCAAGCTTCACCCAAAGCATCTGCAGAGAAAAATCTATGAAACAAGAAACAAAGGTTATTTAAAAATCTGCCACAAGCACAGACTGGGACCAACCAGAGCTCACTGATGCCTGAAATAACAGGGAACAATTTTAACAAAAGAAAGATCCAGATGTCTTAAACAGGTGAACTGCTACCACGCTGTAGGGGAAGACTAACCAACCAACCAAACCTGCAAGTCAAGTGAGAATCTGTGTTAAGGCAAAATTCCTTCTCGACCCAAAATATGGTGATCAGTTAGATTGCCCTGTTTATGCACAGGATGAGAAGGAAGTAGGGCTGAAATAGCAAACCACTGCTGTAGCTTTTTCCAGTGGAAAAAACTCTACCACATGAGCAGCATGGTGCAATAGAGATGTTCATTCCACTACTTTCATTCTGCTACTTTTGCCATTCCGCTACTTCCAACAACTGCGAAAATAGCGTAACAGTGTTTGTTCCAGAAGTTTTGATCTTCCACAATTTCCATCGGCACTGCAAAGTAGTGGAACAATATTTGTTCAGAGTTTCCAGGATTGTTCCAATAGTTTCTGAATTAGCGGAATGCTGGTGGAATTAGTGGAATGCCAGTGGAAAAGCTGCAGAAAGTCACAGGCAACTCCAAAATAACAGAATTAAATAGCAGAGCAGAAAAATGAGTTGCCACTTCAGTCTCAGAAGGAAGTCTGTGATTTGGGAGCCATGCTGAGTCAGCCTCCCTTGTGAGTTTTCTGGTCTGTGTATCTAAGTTTAATGTACAATATGAGAAAGGAATCACATGTGGGGCTCTCATTGTACATGAGACAAATTGAGATGGTGAAGAATAGTTAAGAACTGCCTTATTGGGCCAGACCAATGGTCCATCTAGCCAGTCATCAGTCTCCGCTATCCATCAGATTCGATAAGAATTTATTCAATCTTTTCTTGACTCCAGTTATGGTATTTGTCTTCACAATATTTACCCTTGACAATGAGTTCCACTTAATTGATTAGCTGGATAGAAAATGGAATTCTTTCCCCACTGAAGTCCATATCAAAACTTCCATTGATTTCAGTGGAGTCGTATTGGCATGCCAAATATTTAAGTTGTCAGGCTTGCTCACACTGGGGTTGTATATTAAGCAATACAGCTGTGATGTTGGTATTAGTCATGACATTGGCATAAGGTTACTTCTTATTATGAAGAAATGCTTTAAAAAATGGGGCTAATCCTAAATTTTGTGCAACGTGCGTGTAGCGGATACAATGGGTGTTTTTACACACACATTTCTCCTGCATGTTTGCTATTACAACGTGAACTTTCTGTGTGTCTAAATCACTTACCCAGATCTTAAACATCCAGTTCTTTGAACTTCTGCGTAGATCTTTTCCCAGAACTTTTGTGGGTAAAAAGGTCTCCTGGTAAACTGCTTTGCTCCAGGCAGCTGTGGGTCACTTGGTTTCCATGGCAGTCTGCTATGTCTACAGCTGCGGCTACTTTAGGCTGCCTCAGGGCAGTGTTTGTGTGAAGAATGCATCCAGGAACTGCCTCAGGGTGAGGGCAGTGTGTGTGAGAAAAATGAATCCAGAACTTACTTGTGGACTTGTAAACCCAGAAGATTGAAAAATCCAGAACTTTAAGGTGCGTGTAAAAATGCCCAGTGCCTACATGCACGACTAATGCTCACTATGCGCACAGCATTACTATGCGGATTATGGCACGCGCATCTGCACACATGCCCAGGCGTTAGCCACATGTGTGTGGGAGGGTGGGGGGGTTGGGATCACACCCAATAGTTGCATAAATCCAAACAAATAGATACTGTCATTTCCTATGACTGAAGTTGATGACAACTAGGATTCATTTATATTCCAGTTAACAACATAAGACTGCATATGAAGTGGTTTTAAAACTTTAAGAAAAAGGAGTTTCATATTTTGGTCAGTGTTTTAAAAATATAGATACACAAATATCTCCCAAAACACTGCAATATCTTTTTGTATTTAAAAAAAAATAAAAATAAAGTCATAATATTTTGTGAAACTCCAAAATGTAAAAAGAATGTGAACAAATTCACAGGCAGGTATATGTAGATAGGGGTGGAAACAACAGAAACTTTTTATAACCAGTTTTCCAGCCAGCATCCTCCATTGCTATTTGAAACACGACAATAATATGGTTCCAAAAGGAAAAGGATTTTCTTCTCTCTACTTCTGGCCCCAAGTAGTTTTGTCTTTGAAGCTTTCATTAGTTTGCAGAGAAAGAAGACATTATTTTGCTCTATCAGTAACTATACTGAATGCCATAGCTCTGTCTTTTTTCTCTTTTGAGATTTGTTCTTCCTCTGCATGTGATTTTTGCCTGCCTGCTCATTTACTCTTCCATTTGCCTTGATTTCAATTGCACCTGGGCTTCTGAGACTTCCTAATGTCACTGATGGGAAAGGTGCAGCTGAGACACAGGGCATGACGCTTTGATTTCGGCAGAGACTTGGAACACATCACACAGAGTTCATGGAGGTGCATGCTGGATCTGGAACAGCCACTGATGATCAGGTAATACACTTTTTTCACAGGAAATTATAAGGTACAGAGAAGCCTGGTTATAAAGAATAGTCCGTTTCTATTTGAAGGTAAAAGAGTACAATGGTTTGAGTTTGTGTATTAAAATCTTCAGTGAACAACTTAATACACATGTATTCCATTGTAAATGCATGCAGATTTGGGCAAGTCACTATCCCCAGCCTCAGTTCCTCATCTGAAAAATGGGAATGACCTGCCTCACAAGATGTTTGTGAATGTGAACTAGATAAGGGTTGTAAAGTCCTTTGAACACTGCAGTATAAACAATGATGATGGTGATGATGATGATTGATGATGGCAATAGCAATGGCAATAATAATAATAAATTAATAATTAATCACCATTTTGAAATACTTTAAGCATTTTAGATATCTAAGAACCCAAATAACCCCTTTCTTTTTTGGAATCATATTATTGTCAATTTGTCCTGTTTCAAATCCCTACAGACCCACTCCCAACATTAAGGACACCCAAATGACACCCAGATCTACTTAACTGTTTCATTGACCCAGGTACTGCTGCCTTGGTGCTTATATCTATATCTATATCATCTATATTTATATGTATGTTTATAATTATGTGAGTGACCCTGAGCATCAGGAGACAAGGCAGGTTAAAAGTCAAAATAAATAAACAAAATAAATAAAGTATGAAAGAAATCCACCAATTAGTCCAGTATGTGTTGAGAAACAAATAAAGTTCATATTTGCTGTGCCGCTGCATCCGATCCCGCTGCCTCTTGCTGCCTTGGTCCCCCGCTGTTTCCACCAGCGGGAAGAAAAACAGTATGTCAGTACCGGTGGTGTGGGGGCCAAGGAAGTCAGTGCACCTGGGCTGGGTGCCCTGGCCTGACCCTGTGACCCACACCGGAAGCTGCCGGGGGGCACAAAAGGGAGCCGCTTGCAGCAGAGGGGAGAACTCATCTGCCTTCCATCCAGCTGGACTATGCTGCTGTGCCACTGCCGCTGCATCCGATCCAGCTGCTTGTTGCCACCTCAGTCCCCCACTGTTTCCACCTGCAGGGAGAAAAACAGTATGTCAGTCCCGGGGGCGGGGGGGGGGCAGGGAAGCCAGTGCACCTGGGCTGGGTGCCCTACCCTGACCCCATGACCCACACTGGAAGCTTCCAGGGGGGCACAAAAGGGAGCCGAAGGGCCGTGGCCAAAGGATGCGGCCCTTTGGGGGGCCCCAAAGGGACTGTAGGGGATTTAGGGCCATGTTATTTTTGTGAGTTGTTCTGTGCTGGGTTGGGGTGTGTGTGTTGGGTGAAGGGTATATTGAGTGGGGGGTTGTATTGAGGGGGGAGGGTTCAGCGCCAACCCTTGGTGGTAGCAAGGGTAAGGTGTGGGGGGAGATGGGGTTAGGATGGGGAGGTGATTTTGGAATTGGTTAGAGATGTAGGGGTTATGTTTTGTTGATTTAGAAATGTGTATTTGATATTTAGATTGTTGCTGTATTATTGTAAAGTTGTGGATGATAGATTCCCCCTCCTGGTGAGAGCAGGAGGGTAAGGGGGGAATTGATGGGCTCCTTCCTTGGGGTCACCGGAGTAGGGGAAGGGACTCGCACAACACATGCACACGTGCCCGTGGCACCCCTGCTCCATGTGGTAATAACTGGGAAGAAATGCCCATCAGGAGAGATGGGTGGTCTTTACCTTTACTCAGAGAGAACAGACCTCTATCATCATAGGGCACACGGTGTCAGGGAAACCAAGGCAGCCCCAAGGTCCACTCATCTACACACCCAAGGTCCACGGAAGAAGGAAGGGGGTACCATGTGGGAAGGATGTGTGACAGGGCTGGGAAAGGATCCCCACACACTAGGAAGGCAGGACACTCGCACCAGACAGGAGGAACCCAGGTAGGGTGGGGGGAGGAGGAAATTCACACACACAATCACTCTACTCTTACTCACCCAATTACACCAAGCAGTCCACGGGAAGGTCACAGGGAAGGTTCAGGCACATGGGGCTTAAGACCCCGCCCCTGTGCGTACTCACAAGCGTTCCTTGCATCGCAGTAGGGGCGGGGGTATCCCCATGCTCCATACTGCTGAGGTGGGCGTGGCGGAAGGCCAGTGCCCCATCAGGGACGCCGACGGGGGCAGCGCAAGGCACGGAAGTGCCGGGGGCGGGGTCCCAGCAGGTCGAGGACTCTGTGGCCACCGTAAGGGGATGGTATGGCTGGACCAGCTCCGCCGGTGCCGCGCGGGGGTAATAATATCCCCCCCTCGAGGTCACCGGCCAAGGGACCACGAGGGGCCAATGAGTGCTGGAGATGGAAGGCACGAGTGAGGTGTGGGGTGGACACATTGGCAGCAGGTTACCACGATCGCTCAACTGGACCGTAGTCCACCCAGTCCACTAGATAATGTAACTTGCCACAGAGCCTCCGAGAGTCCAGAATACCTCATACTTGAAACTCAGGGCTGGCGGCCGTAATCTCAACAGGGCCAGGGGTAGCAGCCAGCTCTGGGTTCCTCACGCTCTCTGCTCATTTAAGGAGGGAAACATGGAATGTGGGATGGATACGGATGTGAGGAGGGAGCTGCACCATATAGGTGACTTTGTTTACTTGGCAAAAGATCGGGAAAGGACCAATATATTTGGCATCCAATTTGGGGGAAGGACACGAAGAAGGGTAGTGGTGATGATCTATCTACACTAAGGTCCCAGGACGTAACTGGGGAGCTTCTTGTCGGTGCCTGTCAGCCTGCTCTTTCTAACGTTGTCAGGCTTCTGGAGCACACAACGCGCTATTGCTTGAGCTTCTTGGATCTGATGGGGTAGAGCTCCAGCAGCGGGGATTAATGGGGAAGGTGTCTCAACTGTTCCGATATGAGGGTGATAGCCATATGACACAAAAAAGGTAGAGGTCCCCAATGAAGCATTTGGGGCATTATTATTTGGGGCATTATTGGGGCTAAGGGTAGCCACGTGTACCAATTGTCTTGTAATTAGTTCACATAACATCGTAAGTACTGTTCCATATTCTGAATTACATGCTCCACCTGTCCATTGGCTTGAGGGTGATTACCGGTAGTTGGTTTGAGTGTTACCTGGAGGGAGGCGAACAAGGCCTTCAAAAATCGTGACGTGAACTGAGTTCCTCAAACGCTAATTATTTCGAGTGGACAGTCATGTAATTTCAAAACATGGCAGATGAAAAGGAGCGCTGTGCTCTTGGCTGTAGGTAATCCCTTGCTGGAAATAAAATGCGCAAGCTTCATGAAGTGGTCCACCACTATGAAACTGTAGTATATTGTCAGGATGGGGGTAATTATACAACAAAGCCTAGTCCTCTATGTTGCCAGGGCCGACGAGGCAGCGGGGCGACTTGGAGTAATCCTGCAGGTGCGCGGCGGGGGCGTTTTTGTCCGGGCACAGGTTGCGCAGCTTGAAACATGGCATCGAACATCTTGGCATAGGTTGAACCACCAGAAGGAGCATTGGATTAGTTGCTGCATGTGTTCCACTCCTGGATGTCCAGCCCTCGTGATATGCCCACAAGATATGGGGTTGACAGGGTGGTCTTTACCTCTACTCAGAGAGAACAGACCTGTATCATCATAAGGCGCATGGTGGCAGGGAAACTAAGGCAGCCCCAAGGTCCACTCACCCACACACCCAAGGTCTACAGAAGAGGGAAGGGGGTACCATGTGGGGAGGATGTGTGACAGGGTTGGGAAAGGGTCCCCACACACTAGGAAGGCAGGACACTCGCACCAGACACGAGGAACCCAGGTAGGGCAGGGGAGGTGAAAATTCACACACACAATCACTCTACTCTCACTCACCCACTTACACCAAGCATTCCACGGGAAGGTCGCAGGGAAGGTTCAGGCACATGGGGCTTAAGGACTCGTCCGTTCAGTCACTCAAAGAATTTGCAACAACTTGCAAAGAATTTGCAAGAATTTGCTCAGTTTGAAGGGGGGCTGGCCTCTTCTAATCACTGCTAACACGGCGCTGGGCTTTATTCTCTAGGCCCCGCCCCCGTGCGTGCTCTCAAGCATTCTGAGCATCACAGTAGGGGCGGGGGAATCCCCATGCCGCATACTGCTGAGGGTGGTGTGGCGGAGAGCCGGAGCCCTGTCAGGGATGCCTACGGGGGCAGCACAAGGCACGGAAGCACCGGGGGCAGGGTCCAATCAGGTTGGGGACTCCGTGGCCGCCGTAAGGGGGCAGTATGGCTGAACTGGGGCTGCGCAGGGGTAACACCTGGTGGCAGCAGGGATGGAGCATTTGGAGGCGTTGATATGGATAAACTGTGATATACTGTAATAATATTGACTTGTTGTTATATTGGATTATGTGAGGGAAGGCGAGGGCATAGTTAATGATGAGAGATTATGTTACAAAATGTTATGTTACTGTAATAATTGAGGGGTTATTTAGGTTGTGTTGTTTTGTATTGAATGTACAATTGTTATGTCTTTATATCTTTCTACTTTTGTTGTTAGCCGCCTCGAGTCGCCGTAGGCGAGAGAGAGAATGATACAAATAAAAGTTGAAATGAAAATGAAATTAAATATTAATTAATTACATTCATAAAGAAATAGGGATACAAGAGCCACAAGTACGATCTGCAGCGTTCCAGTCACCTTCTGTAAGAAGAAGAATGTTTCTTTAAATTCTTCTACTGTACAGGAAGTGACTAATTTTTAATTACTGATGGCGCTGTGAAATTTCTAGAGATTGCCCTGCTGCAAAATACAACTTCAAGGCTGTATTCAGGCATATAAAATACATCTGAGCAAAGGATGGAATTCCATGGAATTATCCAAAGTATTTCTGAAACAAATTTAAATCTCATTCTATTAATTCAAGTGTAGCACTGCTGGCTTTCAGTCTTCAGTAAGTGGTTGAGTATGAAAACAGGAAATAAGTGGATACATTTTTTTTAAATGAAGTGCTGGAAAATGTAATCAACAATAACATAACCCCAGTTTTAGTTTGTTGGCTTAATGAGTACCAATTTTAGAATGCAAATTTTCACATGGAGAACCAGAGATGAAATGCACCTCCAAGGCTTCCTTATTGTCAGTAAGGACAATTCAGCAATGAAGAGGTGCATATGGATATCCAGTTAGATATGTAATAAAACTACCTTGAAAAGTATGAAAATAAAGAGCAAGACAGAGTGCATGTGAGACAACTGAAATTTTGGAAATGTATGATGAAGAACTAGAGTAAATAGTACCTAGAACAATGGCCACAGTCCCAAGCTGAATCTGCACATGTCTTGCATGGGTTCCGTACACAGCACAATGTGCTTTTAATGGAAAAGTACATGGGGTCCCCGGGCATGGGATCGGTTGCATCGACTGTTAATTATGGAGCCATTGTACAAGCTCCAGTAGTTAAGGTGAGTTGAGTACAGCCTTCCATTATAAGGAGGAATATTTTGATGTCCAGTAAAATGGGGAATATAGATGGTATGAGTTTCAAATTTCACATACACCATTAATATGTTATTGGTTTCAAGTTAAGTTAGTGGTTTTGAGCATTTTCTTCTGGGTTGCTACCAAATCTGTTGAGCAGGGCAGGAAATTTATCAGGTACTTATGTTTATTTTATTACAATTCATGCTCTAGCTTTTATGTTATAAGGATCACAAAATCCTGCTTTACTCTATGAAGATAGGAAGCTATTTCATGCATGCATTGTTCTCTTTCTTTTTAGGGTATTTTCAGTAGGGATGTGCAAATGTGGTTTGTACGTTTGGAGTTTGGCCCGAACTCAGTTAGTTCGGACGCCTGAACCGGACGCCAGAACTGTCACAGGAGTAGGTGTGAGGGAAGCTGTAATTGAAGGACAACAGGGGAAGGGGTCCAGAGTACCCAGGAAAGGGAAGTGCCAGGAAGGAAAACCTCTCAACCTGTCTCTTGAGTATGCCGAGACAGTTCTCGTTCGTTCGTGCTACTGGGGAACCCGGTCTCAGAGTAGGTGGCTCATCATCAAGGTTATCCAAATGAGAGAGAGAGAGAACCAAAGCTAAAGAGGGACCAGACGTTCTATAAAGCAACAAGACGGAATACAGGGAAGGGGGTGCAAGACAAGGATAGGGTGAGAGGGGAGCCAGGCGAGAAGGGGATGCAAGTTAGGGGAGAATGTGACAAGACAAGTCTCAGGGAGGACGTGCGACCATGGGGGAGCAAGTCCAGAGAGACAAGGGGAACACTAAATGAGGGAGACAAGATAAGACAGGGCAAAGGGTAGAAACAAAAGTCTAGGGAGACAGACTATGGCGGTGCAAAGGAACTCAGGGCTAGGAAGCGAGACTATGACTATGCAGGGGACTCAAAGCCAGGAAACAAGACTGTGACTATGCTGTGGAACACAGGGCCTGGAGGCAAGGCTGTGACTATGTGGGGGGACTCAAGGCTAGGGAGCAAGACTAGGACTATGCAGGGGACTCAAGGCTAGGAAACAGAACTCTGGAAATGGGCGCTCCAACTGAGTCAAGGCTATGGGGGACCAGAGCGATGACAAGAGAGGGGAACAGGACCAGGGAAAGAGCAAGACTGAAGAGGGCAAGAACTTTGACAAGAGAGGGGGGAAACCAGATTATGACACATAATCAACAAGACCTACACTGGGTCACACAGAGGAAGAGCGGGGTCCCCAATACGGGGGGGGGGGAGAAAGCTCGACACGATACCATAAATACAAGGGGGACTATACGGGTTCACAAGGTATTCGCACGGGAGACAACAACAAGTAGACAAGCAGACAAAACAGGCAGACTGACAGACAGGGGGACAAGCATACACAGAGAGAACACTACAATCCACCAACACACACATGGGTAAGAGCAGTTGCTCCCACAGCTTCCTGTGGCCACACCCTGGCTTAAATACTAATAGTGGCCAATCAGGAAGCTGGGAGTCAGAACAAGGGAGATAGGGTACAGCTGGGGAATGGGCGTGGCAACACAGGGGAACGAACGACGTCTTTTTTAGTTTATTGCATAGTCGAGGCTATTACAATATAAGTAAATAAACTTCAACATAACATAGCAACACATTCCATTAAAATGATCATATAACATGATCAGTAACTTAAAACAAATTCAAAAACTCCGGATCATAAAAAAAAAGTCCCACGGTGGGTTAGCCATTATTGTCAAGTAATACTTGTCTAAACTGCATAACAGCAATACAAAAATTAGCCACAGTTCTTGTCACCTCTGAATCAATTGGACTAAGGTATTTTAGTAAAAGAGATTTTGGATATCAGCCTGAGTAGTTAGTAAGAACAGGACCCAATAATGTATGTCTTAAGTCAGAGAACACTGGACAATGGAAGAAGACATGATCAACAGAGTCGACTTCCAAAAGCTCACATAACAGGCAAAAGTGCTCCTCCCTAGGGGTGCCAAGTTAGCGCCCCTCCAGAAGAGCAGATGGAAAAACATTGCACCTGAATCGTGTGAAGGCCTGCCTCCATTCAGACAAACAAATAACTTATATTCAATGGAAAAAAGTTAGGGGCTACCTTCTGGGCACCCAGTAGGGCGCTCTCGCTCTGTAATTCTTGATCTGTTATTCTCCTTTTAATAAATGACATAGCTCTATCAGGTCCTATATGCAGAAGAGAATCCACAGAGAATCCTAGTTTTTGAACTTCGAGCTCAACTGCTATAGCCCATGGGCCAGAGAGATCATTGTCTACAGCTAAACTTAAAAGGGACTTATCTTGTGGCAGAAATAGCAAAACCCTCACCCATTACTTTACGAGTGATAAGAGAGCAGCGGATTTAACTGTAAAGCATAGTGTCTCAGACCTCAAAATCACTTGGGGCATGCTCTTAGGAACCCCTAGGATTGAGTGGAAGAAGCCGTTTTGCATGACTTCCAGCTTCTTTAAATAGGAAACACCCCAAGCTGGGAAGGCATATAGGCCCTGGCTGATTACCCTTGCCTTAAAGAGGCGGAGAGCTGGGGAGACTAACTTACCCCCGTGGCCACTATAGTATTTGACTATTGAGGCTGATGATCTCCTTGCTTGGGCTTTAATGGCCTCTATATGTTGATTCCAGCTTAATGAGGAAGAGAAAATTACTCCTAGATATTTGAAGGAGTTTACTTGCTCAATTACATTACCTTTAATAGCCCAACAGTGGGTTTTACCAGCCCCATGGGTACCTACTATCATTACCTTTGTCTTAGCATAGTTAATAGATAAAGCTTCAGTGCTACAGTATTCCCCAAACTGATTAATAGATCGTCTAATCCCAACACGTATTTGAGAAATTAAGACTGTATCGTCTGCATAGAGGAGGGCTGGAATCCTCCAGACGCCAATCCATGGCGCAGAGTATCTATGTTTTTCATAGATGGGATCATGTCATTCAAAAAAAATATTAAATAAAGCGCAGGTCAGGATACAACCCTGCCTTACACCAGCGGTAACTTGCACTTTGTTTGATGGCATCTAAAACTGGTCATACCTAATTTGTAGGGTGTTGTTAGTATGCAATTTAATTATCAAGAACAGAAATCTTGGGTCCAGCGACGAAGAGCTTAACGTGGCCCATAATCACTCCCTACTAACTGAATCAAAGGCCATTTTCAGGTCAATGAAACTGATAGAGCTATCAATTTACCCCAAATGGGATCAAAGGTTGCCAATAAACATGCCAAAGTATGTGGGTACAACTCTATGTTATTGGATAGACACTTTACATCTGGACATGGCAATGTTCTCAGTTACAAACCCCAGTAACCCAAGATATCTTACGTGTCAGAGGCACAGTCCGAGACGCAGACTGGTTCAGAGGAGAAGGGGAGAGGGCCCAGTAGGCAGCTGGGCAGTCTCTCTGGATCTTTGAGAGCATCATTTAGGATCAAAGACCCACGCGGCTCACTGCAAATGCTAGTGGCAGTTAGCGTCAATGACAAATGGGAAGGGGACGGGCTTTCCCTTTTATAGCTTTATTTATTAGGGATACATGTTGCAGGGTCCCCTCTTTGATCATACAAGGTGCAGGAATAAGCAGACTTCATCTCATTAAAACTACTTTTACTTTTCGGGGAGTTTCTTCTTCTCCTCTGCTTAATTGCCGACCTGACCCTTTGAGGTTACCTCCCTATCTCTCTCAAACCTTCTTTATTAGAGATAGTGGCCATCTGGGGTAGTTAGTACGGCCTTGGAAATACATTCTTCCTGCTAGAGTGTCGGTTATTTACGACTTCTCCTTCTTATGGGTCTCTTTTGTCTGTGCCATCCTGAGGCCTATGTTTCAAGTTAGCTGATTCATTGAGTTTATTCAAGCCTGTGTCTCTGACCGTGGCCAATACTGCCTAGTTATTTCATAATAGCCAAACTGCTTAATCAATTCCTTAAACTCCCCCTTTCGCTGCCAGTTCACATGGCAGCTCATACACAGTATATGACAATGAAGGTGTAACAGAAAGTAGGTTGTACCCTAATTTGTTACATGCAATTGTAAATCTTAACACTACTTTAAATCAAGTTACAAATCACATTTCCAATAAACTAAGTATAATTCTAGGTGTTACAATTTAATTCTGTAAATATGTTTGGTTACAAATGCATATATGTATCCAGTAACTATAAAAGCGAGTATAAAATGTAAAATATAAAAAGGTATTCAGTAAAAGAAAGATTACTACATATGAGCCTCTTTGTATGCTGGCTGTGTTCAGGAAAAACAAGTCTCAATACATGTGAGCCTTTTGTATGCTGGCTGTGTTACCTCCATGGCAGATTCAATATTTTATTAAGTCACGCATCCTGCCCTGTATGACCTCCAACGCAACGTCTCTTTAATAAACAGGGTGTAACCTAGGGGACCAAGCCATTTACACCCCAGATTTTGCTGGGCATGAAGGTGACCAGTGGTACCCCATTCTCAAGTCACCCTCGTGGATCCAATTAACAAGGGTCATGTGGGAGTCAAGGCAATCTGGGGTATAAAAGTTTACCCCAATTAACCCTTGTTGGTCCCAATACAGTGTACATGGGGAAATGAGTCTGTCGAGGCAATCTATAATACAAAGAATAAAATGAGGCACAGCAGAGCAGCAATGCAATGAAAGCAACACCACCATTAGGCCCAGTTCAGGTGTCCTGCCTTAAAGCACTATTTCAAAACACACAGAGGCTGTCTCTTATACACATCTAGATGTGTATAAGAGACAGCCCCAACACTTCCCAACCATTTTTCTCAATTCCTTGTCTTAAATTGGACCACCATATGTACATTTTCCACTTGTATTATTTAAACTATCCACCCATGTAGTGTCATAATGGGATTCTCTTTATGTTCCAAGTGGATGGTGTGATGTTTTCTTGATACCCCTTAATCTTTAATATATATTGTTTCATGAAAATCTTTGCATCCCTTTCCCCACTCCGTACCTTATTTCCACCATAATCAGGTACCTCAACAGACTGAAGTAGTAAATTCAGTTGAACAACCAGAATTATAAATCCTTTCCCTATTTCCAATAACATACAAATGTCCCTTGAGTGTGTCCCCATTCAAACGTGTACCCCACCAAGCTGTGTTCAATTGTTTGTTCCTGTTTATCAAGTCAGGAGTGGAAGTGTCATTATTTTGATTATGCTGCAAGGGAGTCCATGTCCATGAACTTTTTACTTCTGCTAGGGCAGGTTGAGGTGAGAAGGCAACATTACATTTCAATATCCTCTCAGTCTCCCTCTGGTATTACTGTATTTCATCTAGGACGGGCTCTGTTTCTTTTATTTAACTCCATATCTGTAGTCAAAATTCCATAGGCTTTTGTAAGACCCATGTACAGGATCCAGATCACTGGCAGCATGATGGCACTGGATTAAAACAAAATGTGCAACAGGTCAGGTTATATCTCTCCTGCTTTCCTTTCTTGTTCTCTTTATTCCATAAAATGCTTTGGAGAAAAAGAACCCTGTAAAGAAAAAACAAACAAACAAACCAAAACAAACATATCGGGACATAAGTGGCGATGAAGAGGTTAACTGAGAACCTTCCTTCTAATGATTATAGGAAAACCCATATGACTGCATGCATTATTCTGCCCTTACTGTGTACTGAAATTACAGAATAAATGTGGGCAGTCGTTTTAATTATTTTTATAGTCTGCCATTTATGTGCCTTATTTCACATTACATAAACAAACACAGAACACTGATTGACAAACTACATAAACAGACACAACACTGAATGACAGACTACATAAACAGACACACAATAAAATAAAACAATAAACAACAAAAATAAAACAAAATCAAAACAAAACAAAACCAAAAATGACAACAACAACAACAAAAACAAAACTGCAGTTAGCTGGGCCTTCTTAGAACATCCAAAACTTCTTTCCTGCTTAAAGAAAAAGAGACAGACCTGGCCTGTATATGGCCTTTATAATTACCTGAAAAGGAATTGGTTGGGTATGCACACTTTCCTGGATGAAATCTATTTTAAAGAGAGAAGTGTCCGCAATCCAAGGCATTTCCCTGATGTTTTTAAACCAAACAAAACCAGCTGCCAGAACACATACATGAGGCCAGCAGCTCATGTTTATGCTTTCTCCCCCATTTTTTCCCCGCAATCAGCAGCCTGATTGCTGTCCACAAACTGAGACTGTAAGTGAAAGCAGTAAAATGGGCAAAGGTGGTTTCAGGAGGGGCGGGATACAAATTGTTCAAATAAAATACAATTGGAAAGAGAAAAGTTTGAGGGAGGAAAGAAAAAGAGAGAAAAAAGTGTGTGAAGGGCAAGCATGTGTGTGACATCACCAATGATTAGACAAATAAGGAGACAGACGGTGGTAGTTAACCCTTTCCCATTCTGTTTTTCCTTCTCATTCCCCCTCCTCTCTTCCATGCTAAAAAAACCTCCCCCCCCCCCAAATTTCACATTCAGATATCCCTTATTGTCCCAATTCTTTTAAGCCACCATATGACTGTGCAAATATGGAGACAGACTGCATGGGAACAAAACACAAACATTGTTTTCAGGCCAGATCCCAATCAGGAATGAGACAGAATATATCTAAAACTTTTCTCACTTCTAATCCGGTGTAGGTCTGGACACATTCCAAAATATAAAGCAAAAGCAAAAGCAAAGAAGAAAGAATTGAAGAAATAGGGTGCCAGGCTAAGTCAGAAACTTTCCTGTCTGCTAAGACACCACAACAATACTTAGCTTATCACTACAAACAGTCCAGGAACACTTTTAAATCTCAAATAAAGCACGCTCAACGAGAATATCACTTCTAGTGGTGGGACCCCGGGCCCATTACCGGCTACCGGA